>CM076570.1:366452734-367052734 GCA_034641835.2 Pinus albicaulis
TTTTGCTTTTGAAATTGAGCATATCCAGTGCGTGATTGTCTTTGGAATAAAAAGACTTCCTCGGGTTGACAATTTATGTGGAGCTTGAATTGTGAAAACAATTAAAGCGACCAACAATCTACATAGAAGAGATTGGGAAGAAAGGCTTCCTGAAGCCTTATGGGCCTACAAAACTACATGGAGAAATACAACAGGACATTCTCCCTATGAACTTGTTTATGGGAAAGAATTCTTGCTCCCCATTGAGTTCCAAGTCAAGACCTTCAAGATAGCAGTCCAATTGGGGATGAGTTTATCAGAAGCCCAAAAGCATAGAATGGAGCAATCAAATGAGCTAGATGAGATCAGATAAGAGGCAATTCTAAGAACTGATCTAGTTCAATATCAAAGAGCTAAATGGCATGACAAGTACATCAAAGAGGAGAAGTTTCAAGAAGGAGATTGGGCATTGTTATTTGATTCCAAGTTTAAAGATTTTCAAGGAAAATTCAGACTCATTGGCTTGGGCCATATGAGATTGACAAGATCTTTAGCAATGGAGTGGTAAGAATCAAGACCATTGATGAGTTTCAAACTCCTCTTATTGTGAATGGCCACAGATTGAAAGTTTATCATAAGCCACTCTCAAAAGAGGATTTTGTCAAAATGTTTCAAGAAAATTCTGCAATCAGGCTGGTACAGAAGAATTCTTCTTCTCCACCAGCCTAGATTTTGTTCTGTCAATTAAAATATATATATATATATATATATATATATATATATATATATATATATATATATATTTGTATAAGCCTGAAAACCAATCACTGATTGTCAGTCTTATACAGAAAATATAGGGTGAAAATCAGGAACACCTGACACTCTATATTTTCCAAAAAAAAAAAAATTCTCTTTCATTTCATAATTTTTGTAACCACTCCATTCCATTCCACTTCATTCCACTTCATTTCACTTCATTTCACTCCATTCCACTTCATTTTATCTATTTCATTCCATTTCACCAATAAAATTCTTTTTCATGACCATTTCCATTTAGTCATTTGTCATCTGTTCATTTTCATTCACCCAAATAATAGGGGTGTCAGTTTCCGCAGCTGACTCCAGTTTCCGCAGCCAGAAGCAGATTTCGCAGCTACCACTCTGTTTTCAAAAGAATGTACAGCCAGATGTTATTTCCATAATCATGAAATTAAATGCAGGTGTGAGGACCAATTATGAAGACATGGGGCATTCAAGATACCAGTGAGGAGAAACTAATTGAAGACCAAGGAAAAAGGCAAAGATTCCAAGGTATGAGTAAAATTTATTTCAAATAGCATTGAAAACACATTTGTATATAGTTATGAACCATAAGCTCCATTATGTGCAATGATTATATTGACAAACTCCGTAACCCTTTCACGATCTCCATATGATCCTCCCACATTCATTTTCAAACGGTCCCATAATTAAACCTCCGATCTTCACTCAAATTCCGATACTCCACCTGTGACAATGAGACGTAGTTGATTTGACTACGGCTTCTTTCAGCTGCATAAAATCCATAGTCGTTGTTTAAACATGCTTACATTTATTTTGCAGTCACCAAATTTCAAACACTGCCGGATGTGTTATACTCTTCCTATTGTTCTACTAATCTCACAGCCGCATTTCTGTCATGTTCATGTAACCCTTCTCTATTCCGCTTCACTCCATTTCATTCTCTGTTACACTATAGTCTGTATACCCACTCTCTGATATTTACCTACAGCCATTGTGCTCATTTCCGTGCATTCAGTCGTTCTACTTCCATTGAACCCTCCTCACGCAGGCAATTTTTTGAAGAGCAGAAAGAAGGATGGGTAAATTGCTAAGAGCAGAACTAGAAGGACCTAAATTCATGGAAGGATATCCGCAAGTCAGGGATATATTGAAGAAAGCAAAGTGGCTGCGGTTTATCCAAAAGTTCAGAGGCTACCATAAAGAAGTGACAAAAGCATTTGCAAGGTCATTCAATGGCCTGGAGGTAGAGATTGGAGACCTTAAGTTCACGGTGAATGAGGCATCTATAGCAACTGCCATGGAACTTCCTCAAGAGGGTGAACGATGGTTTAAGAACAAAAGCATTAGTGATGAAGCTTGGAGAATAATCTTACGAAACCAAGGTATGGACATAACCATTTTTAAAAGAGGAATTCCTGTTCATGCTTTGAAAGAGGAATGGGATACTTTGCTGCTAGTTGTTCAAAAATTCATCACCTGTGAAGGCCGTTTTGGGTCCATGTATATGTACCATACCAGATTGCTGATGAATTTTCTAGATAATCAAACTCCCAATCTCCCATATTTTTTATTAAATAGTTTGGAGAAGATGTTGTTTGGTCAATTTAGTGTGTCCTAAATTGCTGCATTTAATTGTCAATCCGGGAATCGTAAGCTGATGAAGTGCGGCGCACTATATGTGCAAGATAACCTCTTTCTTATATTTTTGTCGTTTATGGTCTTTCTAAGGTGAAATGGAAATTCTAAAGTGAGAAACAAGCTTGGTTATAATTGTTCAAGGAAATGATATTCCCCTATGATGATTTACCAATCTTGAAACTTCAAAAGCAAATTGAAATTACAATGACAAAAGAAAGTAAACTGCTGAAATGGAAAGTGTTGTTAATCTAATGAATCAAAACAAGAAACTAGTGAATATGAAAACTAAACTATTCTTGTTGCCAACTGAACACAAAAGAAACTACGCTTATGGAAATTCAAAATTGCAATGAAAGAAATCTAAACCAGATTACATCAATTCATTTTCTGACCCTTCATCATTAGACCAGCTATGACTTGCGGAAGTAATCATAAACAACTTGTGTAACCGATATTTAATTTGCAGAAAGTAAACTAATACTAAACCATACACACATGATTCAATCCCTCGCCATCAGTCCAGCTGTGGCTTTCGGAGGCAATTGAAGATGTCATACATGATTCAATATATTTAAGTTTGCGGAAAAGAAACTAATACTAAACTACACACTTCATCATGCAGCCCCTCACCATCAGTCCAGCTGTGGCTTCCGGAGGAAACTGAAGACGCTATGAGCAGCTTAATATATCTAATTTTGCAGAAAGGAAACTAATACTAAACTACACATCTCATCATGCAGCCCCTCACCATCAGTCCAGCTGTGGCTTTCGGAGGTAGCTGAAGACACTATGAGTAGCTTAATATATCTAATTTTGCAGAAAGGAAACTAATACTAAACTACACATCTCATCATGCAGCCCCTCACCATCAGTCCAACTGTGGCTTTCGGAGGTAGCTGAAGACACTATGAGTAGCTTAATATGTCTAATTTTAACTATTGAATCAGATAAACAAAACTGAAATGCACAAAACAAAACTGAAGTTAAACAAAGACTGTGAAAGAAAACTAGCAGTAGAATAATATCAGTTTCATATCATTAGCGAAAATACTATGAAAATGCCCCGGGGTGTCTACCTAAAACCTGCACAAGAAAACTGATCAGTGTCTTAACAATCATAAAAACATAAAAGACAGGAATGCAATGGAAATTACAGAAATGTATGAACAGAAATAAAACAACTATAAAATATGAACATGTAATGGGTTATGATACAATGACTACTTAAAGAAATGAAATGAAAAATATATACATTAATACACAGAACCTCGGCTGAGCAGGGGCCCTCTACGCAGCTCTGGTATGATCTTCAAACACGAATTAAGTTATGAAACAGAGTTCTTCACATTAAAAAGAAAGTCATTACAGGCTGGTGGTATTACGGCTCAAGGCAACGTAATCACCACATAACAGAGTACGCACATCAACTTAACAACTAACAACTATCAACTCACATTCACTAACTCTACGTGCGTATGCAAACGCTCTTTATAAAGCAATAAAATGTAACTGTTTCCTGAAGTTTTTGATAGCAGCCAGCACGTAGACCACTAAGGCCACGGATTTAGGAGTATGGCCATGTTGGGAAACGGATCTATGGAAGGTGGGCGCTTAAATTCAACTCCAGAACTTTGCACAGATGTCAATTAACTTCCACAAGCGTGGGAAACGGCCGTATGGATGTTTCTATGCCACGAAACAGAGTCCAGCCGACATAGAACTCCACAGTTGACTTCCACGTGGATGGCTTTGACCGCGGCTTTCCTTGACGAATTTCATTGAACCAATAGGACACGACCCATGTCCTTGTCATTCCTAGCCTGCCCATGTGGCTCGTTTCCTTCGTTGACACCTGTAACATTGATTTCCACAAAATAGCTGCGGAAAGTTGCAGCGGCTGCGAAAAGTGACAAGTTTCCGCAGCTGTATGAACAAAATCTAAATCAAATAGAAAACACACAAACATAATTAAAAACCATGTTAGATACCCTTTTGCACATGATATTGACAATTTTGGAGGTTTAGGTGAGTGAAAGAGATATGGAAAAGTGTATGGAAAAGAGACAAATTCGGGACTCAACAGATGTCTGTGACTGTTCAGAAACATTTAGGGGATGTAGAACCACATCTATCTCACCACGGTCTTGTAAAAATTTTGATTTAAAAAGAGTTAAAGGAGAAGAAGGACACATGGGAACAATTTTTGATTAGAAATTTCTTTGAGGAACCTCAAGAAATTCCTGAAGGTAGCACATCAAGAAGGAGTAGGAGAAAAAGAACAAATGATGAAACTCAAAGTACACGGAGTATGGCCATGTTGGGAAACGGATCTATGGAAGGTGGGCGCTTAAATTCAACTCCAGAACTTTGCACAGATGTCAATTAACTTCCACAAGCTTGGGAAACGGTCGTATGGATGTTTCTATGCCACGAAACAGAGTCCAGCCGACATAGAACTCCACAGTTGACTTCCACGTGGATGGCTTTGACCGCGGCTTTCCTTGACGAATTTCATTGAACCAATAGGACACGAACCATGTCCTTGTCATTCCTCGCCTGCCCATGTGGCTCGTTTCCTTCGTTGACACCTGTAACATTGATTTCCACAAAATAGCTGCGGAAAGTTGCAGCGGCTGCGGAAAGTGACAAGTTTCCGCAGCTGTATGAACAAAATCTAAATCAAATAGAAAACACACAAACATAATTAAAACCATGTTAGATACCCTTTTGCACATGATATTGACAATTTTGGAGGTTTAGATGAGTGAAAGAGATATGGAAAAGTGTATGGAAAAGAGACAAATTCGGGACTCAACATACCCCCACTGTGAAGGTGTTGCATGTCCTCATGCAACCAAAATTTTGACACTCTCTGTTCAATTCATGTGCCTTGATACTTCAGCCAACACATCTAACCCCCTTCTCTTCTTCTTTGGTACTGCCATCATTCTGGGTTTCTTCATGAGGCACCTGAATTTGATATTCACAAGTGTTCTGCTCAATTTTTGGCATTTCCTTTTTAGCTTCTTATTTTTCTTTTGCCAAATACCCAAATGTAACATAGTATTGTCATGGATAATCTTGTCCAGTTTGCCTTGCTCTTTGAGTGTTTCATTTTCATTTTTGATATGCCGATTCAAAAACTCAAGCTCAAAAATCTCCTGTTTTAATGACTGAACCAAGTCATCCTGCAATGTATGAGGCTGAGTAGAAGAGGTGCTTGGACCTGTGGCTGCCTTCTCCAAGGATTCTATATAATCATAGACCTCCTGCTGTTTGGGGTCTACTTCCGGTGTCTTCTTCATTGGACTGTCCTCAAAATGCTGCAAGGGAGAATTATGTTCAAAATTTGGCCGAGGAGAACTTTCATCAATATTTTGCTGAGAATAAGATGGAGTACACTCATTGTCTGATTGGGAGTGAAAGGAGTCAGGTTCACTAACTGACTGAAATGGACTATGGTCAGTTGGAGACTGTTCAGTTGTGTCTTCACCCAAATCAATGAAATGAGGACCTTTAATTTGTGTTTTTCTCAGTTTTCCCTTAAGCCTGCTACTTCTCCTCACATGCTGTGGTACACTACCCTTTTGTTCTTGTTTTCCTGTTTTTGCCTTCTTAGATAGAGATGACTGTTTTTGAAGAAAAATTAATCTCTCAGATAGAATTTGGTGATCTTATTTTTCAGAAGAAGAGGTTTTATGGACAGCCTCAACAATTTCTTTCCCTTTTGATATTATTGGCTTCTTAATTTTGATTTCCTTCTTCTTCCTTTTTACCAATCTCTCTTCCCTATCATTTTTCTTCATAGTAATAGTAGAAGTATCTTGGATTTCATCTAATGTTCTTTTCCTTCTACTTCTTTTTGCTGTGCTAGCTGCGGGAACTTCCTGTGTAGGAGCAACTTGGGTTTCAACATCCATTTTCTTTCTTCTACTCCTTCTAATTGGATTACCTTCAGGAATTTCCTGAGGTTCTTCAAAGAAGTTTCTTACTAAGAATTGTTCCTAAGTATCTTCTCTTTCTTTTAGTTCCTTTTCAATCAAAATTTTTATAAGCCCATGATGATATAAATGAGGCTCTACATCTCCTAGGTGTTTTTGCACAGTCACAGCCATTTTCTTCAAGCTATTGAATAGGAAATAAGGAAGATTGAGAGTTTAGTTTTCAAGGAAATTCATCAATATCCTAGTATGATACATGTACATAGAGCCAAAGCGGCCTTCACATGTGATAAATTTCTGAACAATGAGTAATAAAGTGGCCCATTCATCTTTTATTGCATGCACTGGAATTCCTCTTTTGAAAACAGTGATATCCATACCTTGATTTCGGAAGATTGTTCTCCATGCCTCATCACTGATACTTTTGTTTTTGAACCACCGTTCTCCTTCCTGAAGAAGCTCTGTGGCTGCTGCTATTGATGCTTCATTAACCAAAAACTTGAGGTCTCCCACTTCTGCTTCCGAGCCATCAAATGATCTTGCAAACGCTTTGGTAATTTCTCCGTGGTAACCCCGGAATTTCTGAATAAAACGCAGCCATTTAGCTTTTCTCAACATCTCTTTTGCTTGTGGAAATCCCTCTATGAACTTCGGTCCTTCCGGCTCTGCCCTTAATAATTTTCCCATTTTACTTCTCTGTGCTTCACAGCTTGCCTCTGTGAGGGTTTTAAGCGGAAGTGGAACGATGGAATATACGGAGTCGAGCACAATGATGTGGGGATGTTATCACAAAACGGAAATGAGCACCATACACAAAATGGAATAAGACTGTGGGTGAATATACGGGAATGAGAGTGAATAAAAGGAACGGAATGGAGTGAAACAGGGAATGAGAATGAGTAGAGTGAGGTTTTGTAACACGATAGAGAAACGACAAAGAAGTTAACAAAGTGTAATGCATTCGGCCGCATTTTGAATTTTTGGTGGCTGTGTCATAAATATGAACACGTTTCAATCAATGATTACGGAGTTATGCGGCTTGTAAGAGTCCTTTGTCAACTCAAATACGTATCATTATCTTCGGTGGGCTATTTGAACATGAGTAAGAGTTGGAATTTCAATAATGAAGCCGTTTGTGAATAAATGCAAGAGGATAACATAGAGATCGTGGAGGGTTACGGACTGTCAATAGAATCATTGCGCGTTATGGGTAGAGCTCATAGTTTAAATTACATAAAAATGTGTCTTTTATACTATTTGAAATAAACTTTATTCATACCTTTGGAATCCTTGCTTTTGCCCTTGGTCTTCAACTGATTGATCTTCATTAGTGTCTTGAATGTCCCATTGATCCTCTCCTGCATTTTATTTCATGATTTTATGAAAACAACAGCTAACTGTACATTCTTTTTGAAAACAGAGTAGTAGCAGCTGCGGAATCTGCTTCTGGCTGCGGAAACTGGAGTCAGCTGCGGAAACAGATGTCAGCTGCGGAAACTGACACAGCTATTACTTGGCTGAAATAAAAATGAACAAATGACAAATGACCAGGTGGAAATGGTCATAAAAAGATTTTTATTGATGGAATGGATGAGATGAAGTGGAATGAAGTGAAATGGAATGAAATGAAATGAAATGAAGTGAAATGAAATGAAGTGGGTGGTGAGATGAAATGAAATAAAAGACAGAAATTTTTTGGAAAATATAGAGTGTCAGGTGTCCCTGATTTTCACCCCATATTTTCTGTATAAGACTGCCAATCAATGATTGGTTTTCAGGCTTATACCATTTTTTTTCTTCTTTTTTTTTATTATTTTTTTTTTTTTCTCTTTTTTTATTTATTTATTTTTTTTTTTTTTTAACTTGAAAAACAAAAACTAGCTTGGTAGAGAAGAAGGATTCTTCTGTACCAGCCTGATTGCAGAACTTTCTTGAATCAACTTGACAAAATCCTCTTTAGAGAGTGGCTTATGATAAACTTTCAATCTATGGCCATTCACTAAAAGAGGAGTTTGAAACTCATCAATGGTCTTGATTCTTACAGCTCCATTGTTAAAGATCTTGTCAATCTCATATGGCCCAAGCCAATGCGTCTGAAATTTCCCTTGAAAATCTTTAAACTTGGAGTCAAATAACAATGCCCAATCTCCTTCTTGAAACTTCTTCTCTTTGATATATTTGTCATGCCATTTAGTTCTTTGATATTGAACTAGATCAGTTCTTAGAATTGCTTCTTGTCTGATCTCATCTAGCTCATTCAACTGCTCCATTCTATGCTTCTGGGCTTCTGATAAGTCCATTCCCAACTGAACTGCTATCTTGAAGGTCTTGACTTGAAACTCAATGGGGAGCAAGACTTCTTTCCCATAAACAAGTTCATAGGGAGAATGTCCTGTTGTATTCCTCCATGTAGTTCTGTAGGCCCACAAGGCTTCTGGAAGCCTTTCCGCCCAATCTCTTCTATGTAGATGAACAGTTTTGGTGATGATACTTTCAAGAACTTTGTTTGTGGACTCCACTTGACCATTTGCTTGTGGATGGTAAGGAGTAGATTTTCTGTGCTTGATTTTGTATTCTTCCATCAACTTCTCCACCAAATTTGATGTGAATTGGCTCCCCTGATCTGCTACAATTTCTCTTGGAACACCAAAGCGAGTAAAAATATCCTCATAAAGAAAATGAACAACTGAATTTTCAGTAGCAGATACTAATGCTTTAGCTTCTACCCATTTAGCAACATAATCAGTGCAAACCAATATATACTTCTTTTGCTTCGATGGTGGATTAATTGGTCCAATGAAATCTAATGCCCATTTTTCAAAGGGTTCAATGAGTACATGTGTTTGCAGTGGCATTTCATTTGAAAGGGTAGGTTTCCCTACTCTTTGGCAGCTATCACACCTTTTGACATATTGTTTTGCATCTTTGAAGAGAGAAGGCCAATAATATCCCAAGGAAAGGATTTTATAGGCCGTCCTTTTGTCCGCAAAGTGTCCGCCACATGGTTCATCATGACATGCCTTAAGAATATCAGGCATTTCATCTTCCCTGACACATCTTCTGATCACAAGATCTGGCCCCGTTTTAAACAATTCGTTAGAAATCCATGAATATTTTGAACTCTCCTGAATAATTTTTCGTTTTTCACTTGGAAATAAATGTGAAGGCAGTTTCCCTGTAACCAAATAGTTAGCAATATCTGCATACCAAGGATTTTTAATAGTTACTGCAAACAAGTATTCATCAGGAAACTTATCCTCTACAAGAGAATCTTCTTTAGTATTCTGAATCCTAGACAAGAAATCAGCTACTGTATTTTGCTTTCCTGGTCTATCCAACACAATAATATTGAATTCTTGCAAAAGTAAGAGCCATCTTGTCACTCTGCCATTAGTAACAGGTTTGTTCATTAAATATCTAATTGCAGAATGGTCAGTATGAATAAAAGTTTCATAGCCTGTTATGTAATGTCTAAACTTATTAATTGCATGAACAACAACTAAGAATTCTTTTTCAGTCACAGTATAGTTCAACTCTGTGGGAGTCAAATTTTTACTGGTGTAATAAATGGCATAAGGAATTAAATCTTTTTGACCCAACACAGCTCCAAGAGCTGTATCTGAAGCATCTGTAGAAATATAGAAAGGAAGTTTCCAATTTGGTCCTCTCAAGATAGGTGCTTCAGATATTCTTGTTTTCAAAGTTTCAAAAGCGGATTGACAATCAGGATCCCATTTAAATTCACAGTCTTTTGTAAGCAACTTGAAGAGTGGAGATGCTATTTTGGTGAAGTTCTCTATAAATCTTCTATAGTAACCAGTAAATCCTAGAAAACTTCTAACATCTTTTTGACAATTTGGAATAGGCAACTTGGAGATGACTTCAACTTTTGATCTATCAACCTTAATCCCATCTCCCGAAATATGATGTCCTAAAACAATCCCTTCAGTAAACATCATAAATCATTTTTCATGGCTTAATGAAAGGTTTGTTTCTTTACATCTTATAAGAACTTTTTCCAAATTTTCTAATGCCTCTTCAAATGAATTACCATAAACCGTAAAATCATCCATATAAACCTCTACACAATCATGGATTAGATCAGAAAAAATTCCTAGTACTGCTCTTTGGAATGTTGCGGGTGCATTACATAACCCAAAAGGAAGCACTCGATAGGCAAAAGTCCCCCATGGACAGGTAAATGTGGTCTTATCTTGATCTTCAAGTGCTACCTGAATTTGATTATAGCCACTAAAACCATCCAAAAATGAAAAGTACTTTTTGCCTGCTAATGTATCTAATACCTGATCGATAAAGGGCAAAAGAAAGTGATCCTTCAAAGTTGCTTTGTTCAATTCCCTGTAATCAATGCATACCCTCCATTTACCATTCTTTTTAGGTACTATAACCAAAGGAGAAACCAATCGGCTATCTGAAATTGGATAAATGAAGTTTACATTGAGAAGTTTTTGGAGCTCTTCTTTCACTATCTCCCTAAGATTTGGATTCATCCTTCTTTGAGGTTGTCTGATTGGTCTACTGTTTTTCTCAATATAGATATGATGGATGCAAGTCTTAGGATCAATACCCTTCATGTCAGTATACTCCCATGCAAATGCAGTAGAATGTTTTTGCAAGATTCTGGTTAGTTGTTCTTGTTGTGACTTCTCCAGATGTTTATTGATATTCAATGTCTTTTCTGGAAAAATCTCAAAAACAGAATTACCAAATTCTTCCATAGAGTAAAGAGACATTTGTCTTGATGATAAATATTCTATGTCAGACTCCAACTGAAATTGTGTGGGGTCATATTCTAAAGTTACTTCAAAATTTTCTAATGTGTTCAGAATTTGACTATCCTCACTGATTTCAGAAATGGTAAAGACAGGTTGTATAGTGTTCTCATCATCGACCCATTCATTGTCTCATATTTCTGTGATTGCTCTTGCTGGAGGATACAAATTGAATTTCTTTGTCGAATTACCATTAGAAATGTACATGTCTCCAGATCTACAACTAATAAAAGCATCAGCTGTGGCTAGCCAAGGTCTTCCTAAGATAATTGGATGTCCTCCTAGATTACTCTTGGGAGTCAAAATCATAAAGTCTACTGGATATTCCCAAGAATCTAAGGAGACTGAAATATCTTCTAATACACCATCTGGTTTAATAACTGATCGACCTGCAAGTTGCAGTAAAGTAGGTGTAAAAAGAAGGTTAGGAAGTTTTAGATGTTCCATAGTCTGTCTACTCATAATGTTGATAGCAGCCCCTAAGTCAATCAATGTGTTTGGAATTTCTATCCCATTTATATGTGTCTTGACAATTGGACTTCTTGGATCTACATACTTCTGCATGGTAATTTTTCCCATCATAATATCTGCAATCTTTCCTACCAGGTGGATTCTTCTTGTGTCTTTTAGTTTCCTTCCTGTCTTTTGAAACTCAACTCCTTTATGGTTTTTGCTAGAATAGGAATTTCTCGAATGGCTTGTAGCAATGGAATCTTGATACAAACATTCTTCAATTCATCTAGAAAGTCATAGTTAGGCAACAAAGTTTGTTTTTCCACCCCCTTATCAATTTGTAGTCTTTCCGGAAAAGGAGGTGTAGATGAAGATACAGGTTGCTCAACTATAGGAGTTGTGGATGCTAGCTTTTCTTTTTCTTTTTGAATTTTTTAATTTTGAAGAGATTCTTCCTCAGAACCCTTATTGACTTGAAGAGAGTCCTCCTCAGAGGTATCTTGCTCTTGAATGTCTATAGAAGGTTTTTCTAAAACTCTACCAGATCTGAGTAGTACATCGTTGAGAGGAACAATCATATAGGTAGGAAATTGTTGTCCTTCTACCATATAAGTAGTTTGAGGATTCTTATTGTTAGGATTTGGCAATGGCTGAGCTGGAAGTTGATTTTTCTTTTGTTGGTATGGGAGCATGAGTTGAGGATTTGTATTTTGTTGAGAAGGTTGATGTTGTGGAAATGGCAATGAAAGTTGTTGTGGATTTTGGCTTGGAAATTGTGGAGCTTGTTGGTTTTGAAAAGATGGAGGATATTGATAAAATTGAGCAAATCTCCCATAAGGATTTTGCATCCCTTGTACCCATGGCTGATATGAATTTTGATGTTGGGGCCAAGGTTGTTGCCAAGGAGTCCAATTTGGTGGGGTTTGAAGATTCATAGGGTTATTAAACCCTTGAGATTGTTGTCCCCGCCAAGGTCTCCTTGCGACAAAACAGAGAGATTCTATTGAATTTGGATCTTCTTGAAAAACAGCTTTGAGTCCAGGGATTGAAGGACAATCCTTGATTTCATGATTTTCTGAGCAAATCATACATGTTTCTACAACTTTTTCATCCAAGGGACATTCCCTTAAATCATGTTTCTTTCTACATTTCGGACAAAAGATGGCTAAAGCATCTGTTTCTGCTTTCTGCTTGTTTTGGATTTTAAGGGTGTCTAGTTGTTCACTAAGACCCCCTAAGATATCAGTTTTAAACTCATCAAGCATATTACCAATCTCTGCCCTACTTACTGATCCAGTTGCAGATTTGTTAGCCCTAATAAGAGAAGAATCCCTAGGCCCTTTGCCAGTTTTAGATCTTCCCCTTGAGAATTGGATACATAGTTCTGTTATATCATGAAATGGGAGTTGAGAAATGTCTCCTTTACCCATCATGTTTAAAATGTCTATCCATTCATCTCTAATGGCTTTTAATAGGAGGGCTTTCAATGTTTCATTATCTAAGTTGCTCATCTTTGCTCTTTTCAAGTTGTATTGAAATCTTTCAATTAAGTCTTCCAAATTTTCATCTTCTTTTTGCATCATTTTGAATACCTCATCCTTGTGATTAGTGGGCATACAATAATCCAAGTATCTATCCAAAATTTTTTGTTTCATATCATTCCAAGTCCTGATAGATTGAGTGGCTAATCCCATGAACCATTTCAAAGCAGATCCCTTCAAGGTTGAAGGAAATAGTTTGAGTTTTTGAGAATCTTCCATGTAGTCATAAGTTCGGCACACTACTTCAAACTCAAACAAAAATGTTTCAGGATCTTCACTTCGTAATCCATAAAAGTTAGGGAGAACAGATGGTGAAATATTTTTCATTGTTGCATGAGTTTCCTCATCAACTATAGGGAATCCAAGAAAATCGTCCCTATTTCTACCATTATTTCCTTCACCATTGTTATCTTCATTATCTCCTCCTCCTCTACCTCCACCTCTATTTATTACTTCTTCTGCCATGATAGCTTCTTTAGAGTCCTTATATTCCTCTAGTTCTTCTATCAAGGAAGGATGAGAGAAAGTTTCCTTGTTTTCTAAGTAGACTTTAGTAGGTGGTGTAGGAGAATCCTCTAATTCAGCTGTTCTTTGGCTTCAAAAAAATCTTAAGGCTAGGGGTAGATGATGGTGAATCTGGTCTATGCCTTGAAGAAGATGGGGTTGTAAAAATCGAACTCTTGGCTTTAGCTATAAACCTTCCCCTAGAATCTCTTGCTCTATGCATGTCATTTTTTTAGTTTTTTTTTTTAACAAAAGTTGGGCTAATAATTCTCTTTCTGATCTTCCAGATCACACTAGGTGCAAGAAGAGAGCATACTTAAGAAATTACTAAACCAATAACTCTCTTTTCTGATCCTCCAGATCACACTAGGTGCAAGAGGAGAGCATACTTCAAGAAGTTATCAAGTTTTCCTTCTTTTATGATTTTATGTTTTTTTTTTTAAGAAATTGGCTACCTAGTTACACTTCCCCGGCAACGGCGCCAAAATGTTTGGTCAATTTAGTGTGTCCTAAATTGCTGCATTTAATTTGTCAATCCGGGAATCGTAAGCTGATGAAGTGTGGCACACTATATGTGCAAGATAACCTCTTTCTTATCTTTTTGTCGTTTATGGTCTTTCTAAGGTGAAATGGAAATTCTAAAGTGAGAAACAAGCTTGGTTATAGTTGTTCAAGGAAGTGATATCCCCTATAATGATTTACCAATCTCGAAACTTCAAAAGCAAATTGAAATTACAATGACAAAAGAAAGTAAACTGCTGAAATGGAAAGTGCTTGTTAATCTAATGAATCAAAACAAGAAACTAGTGAATATGAAAACTAAACTATTCTTGCTGCCAACTGAACATAAAAGAAACTATGCTTATGGAAATTCAAAATTGCAATGAAAGAAATCTAAACCAGATTACATCAATTCATTTTCTGACCCTTCATCATTAGACCAGCTATGACTTGCGGAAGTAATCATAAACAACTTGTGTAACTGATATTTAATTTGCAGAAAGTAAACTAATATTAAACCATACACACATGATTCAATCCCTCGCCATCAGTCCAGCTGTGGCTTTCGGAGGCAATTGAAGATGTCATACATGATTCAATATATCTAAGTTTGCGGAAAAGAAACTAATACTAAACTACACACTTCATCATGCAGCCCCTCACCATCATTCCAGCTGTGGCTTTCGGAGGAAACTGAAGATGCTATGAGCAGCTTAATATATCTAATTTTACAGAAAGGAAACTAATACTAAACTACACATCTCATCATGCAGCCCCTCACCATCAGTCCAGCTGTGGCTTTCGGAGGTAGCTGAAGACACTATGAGTAGCTTAATATGTCTAATTTTAACTACTGAATCAGATAAACAAAACTGAAGTGCACAAAACAAAACTGAAGTTAAACAAAGACTGTGAAAGAAAACTAGCAACAGAATAATATCAGTTTCATATCATTAGCAAAAATACTATGAAAATGCCCCGGGCTGTCTACCTAAAACCTGCACAAGAAAACTGATCAGTATTTTAACAATCATAAAAAACATAAAAGACAGGAATGCAATGGAAATTACAGAAATGTATGAACAGAAATAAAACAACTATGAAATATGAACATGTAATGGGTTATGATACAATGATTCCTTAAAGAAATGAAATGAAAAATATATACATTAATACACAGAACCTCGGCTGAGCAGGGGCCCTCTACGCAGCTCTGGTATGATCTTCAAACACGAATTAAGTTATGAAACAGAGTTCTTCACATTAAAAAGAAAGTCATTACAGGCTGGTGGTATTACGGCTCAAGGCAGCGTAATCACCACATAACAAAGTACGCACATCAACTTAACAACTAACAACTATCAACTCACATTCACTAACTCTACGTGCGTATGCAAACGCTCTTTATAAAGCAATAAAATGTAACTGTCTCCTGAAGTTTATGATAGCAGCCAGCACGTAGACCACTAAGGCCACGGATTTAGGAGTATGGCCATGTTGGAAAACGGATCTATGGAAGGTGGGCACTTAAATTCAACTCCAGAACTTTGCACAGATGTCAATTAACCTCCACAAGCTTGGAAACGGCCGTATGGATGTTTCTATGCCACGAAACAGAGTCCAGCCGACATAGAACTCCACAGTTGACTTCCACGTGGATGGCTTTGACCGCGGCTTTCCTTGACAAATTTCATTGAACCAATAGGACACGAACCATGTCCTTGTCATTCCTAGCCTGCCCATGTGGCTCGTTTCCTTCGTTGACACCTGTAACATTGATTTCCACAAAATAGCTGCGGAAAGTTGCAGCGGCTGCGGAAAGTGACAAGTTTCCGCAGCTGCATGAACAAAATCTAAATCACAAGCCTTGACAGAATAATTTCGGATCCATCATGCGAAAAGTACCCCGTATCATCCTCAGGAAAACGACGCAGTTGAAGCTTTTAATATGGTCTTGGAGCATGCACTGACTAAAGTCTGTAACGCCAATTGTAGCAACTGGGACGTGCGCATTATATCTATTCTATGGGCTTACCGAACCACCAGTAAAAATTTAGAATGGTCTATGGTAAGGAGGTCGTTATGCCCATGGAATATATTATTCCTAGTCTACGCATCACAGCCCTCACAAACATCACAGAGTCTAATATTATGGAGGAGCAGTTAGCACAGCTTGTGGCTTTGGAGGAAGACCATTTCATCTCCAATCACCATCAGCAGGTATAGAAGGCACGCAATAAGGCCTGGCACGATTGACATATTCATCAAAAATCCTTTGCAGAGGATGACTTAGTCCTACTATATGATAGTCAGTTTGTGAAACACCTAGGGAAGTTCTGACAGCACTGGCTTGGGCCCTATACAATTAAGGAAATCACGGATGGCAGAGTTGTGCGATTAGCCACCCTACGCGGCGATATGCTACCTGGCTACATCAATGGTAGTCGGCTCAAACCATATTGGATCAAATGAATATATGGCCGGAGTAGCTGTATGAAATGGGCTAGCCCCACCAAGGAAGGTAAGCGCAGGAGGTACCATGCTTCGCGTAGAAGAAAGCCGCAGGATTGGAAGCCCGGGGAAGCATGCCAGAGATGTGGAAATAAATTTAGGAGGAATAGACTCAGAACGCAGCAGGTGTGCTAGGAGCGCAGGTGGTATGCTCAACGTGCAGGGATACACTAAACGCACCCAGGGTGCGAAAACTAACCATTGGAACATTCAAATCGGGTAAAAGGGAAAAATTATCGTTGGATGGAGTGGGCGGCTGGCATTTAATGAGGCAATTTCTAGAGATTTTTTACTGTTTACTTGATGGTAATTCCCACGTGAAGTTTACCCTATCATTGGGCGATCGCTGAAGATATAAAACAGGCGGGCTAGACCAGACAAGGTTTTTATATCGCTTGAATATCTCGTACTTAGCATATTTGTCTTGGACGAATTTGTGTTGTAAGTGTTTCTGTGCCTATAGTGTCTCTTTCATGTCTGAGCAACCTGCTGCCTCTGACAGTAGCAATCCTGAGTTTGTATTTCGCGCAAGGATGACTGCTACGAATCCTGTTGAACCTTCAGAACCAGTAATCTCGGTGGAAAAGGGCACTAAGGAAGTGGTAGATATTGAGTCTGAGGCTAAAGAAGTTTTCTCCACCCCAGTCACGAAGAAGGGAACGGAAAAAGCACAGGGCTTAGGAAAGCCCCCGAAACCCACAAAATGGGCTGGAGGGAAGCCTCGTACTTCCCTGCGAAATGTAAAATCCCCGCGAGCGACGCCCCAGGAATGGGTTGCACAAGAAGAGGTTCAGGCTGTAGAGCCCATCAATTTGTTACCTCCTTTTGTTAATCCGTGTCGGCCCTCTACGTGCACTCTGAAGAACCTCGACGGTTTGATCACCTACTTGTAGAGGCCACTGACCCGAGGTGAGGTCCCTGTTATTGGTGAACCTTTTGGAAAGCTCCATGAAATCGAATTTGACGATCATGACTTGGAAAATTTGGAGGCCTTCCCCAAATTTGAGCCTGAGTTATATCTAGAACGAATCCAGGAGGATGATGGGATAAAAATTGTCCTCATAATTTGGGTACGTGGCGTGGCAGGGTCCAGGCTCCTCAACCTGCTCAGGATGCCGCATTTCGTCCATTGCAATGTCACGGATCATCTAGTACGTCAGTGGCTTGATCTATTCCATGATGGGTGTTTATGGATCAAGGATCGAATCTCTATTGATGTTGCGCTCATCCATCGAATCACTAGTCTTCCTATGGAGGGTTTGAACCCTCTCGAGCGCATTGGCAAGAAGTATGAAGGGGAAATTGTTGAGTATGTAGAACAAAAATACCATGTGGAGCACAATACTCGCGGCTTCATGATTAAAACCATCAGTGATCCTGCTACATAGCTGGGACCATGTTATTGGCGTGTAAAATGATGTAGAAATTCCAGGTCGCCTCTATCCCCACATACGTAATTTAGCTCGTAGGCCAGTGCGAAAAAGGGCTCTGTTTCAACTGGTCACAATATTTGTGTAACGAATTTTTAGCCAATTTCCACGAATCCCAGGAGCAGGGACGAGCATTCTATTATTCGTGGTTGCTACTTCTCATCGTATTAATAACCTGGGAGGCCCCGGAGGAATTGGTCCTACCAAAACTCACCCCTCACATATGTGAAGGGGCCCGATATACAAAATTATTGGATTCGAAGGATGCGTAGCATCTCGAGGACAACGAAGTCTTCTGGGACCTCTTTCAAATTATTTTGGTAGCAGCCATTAATTCCCGACCACGGTTGTCTCCAGCAGTATATGACAGATACAAAGGCATTTCCGCATTCCAAGTCACCATGCACAACATCCAGATTCGAGCATGCAAGGACAAAGCCTAGAACTCCCTCCCTTATATGGTGGCAGATGAAGAAATTGATAATGTCATTACACTCTGGCCTCCTAACTGGAAGATCGGTTTCAAAACCGGTGCAAAGAGCTATGCAGGGACCATCACACCAACAGTAATCCTGCCTGTTGTCCTCAAGGATACTAGAGGACCAAGTAAGAGTACTAGGCAAGACACGGGCGCGGCCGCACAAAAGGATGCGCAGCAGAAGCAGACCCTTGAGAAGGACGCCAAGGCGGAGACCTAGGTAGATTCGCAGCCAAACCTGGGTACAGAAGGACTAGATGTCGGAGGACCTGCCTTCCCCCGCGGCATGAAACGAACAATAGATCCTATCAAAGGGCCTCGAAAGAAGCAGCACTCTCAGCGAACGGAATGAGATGATACAGTCACATTAACTGACAGAGACCTTGAACAAATCGCTGATGCAATCACTCTGGCCGCGGAGGACAGATGGGTAGCCTTAGAGGAGCAGCAGAAAGTTATGGTCGACAAAATCCAAGCTTAGCTCTGTGCGTTGCAGCTGAAGACAGACACATTGTAGACCAGTGTGACTCAGGTACGCACCCTCAGCCACTGGTAGCGCAGCATTAGTTACAAATGAAAGCCCCCTCTACTCTCTAGCTGGCACAGCCCTTGTGATTAGTCCACCCGACCTGGGAATCCAAGTCCAGGCCAGTACAGAAGTCCAGCTGAATTTAGCTAGGCTACCTCATGAGGCCTTGCAAGGTCTCCACACCTCTATATTTCAGGAGATTCACCATCAATACCAACAAGTGCAGCAATAGATCGGAGTGGCTAAACAAAAAATTGATGTAAAGAACGTTGAAGTATGCCTCGCCACTACGAAGCAAATGGAGCTTGAAAACGTGATTCACCAACTTTGCACAGAGGTTACCACAGAAATTTCGGCCACAACCACCCCTCAGGCTAAGGTTGAAAGGTTGGTCGCAGCACTAAAGGACTCCAAGGAGAAATTTTAGGTGGTCAGGACACGGATGGAGCAGCAGATCACCGATATGTAGGCTAAGTCGCAGCTCGAAACAGCCCCGGAGGTACGGGCCCAGCGAACTACACTGGTCACCGCGGCTACGAACATCATTACAGGAAAATCGTGCAGGGTGCCCAATTACTAGAAACAACCATGCATCTATGGACCAAGGTCCAGCGCGACCCAATCCTACAAGGCATCAACCAGGACTTGCGGCAGAAAGAAGAAGAGTTCGAGACGTTAGAAGCCATCCTACCCACCTTAGTTCCTGCTCAGCGTTTGACACAGCTGCACACTATTCACACCCTCTAAGCTTGTATTGATGAACTTCAGCAGAAAAATAAGGTCCTCGGTGACCACCTAAAGCCTTAGGCTACTGAGGCCCTCAATCTTTCACAAGATGTTGATGTCGCGGTTCAGCAGCTAAACCAGACTCTGGAGAGTGTCACCGCCGCGACGGAGGGTACGATTCGGAAAAGTTGGTTGAAATTGCATAGAATGTTGTTGCTCAGAGTGAAGGTGTGCTTCCTCCATTAGTCGAGGCGATCAGATTGCTGCAGGCACAGGTGGAGACCCCACCATCACAGTGACTCGGGATGAGTCACAAGATTGTGTTGGGGGACTGTTGGAACAAGGTCTCCTAACACTGCGAATTTTGTCTACTTTTGTATATTTTTTGTAATATTTAGTCTAATGCAGGGGTTTTTGGGTGGTTCAAAGCCCCTCATGCATTGTAACGAGTCAAGGGTAGACCAAGAGTCCGAAACCATCGTTTGCAAACCATTGGATGCGTAGGCTAAATCGGTATAAATAGATGAAACTTTTTGAGTCATAGATAGAAAAATAATTGAGATTGATGTTAAGAACGAATTGTTAGATTTGTGGTTGGGTTTTTGGGAAGGACTCCTATTGGTTGTGTGCGCAAAGCTCCTCAGTCCTGCTGTGTACGGACCCTGCTGGCTGTGTGCACAAGCGGTATTTTGGGATTGTAAGAATATTCTAGTATTAATATATATGCAAAGTACTGTTGATATCTTATGTGATCTATGTCTGTTCTGTTATGATCTATGCGAACTTGGGTTGTATGATTAAGCCGCAAAAGTATATTTTTGATAGCTGCTAAAGTATCTTTGTTTTTTTTATTTGAATCTATGATCTGTTAATTGTTGTGCTGATAGATTGGTATTATGCACGTGGGTGCGAAGGTAATTATTAGATCTGAGTTCTGTGATATAAGTCGGTGACTAGATCTGTTAACTACGTAGCTTGATAAGCTGGGGACGCAGCTCTGCTTGACTTACCCTCTCTCTCTCAGGGTGCGGAAACCTGGTTCCAGCATCCTCCCATACTACTTCGGGTGATACTTTGGCCTGCGCAAGCAGGTCACTGCTGAAAGGGCCAGTAGTATAAGGGTTTGTTGGCAAACCTTAACCTCCGAACCTGTGTCAGGACCCCTCGAGCCAACAATTATTTTCCAATCCGATCCTACTCTTGTTGTGGCAGTATATCACAGTCGTATCAAGGACCCGCTCAAACAACTCTTCAAAGAGCTTCCTCAACCAAACTAACTCACAACTAGCCATGATAGCAACAATATATTTTTCCTCGGTCATGCTCAAAGCTACATAATTTTCTTTCCTACTTATCTAATATATCATCACAAACCCCAAGCTAAAGAAACACCATGATGTACTTTTAAACTCGATCATAAGAGGCTCACTACATGCCAATAATAAATCGTCAACATATAAAACTAAAATCAAAGACATACCTTTGACCACTTTTAAGTATAGGTTTGGGTCAACATTGCTTCTCGTAAATCCAAGCTTCACCAAATAACTATCAATGTGGGTTGTCCTTTAATTAAAAACCCTGAGGATGCTAAACATATACTTATTCCTGTATTATTCCATGAAATAATAAATCTAATGGTAGTGAAACGGGAAACAAGATAAAATATATCATCATAGTCTTCTCCCTCTTTTTGGGAGAAACCTAGAGCCACAAAACTTTATTTGTACTTCTCAATTCTTCCATAGGCTCCATGCTTGATATTTTATAACCATTTTGAAGTTATGACAAACTTTCCTTTAGGCCTCAGAACAATATCACATACATCATTATTCTTAATTGATTCATATTCTTCAACCATGGCATACTTCCAAACTTGTTCTTTCACAACTTCTTCAAAGGTGGTAGGCTCAACTTAGATGATAGTTCTCATAGCTACATCATATCCCTAGTGCTGACATGGATTCTTTCTTTCTCTAAAGATCCTTTTGGTAGAAATATGTCTCTCAACATCTTGTAAAGCATAACAAAGCCAAAATGGTCTCTTCATGGTAGGAGGATCACTTGGAGGAGCATCCAAGGGGTCCACAGACTCCATAGGATCATCAACAATGTCTTTCTCATATTCTAGCATAGAAGGACCTTCTAGTAGCTCCATGTCATCTTGTATCTTCTCAATATGAGGAGGTAGAGGAAGATCCCTTACTTTTCCAAGGGCAACATCTTCATCAAAAGTTACATCCCTACTAAACTTGATCTTCCTTTTTCGAAATATATATCTATTCTAAAAGCTTTATGATTTTAACAATATCAAACAAATGTCCCTTTATTTCTGGTGGATTCCATCTTGTTCCTCTTGTCCTTTGACACATGGAAATATATGGGGCAACCAAATATCCTGATATGTCCAATGTTGGGCTTCACACATTTCAATACTTCTTCAGGAGTCCTGTTGTCCAAAGCTTGAAGAGGAAACCTATTTTGAACACAGATCATTGTATTTGTAGCTAATCTCTAGGGGAAATTCGATAACTTTTGATCAGGTATTATAGCTAGGGAAACTTCCACGATGGAATTTTTATTTCTTTAATCCGCAACTTTCTGCTCAGGATTGTATGGTATAATATTCTCTTTCTTGATTCTAACCTCTTTTAAAAAATATATGAACTCATTTGAGTTATATTCTCCACCATTGTTAGACCTGAAGACCTTGATCTTCTTCCTTGTTTGATCCTCTATTAGTGCCTAGAAGTCCTTGAACATATCGAAAGCCTCATCCATATGCTTCAAGTAGTATATCCATGTCTTCTTGGAGAAATCATCAATGAATATTATGTAATAAATATGTCCACCAATGAGTGCACTTGCATGGGTCCACATAGGTCAGAATGAATGAGTTGAAGAATACAATCAGTCTTGTTCTTCCTGGAGGGGATTGGTCCCCTTGGCTTCTTTCCACTTTCACATATCGAACATACTCCATCATGACTAATTTGAACACCAGGTATCCTAGAAACAAACTTCTTCAATTTTAGTAGGGCTTCATAATATATATTTCCCATTCTTCGGTGCCATAACTCACTTTGATGATTGATGTCATGTACCATTGTCGGCAAAGGTCTTCCATTAACTCTACAGAGTCCTTCAATTCTAGATCCCATGGTAAAATCATCCTTCATGTGAGATTCCATAGGCCATGTGAGGAATTTTATTTTGATGAAATCTACTCTCATGCCTTTGTATTCCAACGAAGAAGTGGATACCAAGTTATTATTTAGCCCTGGAACATACATAACATCACGAAGAAGAACAAATTCATTGAAGTCCAAATGAAATTTGATGGAACCAAAACCCTTCACAAAATGAGTAGTATTGTCTCCAAGGATTATTTTCAAAATTTTCTCCCTCTCAAGTAGGTTTGAGAGGGCTTCCCAATATCCAGAGAAATTTCTAGAAGCCGCACTATATACCAACCAATTATCATACGAATCTGGAGGGGAAGAACTAAAAAGAGTAGAAATAAGAATATATTCGATTGAATAGAAGCTACATTATTTTCATACATGGAGTTTCTTGACCTCTTTTTAGGATGATGGAATTATTCTTGGTTATCCAAAGTATCTCTTCTTCTTATACCATCCCTTCTTCTTATATCATCTCCTCTTCTTCGATCATTGAACCTATTGTTATTGAATCCTCAATTTTTTTTGTAGTTATATCTTGAATCATTTCCCTATTTTGGGAATTCTCAAGCATAATGACCATGTATGTGGCAATTAAAGCATTCAATTCTACTTCCTCTTCTCTTGGATTCCTTTGATTCAGGGGGAGGCCTTCTTGAAACAAATGGTCTTCCTCTTCCATTTCTCTTCTTGTCTTGAGAAATGAATGCATAGGGATCTTATTCTTCATGCTTTTGAATCCTTCCTCTGGAAATCATCATGGTCTCTTCTTGAGTTCATTTACCAATGAGCGCATCAAATATTGCAAGAACATTATTGTTTCTTAGAGTAGTAATGAAGGTTTCCCAAGTAGGAGGAAGAACTTAAAGAGTCACAACCACCAACTCTCTATCATATATTTGTTCACCAATATATTACAATTGATATCTTAGGCAAGATACTCTCATGATATAGGATTGCATGCATTCCCCTTTTTTCATCTTCATCTCCTTGAGATGATTTTTCAAGGAGAGGATGTGATTCAAGTTGTTGAACATCCTAACCAACTTGTCATAAATATCCTTAGACTTCTTCGAGCTACCAACATAAACAAGTAAATGATCTTGCAAACCATAAAGGAGAATTGTCTTGGCTTTGAGCTCACCTTCATTGTACTTGGATTTGGTAGCAGCGGTAGCATTTTCTGGAGGTATCGAAATATTTCCTTCGACATATTCCAAAACATCATTTTCATCCAATATCACTTCCAACTTGATCTTCCAAGCAAAAAATTTTGGTGAGTCACCCAACTTCTCAGAATCCTTGAAGTAAGAGGTAAACATCTTGACCAAATTAAATATGGTCCTTTAGCTTCTTCAAAGAATGATTTCTCTTGTCTCTTGTCTACTTGGGCTTGTCTTCACCTTGGCTCTAATACCACATTAATTTTCCGTTGTTATATACTATTACAATCACTTTAGCTCAATTATTATCTTCAATTAGGAATATTTAAAAACAATTTAATATTCCAATGATTAATAGAAATTGTAGTAGAACAATAAATGAAATGACAATAGAAGAAAACCAAGAGTAATAAATAACAAGAGAGACACAAAATTTGGTCAAAGACAAGGGAAGAACCTCACAAGGGGGGGGGACATTTCAAATTCTTCTTCTTATTAGATTGTCATAAAATGTTCAAGAAAGAGAGTACAATGGTCCAATTCACTAATCTAGAGTCAAGGCCAATCCTTTGACTATCCAACAAAACCAGCCAAACAATATCCAAGAGATAATCCCAATAGACAAATATGATCAAATTTAAAGTCTCCAAAGTCTACACTCAATGGTCAAATTTTGCAGTCGATGGTCAAAGTTTGCAATCAACGATTAACAAAATTTAGGTCACAACCGCTGGGACCTAGTGACAAACAGTGTGGTTGTAAACCTCCAGCTGCAAGGATCACCCTATCAACGTAGTTGCTATAGCCGAGATTTCTTCGATCAAATCCTATAGCTCTGGATTAAATTTCTTTTCCTCGCATGTGTGAGCTCAGACCCTACAATTTTTGGACTTGTATGAACTATTCAAATAAGAGAAAGATCATATCTCCAAGAGAATATGAATGAATGTGTGAGTGATGTGTCTGAATGAGGTTGACTTGACTTGTATTTATATCATTCCAAGGGTTGCCCAATTTTTCTTTAAATCCAGCATGTACTTTGTGCACATGTGGGTTTTCACCTTAAAAGTACATTTTTCCTTAACCAAATTAAATTATTCTAAGGGCTAGGATGGGTCTTACTTGATGAGGAAAGCTATCCAAAGGAAGGAATTTGTTCATGAGCTGTCAAATTAACATCTTATTTCCCTAGATGATCCTTAAGGCCCTATATATATATATATATATATATATATATATATATATATATATAAGATTAGATCATTTATGAGTGCAATGGACATGTCCTTTTGAAAAAGACATGACTTACCATTATTGCACCATTACTATAATAATAACCTATATGACAACTATTACAATATAAACATTATCCAGTATTACATAGTGGTAATATACCCTAGCTATATTACAAGCCCTATCTCCTGGAAATTTTTTGTCCCAAAAACATGGGTAGAGGATAATTCTTCTTATATATCTTGTAATATTTTCTTATTTGATAACATTGAGAATATGAGATGATATGAGTTCCAAAAATTTGAACAACATTTCCACATTAAGAAGGGATCAATCTATCATAAACGGATTCTTTCCATAACTTTCCGATGATAAGAGAACATATTCGATATTCTTTGTTATTGGCTCAATAATGTATAATTTTTAGTTGCTTTGATATCTCAGAATATTGTTGACATTGTGCATTGATTCTTGTGTACAACGTTTTGTAATATGGGTTCCAATAAGACACCCTTAGAAATTGATCCTTCTTAATCTTTGGTTTAATATTTTTATGATAGACTTGAGTTTCCATTGTGATATTGGATATTTTTTTGTATTCATTGACGTTTCAATGGCAAGATCCATTGGTGATCAATGGAATGACAGTCATCATTGAATATATAAATGTTGACTTTTTATTGAATTGTTTTTTGAACTCCTTTTCTAGATGTTATTTCACTAATAAAGCTATTTTTATTTTTAGTTTCAATCAAATTATTTTAATCTCTCTTTATCCACAATTTTAACTTTTAAAAACTTTTCTATTCACTTGCATTCATGGATTTTTTTTTGTCTACTTTAAGAATTGATAAATCCACGCATTTTAATTTATATTACTTTTATAAGCAAGTTTTGAATGATTCTTTAAACCATTAATCTCATTGTCTTTATTTGACAACATTTTCTCTAAATGTTTCTTGGCATCCTTCATTTTTCATTTTCAGTCACTTTGAACTACAACATCTTGTTGACTTGATTATTTGTCTTTCACTTGTAAGTAATAGATTTTTTTTCCAATGCTCATAGTTGTCTCTTGAATTCTTTCATATTGTTACTTTCCTCTTCTAATTTATGTTGTAGGATTCGTAGTTCATATTGAATACCTTCTTTAGTATCTTCAAGATATTTATTCATGTGATCAAGTTTTGACTTTGTTTTCAAGGAAAGTAAATTTTTCATATTTGTTAGCTACAAACTTGCCAACTACTTCTTAGCAATTTTGAAAATTTTGTATTAACTCCTATTTGCCTTCAAAGATTACTTTTAATACACTATAAAGGTATTTGTATGAGGGTTGTTATGACTAATTTACTTTCATTAATTAAGACATCATTTTATCAATCAAGAGTTACTAAATTGATGAAGTACACTTTTTATATGTGAAGGAAATATCTTGGAATATTCCGAGGGTGTCACTTTAATGAATAATAAGCCTAGCTAAAAAATGGAATTTATATCACTTAGTAAATAATACAAACTTTAAATGAGTTTTAAGAATGAGATTCAAATTACTGATTATTAGTGTTAATCAAAGGCTTAAGTTAAGAATTAAATTCAAACTAATATATGTAATCGAAAGAAGTATGAATGTTAAGCAAGTCACTAAATAAGCTTTAAATAAGAGAAATTCAATTTAACAACTATGATTAAAGGAAGTATGAATGTTAATCAATTCACTACAGTGGAAAAACTAAAAGTTATAACTTGATATCATAAGAAAAATTAAGACTATCTTTACTCAATTATTGCAATGAAATTCTAAACTACCTATGTAACTTTCAAAGCAAGAAAAAACTAATTCTTCTAATTCAAGGCTGCCAAAGCTTCCATAGGTAGAAAATCTTGTTGTGAGATCTCATGCCTCAATAATCTCCCATAAAATTACTATATTCACTTGTGGATTTTATTTATTAAGAAGGATTTTTAACATCTATGCATTTAATAGAAAGACGTGGCAAAACTTGTGAGTAATTTTTTCTAAAACCCAATGTTTCTAACTTCAAAATGATTCCATCTTCAAGGGTTTGCAATTCACAATAAGGAGTTGTAATGTAAATGTAGAGCTTATTAATATTTAATTATTTATATTTTTGGATGATTTTATTAGTGTCGATTCATGATATCCAAATTATAAATTATTAATAGCGACGACTCATTATATCCAAAATTATTAATTATTAGTTTTCAATTTTCTTAATAGAGGCTTCCATGTATTACTAAGTTTAAGACCATCATCTATGCATTTAAAAAAAAAAAAATCAAATGAAAAAAATTAATCAAGTCTAACTAACTCATTAAAATCCATTGGTGTCTCAATGGATATAAAAATAGGTTGTAGTGTCTCTATTCAACTCCTCTGGGTGAAAGAGGCTTGCAACAAGACTCTGCAGACCATTGTAGTCCTTAGTAATAAGAAACTTTAGACTTGATTTTATATAAATTTCTACATACTCAAATAAAATTCTTTCTACCATATTCAAATAGAGATATATATACTTATATGATAGAGATATAAGAAGAACAAAAAATGTATTTCAATGAACAAGAAAGTAAGAGGTATGTACACATAAAAGATGAGTACAAATTTAATAGTTTGGGGGCTCTTTATACTTGTCATGCACACACAACACAATCCAATGATTGTAGAAACTCGAAGCCACTATATATTAATAGTGAAAAACATGTACAACACTTAATTTTTTTTCTAAATGAAGGAATTCAATCCCCTATCTTCAGTTCTTATTTCCATTTATACAATCACAATAACAAAATCAACTATCAATACTCTATGGAACAACTTCATCCATGATTTAGCATATATAACTCAACAAATTTGACCCCTAGATTAGTTGAATTCATGCCCAGTCATGTGATTTTGGAGAAGTTGTGGGTTTTCCCTTAGTTTTTGTGTAATTCTCTAAAAAGAAATAATATTAATCACTGCAGTGACTAACCACTTCCGTATGAGATTTTACTAATCCAAGAGGAAACCAACTGTGTCGTGCACCCTGGGAACAAAACCCATGTCTTCTTTTCTCCTGAAATTGTCTGCAAGTATCTAAATGAAGGACATTTTACAAGATTATTTTTTATTTTCTTCTAAAAATTGATAAACTTGTTTTTTCGACACTTTAAATTTTCTAAATAAACCAAATTAAAACTAAATAGTGTAAATACCTTTTTGTGGGTTTATTTAGCTTTATTTGGGGAAAATGTAAGAAAAGTGCACAAAAGTGAGGAAAGAGGATGTGAAAATGGTTAAAACAAAGAAGGTTTGTATGACTTCTTAATGACAAAATTGAGGGCCAAGAAGAGTACATTACTGAACATGCTTCCATTGTAACATTTTACTAGGTTACTATATTCTTCTTGTGAGAGAATGCCAAACAAAAATATTTAGGTCTAAGATGAAGATACTTAGTGTTTTCATCCATGTTGAACTTATAATTATGTTAATGTCTTTATTAATTATAGATATAGTGTTAAATTACAATACAAAAATACAATTGTCAATTTTCAATGGAATTTATTTATTTTATTTTATTCCTAGGAGTTTGTCTTTTAAGTTACACTCGGCAATGGTTAGTCATATCAACATTAATGTTTTTTCCCCATAATTAACATCTCTTCTTTAAGAAAACTCCTTAAACTTTAATTTTGTAGGTTTTAACTTCGTACAATTAATTAATGCAAAAAAATTCTATAAAAAAGAAGGAAACATGCAATGACACACCCACATATTAACATATATATTTTACCTTGGAAACTCAATCCAAGAAAAATAGAAAAAAAATTAGTATATTTAGTGTTACAATACAATATGTATATCCTGTGACATCCATAAACCACCAATATGTTTACCTCGGTTTAGATTAAAATTGCAGTTCCTTAATTAGAATGATAAAGCCATAGGCTAAAAAACAATGTGCCAAAAAACTACTAAAAGATATTAAAATCATGTGGTTAAAATTACCAAAAATAGGCACAAAAATCACCCAAAAAATAATAATTTGGGGGGTGTTATTCAAACCCCCCATGTAGGGGCACTTCCACCCCCATTCAACCCCCTAAACAAGGGAGGTTTATGCCTTACTTGTGAGCCCCCTATTGAGACTGATGCAAGGTGCAACACATGGAGATAGTCATGCAAAGAATATAACACATACCCGATAAATATTACATAGATATATTTTGTAAAAGTGGAAAATATATTCTTTCTTTTTCATTGTTAAACTTCATTTTATTTTTTTCAAGACTTGATTATGACTTAAATATTTTTTTCCAGATTACAAAGCTCAAGGAAAACCCCCAAGTTCTTCTTGTCAATTCAAGGATGGAATCCAAGGGAATCTTCAAGGAAAAAGGTAGGTCGACAACAAGGCTCAAATCCATTACAAAACTTTACTAATTATAAGCTCAACATCGTTGTCACTTGTGGAAATCAAACCTAAGTGGAGAGGATAACAATTACTCCTTAAAACCACCTAAAATAACCCTCCCCTCCCCTCCCCTCCTCTCCTCTCCTCTCCTCTCTCTATATATGTGTAATTTTTTAAACCCTTCATTAATGTACTAAAAACTAAAAGTTAACTTTTTTAATAAATGACTTGATTTTATCCATAATGGCCCATTATATAAATAAGAAATACTTGGCACAATTAATCCATATAGGTGGTTCTTTGAAATCTTTGCCCATAGTCAAAGTACTTTAATTGTATCTAAATTCATTTATTTTAATTATAAACCAAAGTTCATAGTCTTATGAAGTATAAACACTATATGTGCAAAAAAATTGATATAATAAAACAACTTAATAAAACTATTTAAACCTGATACAAAGATTAATCTAATTCTGTGATTTGCAATTTACTTTTGTGTCTATGATTACAATTTATCCTGAGCAATAAAATACTAATTTTTGTAGTTCTTGTAAAAGTATTATTTTAAATCATGAATCAAATCTTAATCCCAATGTTAAACTGCAACATCAAAATCAAAATAAAAGGAAATCAATACCCTTCCAAACTAGATCAAGTAAACATTCAAATAAACAAGAATCTACAAAACAAAACTAGAAACTGAAATCAAATTCAAATTCAAAATTGCGAATAAAAAGAAATTTAAATTCTAAAATGAAATGGGTAACAAGTACCCTACACAATGGGCCCCAATGGGCCCTTCTCGTTTAGGAATTCATTGCTTAAATAAGTTACATAGTTGTGCTCAACACAAAACCCCCACTTTAAAACAAATTCATTTAAAAGACACAAATAGAGAGGAATATAATAAGTCTTTTCTACAACCAATTCAAAATCATATCTTTAAATTTTAGATTTGTTACAATATGCCTGTTTTGCCTACTTTTATAGAAAATACTAACATCTAACAAATTGTATTAACTAGGACTATAAATACAGATCTCAAAACAAAATATCTAGATACAAAACAAGGGGATTGAAGACCACATAACAGAATATCTTGGCATTGTCGACTTTCTATAATCATTTTAGCTCAAATTTCTCGAACAACTAATCCCAAAATTTTCATATGTTGATTCTTCATGTTCTCTTTGTCACATCGAACAAGGGCTAATATATCCTCTAGCTCTTCACAACCATCCAAATCAATGGCCCTGCCAAATTTTATGATTGCTAAAAAGTAGAGACTCTTGTAGCGACTTGTTAAGAAACAATTTTAACCCTAATTACTAACTCATAAAGATAAAAAGGTAATTAAGCAAATTACCTTAGAATTCACTTATGATATATTATCCTAAGATGGTGGACATGTGACAAAATATGAGATGGAATTGAGGAAAAAAAAACATGTTAAAATAAAGACTTATGAAGCAAAATTAGGGAAACAAGTAATAAAAATGATCGAATTTCAAATCTAAACACCCCTATGCATGAATTTAGGAATATTTTGACTTTTTAAGTATATAAGGATTTTTTTTTCATTTCGTTTAATTTAAACATGGTATGATAATAATTTTTAAAGCCACATTTTTCAATATTTTTTGTTTTAAATTTAGTCAAAATTTTAAAAAATGGTTAAAATAATAAATATTATTTATTAATATTATTCAATTAAGTTTTAGAATACTAAATTTATTTATACATTTTAATAAATATTTTTAATTTATCAAAAAATATAATGAAAAGTTATAATTTAACCCAAAAAAAAAAATGATATAACCAAAATCATATAAATTTAATCTTCTATTTTTTCGACTTAAAAAATTAACTAATATTAAAGTAATGACTTGTTACAAATGGTGGTGGTATGAATGAACTCATGTTCCCCACACTTTCCTTCTCATACTCTTCTCAACAACAACAAAATTCTAATTTAGGTGGATGCATCCTCCTACATGAACCTTGTAAGATTTCCATCTAGTGGACACAAAATTATCACAAACCTTGCAATATTTCCATCTAGTGGAAAAAAAAAATCAGCGTAGATTAATGTTTTTTCATGAGAAATTATATAAAACCTATAGTTTAACATTGGTTGGAATACCGACATATTGTGTTGAAATATGGTCTACTGATTCAAAAAGTCACATTTCTCATATCTGTTGAAATTATAAATGTTGTGGCAACTTCAAGTAATACCCCCTAAATATCATGCAGTATGATTTCCCTCTAATTGTGACGGAAATCCATGAGATCAGGGTTTATGATTTCCTTGATTGATGTATTGTTTTCCCTAGGAGTTGATACTATTTACTATACAAATGGTCTCCTATTGTTTTCCTTTTGGTGTAATGGTGTACCAAAATCCAATCTATCACAACGTTGTTTTTCCCTGCATAGAGACAACAAGCAAATGATTAGCAAGGTGAACACATAAAAAAATAAGCGATGTAACTATATCTACCAAAGAATATTAAATACAATGCAAGAAACAATGGAGAACAAAAGAAATGAACCCAAGAGGTATGGTAAGTGAGAGTTCTCTTTATTGCTTGATGAAAAGAGTTACAAATTTTCCTAGAGACACTAAAGGGGGATAATAAAGAAAAGGGGCTCTATGAATCTCCTAAAGGAAGGTCCCTTTTCCCTCTCCTTGTAAGAATGATCTCTCCTAAAAGAAGTCATATCAGAGTTCTCAATGGTGAGCTCTTTGAACAGAAATTGGCTGTATAATTTGGAAGCATAACTTTGCATTGGATTATCTCTCGTTTTGATCCCAGTTCCATTGATATTTATAGGCTCAAACCCAAGCCTCAACTCCCTCTAGGTCATTTATGAGATTTGATCTAGTGGCAGACAAGAGGAGTCCTTTGGAGGCTCCTTAATGCTAATTCAAGAGTGGAATGGCTCGAGATTGAGCTAGGCATGCACGTCCTATCAGTAGAGGGCTACTCATTTAATGTGAAGTGGTGACCTACTAATTTTTACTTTTGCAGATCCACGTGAATATTGAATAATAACTACGATGGTCCATGAAAAACTACTGAAGTGACTCTACATGGTTCAATTTTTTAAAAGAGAACCTTAGGAAACTTTAATTTTTCTTATTCATGATGATTTTCAATCTTCACTAGTACACTTGCATGCGTCATTCTTTAGTGTTGAGCATTCTTGGCGAGTGCAATCAGGTGTACTATTTTTCAGTGATAACACCTCCCAAACTCTTATTTCTTCCTTAATTTGATGATTGATTTGTATTATTGTCACGTGACACTATTAGGTGCCAATGACAGTAGAGAATCCTCTAACAAAGGTGATGAAGGTTATGAAAGTTAAGGAATCACTATTATAAATTTAAGTAGATATTTCGACTCTCCTCGTGCACTTTTCTCACTAAAGGTAAATGTTGCTATGAAATCTAACATTTAATGCAAATCCTCACTAATAAATCTAGATTAAGATCAACGATGGGATTAGTCACCACTATCACCTTAGTAACTATTCCCTTAAATGGGAGAACCCGAACCTCGGCTCTGGTTGATCACTCTAATAAGAATTATCACCATATCTACCTCGAAGATGCCAGGGTGATTGCCAGTGAAAAATACCATTTCAAAAGAAAAATCTGTGAGGTGCTAGAAATCATAAAACACCCCAAAAATCTCAATAGGGACGGTGGTTTGGAGGTTAGCAAAAATTGGATTCCCATATTTCCCCGCTCATAAAGTATTTCCCATCTCTTTTATCTCTCGTCTGCTCTCCCCCCCCCCCCCCCACTCCCCTTTCTCGAAGTCACCCCCTAGCACCTGCTCTCTTCCCTTTTATGTCCCTAGACATCTGCATAGAGCCTTCATTCTCCCCTCCTCCTCCTCCTCTCTGTTCATTATATCCCCCTCTGAATACTTTCTATCACCCCTCCTCTCACCTAGTTTCCCTCTTCACCGTCACTTAGTATAAACCCCCTCCTTTAGCCCTCTTGATGTTAATTCTTAAAAATTTCCTAAAATTAACCCTCACATTAATCCTATTCTATTTATCTAATTTTACATAAAATCATGTGACTTTATTATTAGTATTAATTAACAAATATTATTAGTAATAGTTAACTATTACTAATTAATATTATAATTGATACTAATAATAATAATTATAATATTTGTAACAATTAATCATAATTTCTAAAATTAATCATTATTTATATTAAAATTTAAGCGTTAATTTATAATATTAATTTTAGTATCTAGCATAATGTATAATATTGATCATAAATATTATTTACTAATTAACAACCCTCATTAATAATATTAATATAAATTATGTAAATATCATCCTCGGTATTATAATAAAGCATAATAAAATTCCTTTCTTAACCAAATAAATTACATTGAATTATTTCTAATAATAAAATAAATTAAAATCAGCCCATGGTATTAATAATAATTTGTCCCATGGTATTTGGCCATGGTATTTGGCCCATAGGCTTCACCTAAATAAAACCTCAATTTTTAGTTTTTGTAAATATAAAGATGTTTATGGAGTAAACATAAAAATAAGTTTTACTTATTTACCATACTTCTAGTCTATTTATATTTATATTTGTTTATCATACCTCTAGAGCAAGTATAAAAAGATGTTTTATTTATTTACCATACCTCCAATTTATTTATATTTTAATTTATTTACCATACCTCTAGAGTAAGTATAAAAAGGGGTTTTATTTGGTACTGAGAATTCCTTCAACCCCGCGGACACGTTGTTGCGCTCTTTGAACCTACGCTGTTGTGCTTTCCCTCGGCCTCCTACTAATCGCTGCCTCAGCTTTGGTATGGCCCCTCCGGAATCCTCCCTGGAGGTGGTCGCTAACTAGATTCAGGCCCGAGCATTTTCTGCTCTTGTTAACTCCTTGCCTCCTCCTCGCCTTAGGCCAACGATCTCGAAATTCATGAAAAAGCTTGATGGGTTGCAGGAGGTTGTCCTTCCACTTTCAATCCATCGCATGGAAGCTCTCTCACTTGCTGAAAAGGGTCTCATCGGTCAATTCACTGGGCTTTATCCCTCTCCAAAGATAGTACAAAGATGGGTCGAACGGAACTGGTCTAATAAGATCAACGGAAAAATCTCCATTCGATTATGTGGGAAGGGGTATTTCACCTTTCACTTTGAAACAAAAGAGGACAAAGGCCTGATCTTCAGAAACGAGCCCTATTTTATGGACTACAGAGGCTTGTATCTAAATAAATGGATGCCAGACTTTGATCCAGAGCTGGATGTCCCAAGCGTTGTTCCAATCTGGGTGCGACTTCCCCACCTCCCTCTGCATTGTTGGGCGGATGATTCAGTTAGAGCCATCGGGAATGCAGTTGGAAAATTCATAGATCGAAGCAAACCAAAGGACAATATGCAAGCATGCACCAGGATCTGTGTCAAGGTAGATCTAGGCAAAGGTATTCCCGAGGCCATCAAGCTTAAAGTGGATGAATGGACGCATATTCAACCGCTCGATTATGAACAGATACTGTTTAAATGCAAGGTATGTCACGAGTATGGCCACTTTGCTAATCGTTGCTTAAAATTTATTGATGTTGAAAGTCCAGAAGCTGATCCTCAATGGGAAACTGTCAAAAGAAAGAAATTTGCCTCGAACCCTAAGATTATCTCCCCTGCCGCTCTGCCCCCCAAGCCCAACCCTTTGGCCATCTCCTCCCCCAATCTGGATCCTTCCCAGCAACCTTCTACCTCTACTTATCCCCCCCCCAAATCCACCCTGGATTCATCCAACCCCTTCTCATCCATCTCCCCTCCTGATGAGGACCCCCCCTACTAAACCCTCTCTCCCAGCCTGACTCACGCCGCATCACCCCCTCCCTCCCTGATCCCCCATCCTCCTCTCAAGACCCCTCCACTATCTGAATCACTAGGAACTTGGCAAAGGAACATGGAGAAACCCTTGAAACACAAAAAACAAGGCCCAGGAATAAAATCAACAAAGAAACACCGAGATGAACATGCACAGTAGGATATAGAATTGGGTACTCAGAATCCCATAGAAACTTACATATTGGGACAGAACAACAAGGAAACAGGGTAAAAGGATCAAGGAGGGAAAGCAAATCTCTGTACAACCTTCTTGCAATGATGAAAATCCTCTCATGGAATAGCAGGGGTCTAGGGCACCCCTCCAAAATTGCAGCCCTAAGAGATCTAATAAACCAAGAGAAATCGGAAATCATTCTACTGCAAGAAACAAAACAAAGAGAAACAAAAATGAAGGAAATCATCAACAAATCAAAGCATTATGAAGGCACCCTTACTGAATCAAGGGGTGCCTCTGGTGGACTAGCCACCCTTTGGAATCACAGTATTTGGGAACAAAAAGGCATCACAGTAAATTAGAATTAGATCAAAATGACATTAGAGAACAGTAGAGAGAAAAAAAACAATTATAGTTTACAATGTCTATGGGTCTAATCATTATAGAGACAAAGAGCAGTGCTGGAACTCCATCAAAGAAGACATAGACAAAGAAGACAACATCAATATAATTATGGGAGGGGACTTCAACTTAATTCTGCATGCAAATGAGAAGCGAGGAGGCAGCTTCAATCAAGATCCTTCCATAAATCAGCTTGAAGAAACAATGCAAGATCATGATCTGGTGGACATAGCACCAAAGAATCGTAGATACACTTAGAGCAATAGAATAATAGGGAGAGGTAACATCATGGAAAGACTTGATAGAATCCTGGTTGATGTCACTTTTCTTTCCAACTTCTCTACTGCCACAGCCAGCGTTCTTTCCTTTCCAGCCTCTTATCATTATCCCATCACCCTGTCTTTCGGAGACCATCACTCTCTTGGGCCCATCCCATTTAAATATAGTCTGCTCTGGAATGATATTCCTGAAGAAAATCAATTAGTCCACAACACTTGGCTCCAACTTGTTGAAGGTTCTCCATCCTTTATATGGGAGTCCAAACTAAGGAAAACTAATATGGCCTTGAAGGAATGGGCCAAAACCCAATACAGAGAACCAAACCATATTAAGACGGAAATCAAAGACAATCTGGACGAAATCCACATTAAAATAGAAGCCCACGGCACCAACCAAGAGTGTCTCTCCCAGGAGAAATACCTCTATTGGCAGCTCTATCATGCCAACAGGGCAAAGGAGGAAAAATGGCACATCAAATCAAGAATTTTATGGCTCCAATCACGTGATAAAAACACTGCATTTTTCATAAGCAGGCCACTGTCAGAAAAGAAAAAAAAAACATTGCCTCTATCGTTGACGCAAATGGTCATCCTCAAATTGATCAATAAATAATTAAAAGAGCTACCACCACGCACTTCCAAGAGCTTCTGACAGAGACAAGAGCCCCTGAAGACCACTTTGATCTTCTCTGGCACCATCTTACCAATATCACGAAAGAAATAAATAGTGCTCTCAACAGAGAAATTGAAGAAGAAGAGGTCAAAAGCGCAATTTGGGCCTTGCACCCAGACAAAGCTCGGGGACCAGATGGCTTTTCTATCAACTTCTACATAGTCTATTGGGATCTAATCAAAAAATACCTTGTGAAAATGATACAATGGGCTTAGTGGGGAATAATAAAAAAATTGGGGGCTACACGAATTCCACTTACCTTGCCCTCATCCCCAAAGAAAACTGGCCTTCCTCCTTCTCCAGATTCGGGCCTATTTCTATTTGCAACTCCTCCTATAATCTCATTACTAAAATTCTTGCCATGCACCTCAAGCCTCACCTTCATAGTCTCATTTCAGAAAACCAAGGTGGCTTCATGTCCCAAAGGCAAATTACTGACTCCATTCTCCTTGTCCAAGAAGCCATTCACTCCAGCATCTCCCGCAAAGAAAAAGGTTTCATTCTAAAGTTGGATCTTGCCAACGCCTTCGACAGGGCTAGACATTCCTTCCTCCTTGTTGTCCTTCAAAAAATGGGGTTTGATTCAAAATTTCTTGCTCTAATTAACTCTTGCATCTCTAGACCTTGGATATCTCCTCTCATAAATGGCAGACCAGCCCCCTTCTTTCAATATTCTAGAGGATTAAGGCAGGGATGCCCCCTTTCCCCTATCTCTTGAGTCTCATGGTGGAATCCTTCAGTAAGGCCTTGGATCAGATGAGGTGAGCAGGCCTTATCACAGGCATCAAATTTGGCAACGGAGTCAAAAATATGAACCACTCCCAATTTGCAGATGGCACTCTACTAATGGGAGGAGCCTCCAACATCATTGCTCAGCGCTTTAAAACTGTCATGGAAAAATTCATGGATTACTCTGGAGGTAAGATCAATCATCTAAAAAGTTTCATTTACGGATGGAATGCATCTAGCCAAACCATTCACAGCATTGCTAACATTTTTGGCATCCCATGTAAACTGAAATGGGGGCACTTCACTTATTTGGGTATGCCCGTGAGCGTTGGCCCCCTAAAGGCAGAAGTCTGGAATGTTACTATTGACAAAATGAAAAGGAAGGTCCAACAATGGGGCTCATTGTGGCTCAACCCCGCAGGCCGCCTCATTCTTCTCAAATATGGGCTCTCATCCCTGCCATTGTATCACTTCACCCTTCTTCAAGCCCCTGCCATCATACACCACAAAATTGAAGCTATCATCAGGCACTTTCTACGGCAAGGTGGGAAGAATGATAAAAGGAAATATAACCTTGTCAAATGGAGGTAGGTAATTCAAGATTAGGAGCACGGAGGAATTGGAGTCTGTTCTCCCAAGCTCCTAAACAAAGCCTTTGGAGGGAAGATTGTCTAGAGGCTTATTAATGGGAATCAAGAATGTGGAAAAATGTCATGGAAGTCAAGTACCTCAACACTACCCAGCAGCATCTTTTTGACCAAGAAATACCAAACAGGTTGTGCTCCAAAATCTGGGCTCTTTGTAAAAAATCCATCCCCTTTCTAGCCCCAAACCTTTCCAAAGTTCCCATGGGAGGCAACACCATCAATATCTGGAAAGATCACATTATGGGATAGACTCCCATTATGGAAAAACCTGGCACTTAGCACATCCTCTCCTTCTTTAGCAACATGGGCCTTCAGTTATTAAGTCAGTTCTCCAAAAGGGATTCCCAAACTCAAAACTGGACTGGTTGGCACTTCCCAAAAGTTCCAACCCATCTAGAAGTAGACCTTGGCATTCTCCAATCTCATCTCCATGGCTTAGCTCCTATTAAAAAAGACAGCGTTGATGAATTTCAATGGGACCCCTCCGGTTCAACTTACACCATCAAAGCAGCTTGTCAACATCTCTGCAACAATTATTATCCTACACCTATATGGTCTAACTAGAAGGTTGTTTGGAAATCGGAAGCACTCCCAAAGATAATTTTTTTTATCTGGACTCTACTGAAAGAAAAAATTTTAACCTCTGAGAACCTTAAGAAAAGAGGTGTGCTTGGCCCTGCAAGATGTTAAAACTATCAAACTACTGAAGGGACTGCCCAACATCTGTTCATTGGGTGCCCCTTTGCAACTCGCTGCTGGAATGAGCTCACCCCCTTTTATCAACCTAGCTGGGACCGCCATAGTACCATAGCTGAAGCCCTTCGCTCCTGGAAGAGCAACTATCCATGGGGTAAAAATAAGAACAAAATTTCGCAAAGAGTTTGGGACACCCTCCCCTATGTGACTCTGTGGAACATTTGGCTCACTCAGAATAGAAAGATCTTCAGGGATAAAGAACCCTCCTTTAGAAAAATCTGCAGCAAATCATGGAGTCTTATGCTTGAAGCAATCACTGGTAAATACCACAGCAAAATTGATTACAAGAGTATTTGTGTGGAGGAAAGGATTTTTCTTGGTTATCTTCTAGATAAGAAAAATAGTAGTAACAGCATAAACACCTTATAAAAATAGCCTCACAAAGCAGAAAAAGGATGGAAGATCCAGCTTAAAGAAGAGGAATTTGATGACTGGATAAAGAGATGTGCCAAACCCTCCTTATTTTTTTATGGGGCGTCTAAATCCAACCCTGGCATAGCAGGGGCTGGAGGCATCATTTGAAGTGAAAATGGTAGCACTCTCGCATCCTTTGAATGGGGTCTAGGCTCCCTCTCGAACAACAGAGCGGAGGCCTTTTCCCTCCTTCAAGGATTGTTGCAGTTAATAAAGCTTAACATTACAAATGCTATGGTCTTTGGAGACTCAGCAATTATCATCAATTTGATGATTTGCAATTGTCCATCAGCAAACATTGTGCTACACCAAACCATCAGCAAATTCCACTCCCTCTTGGTTGACATGAAGGTCATTTCCTTCTACCACATTCTTTACAATTACAATAAAAATTTTGATCTCCTCGCCAACAGGGCATGCGCGCGAACCTTGGGGCATCTCCCATGCAATGATGTTTCATATCTTCAACCTCTGCCATGATCTTGCCTTTTTCGGACTTAATATTTCAATCTGATCTCACAGCAACTCTCAGAAATTTTTGTACTGGCCCCCATACCTTGCCCGTGACTTCCTTGCCTCGCTTCTCCCCCCATGATGACCTCTCCCACCCTCCCTATCCTTTTTATCGACCTTCCCCTGCTCCTTAATTTGTTATCCTCCCCCTTCCTTGCGCTCTGCATGCCTCCATCAGCTGCGTTACGCTCTTGCCTTCTTACCGCATTCATTTTCCTGCCCCCTTCTAATCACAGTACCTCTGGCACCTTCACCTCCCAATCCTCTACCTACCCCCCCTACTTTGGCTTCCCTCCTCTTTAATTCTCAGCGACGGTATCCCTGAAGAGACTGGGCGAACCTGCCCACCCATTCTTCATCCTTTTCACTGCTCGTTCTTGGCAGCCTCTCTCAGCAGTCTTTCGAATTTTTTAGCAACAGAGCGAGTGCTCCACCAATCCTCCTTCTCTTCAACATGGCATGAAGTGAAGGTTTCCTCCACTGTGCGGATCTACAAGCCAAGCTTGAGCAGAACAGAGCTCACTAAAAGATTCTTGAAGAAAAGATAAAAATTGAGGTAAACATTTTGGATGAAAAACATGAAGCTGATGTAAATGTATTTCTCCACAGGATCACCTCGCTTCAAAACCAGTTTAACACCCTCGCCAATCAATGTGCACATGTCGAAGAGTCAATGAAAATTCTCAAATACATGTTGGAGAAGTGCACTGCTCCAAGCTCCAGCTCCAACAACTTGAGGAACATGGGCAATGAATACAATCCTAAAGATTCTACAGCTCGTCATATCAGCCACATCAATATTGATTAAGCATGCCTTTTAAATTCACCCTTCTTCTGTCTCAGTTTGTTCGAATATAGGAAATATCTTTATTTCAGCTCTTTTTGAAAACTAGGAACAAAGGCAATGTAGCATTTTGTTGTAGCTACCTCCTTCTCTGCACTGTAAGTAGCTACCAAAATATTCTATACTTTTTGGCATAGGAAAATTCCCACCAAAATAAATATCTTTGGATGGTTGGTCTGGCGTGGGAAATTTCTCACATGGGAAAATCTCAAGAAGAGGGGTCATCAGGGACCCAGTCGATGTGCTTTCTGTTGTTTGGAGGAAGAAACTATTTCCAATTTATTCTTCTCCTGTCCCACTATAGCCAGACTATGGAAGTTATTTAGCTCCTATATTTTGAATCCACTATGGATCCCTCTGGATTTCATATCTGCTGCATTATAATGGGATAAGTTGAACAGTAAATATAAATCGCTCCCATTCTTCCTTATATGGGAGGTCTGGCTGGCTCGAAATCAACTAATTTTTGAGCACAAACCCTTCCATATACAACGGGTTTATTTGGCTATTAAATCTTGGGTGGACGATCGACCCCTACTATCACCAGCTGTAGTGGATGGCTCCCATCGGATTCGACCTCATGAGATTGGTATCCCTGCCATCTTTTTTGATGGGGCCTCCGTTGATGGCAATACTAGATGTGGGGTGTGGATTAAACTTTCTGATCGTAAGATATATCACATTTTCTGGAATGGTGGCCTTGGATCTAACAATAAGGCCGAGATTATGGCTCTTTGGGGTGGCCTCCTGGCTGCCTCACACCTACAAATTCTGGATGTGAGCATTTATGGGGACTCTCAGTTGATCATTGGATGGATCACCAACAGATTCCTTATGTTATCCTTGAATCTTCAAGGTTGGATTGAAAGAACACAGAGACTGTGGCGAAGGATGAATTGCCCATCCATTAATCATATATACCGTGAGAATAATACTCGGGCGGATCGGCTTTCAAAGAAAGGACTACTGGCTGATTTTGGTTCGATGAAGATCATTCATTTCTTCGAAGGCAGACAGATTGGGGAATTCTCCATTCCCATCCCATGAGTATTTTCATTGTGATTCTAAGTACCTTATTTTGACTAATCAGTATTTTTTTGTCTTTCTGATTGATCTCTATTTTAGACAAGCGAGCCTGAAATTTTCAATTAGAGTGCCTATTTTTGTGCCTATTCATATATAACAAGCGAGCCTGATATTTTATATTACAAGTGAGCCTGATATTTTATATTACAAGCGAGCCTGATCTATTATTGTTATAAAGTGTGCCTGAACAAACCCTTTTCAGGCCAGACATATAGGCGTATTATATGTATCATGCGTGCCTTCCAATCCTTTACAAGCGAGCCTGTTATATCAATGAATCAAGTGTCTGCTATGTGTATTTCGTTTCTGGTTTTTCATTTTATCACAGGCGGGGTAGTACATGGGTATTTGGACTACTTTCTTCTCTATTTTGATTCACATTATGTCAAGTGAGTTGGTCCACGAATATCAAGCGAGCCTGATTATTTATATTACAAGCGAGCCTGACCTATTATTTTCAAGCGAGCCTGAATAGTCCCTTCTTCATACCAGACATATAGGCGTTTTATCTATATCATGGATGCCTGTTATCCCTTTTCAAGCAAGCTTGTTTTTATCAATGGTTCATATGTATGCTATGCACATTTTGTCTCTGTTTAGGCATTTCAACACGGGCGGGGTAGAACATGGGTTTTTTGGTCTTTATTCTTCTCAATTTGGATTCACTATCATACTCATTTCCCCGATGTCATATTTCGCTTGTCATATTTTCTGTATGCTCTTAAACCTTTTTTGATGATTCCATCCATCTCTGTCTATTAATGTTCATATCATATGCTGGTTCTATTTGTAAGGGATGGAATTTATTCCCGAAATGAGGAGGTCGATCTATCACTTATTTTCTCATTCACTCTATAAATGAGCATCAATCATCTGGCCATTCTATGGAGGATTTCTCGTTGTAGGCTCTTCAGCTAAGATTGTATAAGTCAATGTATTGTTTATATTATAATATAATCAGCGTTTTTTTCTTCTGAAAAAAAAAAATATATATATATATATGGATTTTTTCCTCCACTTTTTTGGAATACAAAATAGCAACTGATGTTTAAAAAAAAAAAAAATCAATTAGTGGTCTTTATTATTAATTAGTTAACACAAATAATAATAATTTAAATAAAAAATATTTTTATATATTTAATTAATTATAATGAACTATTTTTTATTCCTAATATTTTGTTGGTCGGCCCATTCTTTCTCTGCATTCGCTCCTTTTGCTCCTCTTGTATGTATCTATTATATCCTCCTCTCTTCTTGGCAGGTTTTGTCCTGATGATGAGTCTTGGTTTAGACTCGAAACACGGACATTAAAAATGGATACTGCGGAGATTTTGAATTCCCCACCTCAAAACTCACACCATAGAAACCTTCAAACTGTCAACTATTCCCTTGTTTTTACATGGTAAATTGTAATATCCACAAGGGAGGTTTTGCCAATAGATGTAAGGGATTAAATAACCTAAGTGCTCCCAGGCTGAAAACCCCCTAAGGATCCTACTGTAAAATTCAACCCAAAAGAAATGTTCAATATTTGGGGTTTCATGTGAGATAAGATCTAATTCCAAGACAACAAGTTCAAAGGATGCTATGGCTAAATCTATAAGTCTTCGTAAGTCCTTGAGAGGCTCAAATAGGCTTCCAAACATGTTATCTATACATTACAATTTGTTGTTAGAAAGTAGGAATTTAATTAGTACAATTACAACATGCAAATATTTATAAAAACAATAACTAAATAGCACAAAATTTATAATAGGAAAGTGAAAAATAAGAGTTAATCAATGTAAACTATCAAATAGATTACAATAATTTTCAATGGTTAAAAACATGTAAAATAAAAAGAAAATCCCTAGACGACAACCTAATTAACAATTAAAAATGCATAAAATGTAATAATTTTCAATTTTCAATTTAGTGCGTGCAAAGTATAACCATAAGACAATAAGGTCAACAATAAATGATGTTGAAAAATATAGATTTTTTCATAACCCAACCCTAATCTAGCCTAGAAACAATTTTAAAAAAAAAAAAAAATGTGAGATTAACACAAGAATGGCCTAGTTCCTTTCTCAATCAAGGGAATAATGGAGTCTAAGGCTAAAATCAATGGAATATCACTTATGGAAGTGATTTAAGAGAATAAATAAAGCAATGTTTAGTTCTTAAATTCCTCAAACCCTAGCATTTTTCACTCTTATTAGAGACAAAATGGGAGGAATCTACACTTAGGTTCCTCAAGCGAAACTTGATGATAATATTTTCAAGGATATGTTGGAGTTGTAAGAGATTCAACAACACTTCAGTCAAAATTTCATTCAAACCCTAATTCTATGACAAGTGTAAGATGGAATAAGATACTTACAATTAATTTGCAAAAAATCACCATAGAATCACCATTTATCATCCAAGAGAGGGAACAAATCCAATCATAATATGCTCGTGAAGACAATTTGCTCATTTGATGTTCCATAGCGACCACAAGAAAAGATACATATTAGTGCACACTCTCTCAAGTGTTAGTGTGACAATGATCATAAGGTAAATTGACCTCATTTTATTTATATGAGGCAACCAAGTAGATTTTGGCTTAAATTAGACTAAAATCCCAAAAATTAATATAAAATGTGATTACAAGTTGGATAGGTCATAATCCAACCCCTAAAGATAACTAACTCAAAGATAAAACATAAAAATAAGCCTCAACTAGCCTACACATGTGAGTTGAAACCTCAAAGGGTGACATCATACTCGTAAAGGTATGTTTCTCATCAAAATGTTCCATGGATGAGTCAAAGGGGTTCTTCTCACTCCAAAAGTCGCATATCCTCACCAAATGGTGTTTAATCATCAAGTAAAGGATCCTTCAATAAGGCGTTATCATCAAATATGACCATCTAATTAATATAAGCCATGTGAAGGGGATATTATGGAGCTATGGCATGAAATCATCATCGAGGGTAGTGTACCATTCCCTTAAAAGGGGTCTCAAATCATCATCACCGAATCATCTAAAAAACAAATAAACATCCATCAAGAAGGTGCCATGCAAGCTTAGGGGCATCTTATCATCTCTAGGGTATGGAAAATCTCTAAGAAGCACCTTGGCTTAGATGTGCAGTGTTTTAGGTATTAGATGGAGATGAGAGTGTCATAAAAAATGTTGAATGCATCCCAAGGTCAACACTTTTCAAATTTTGAGCAGCATCCTAGTTCTGGTGCCTAGTGGAGTCATCAAGTGGGGTTGGATGTCCTCTCTGAAGCGTTGGAGCAACATTATGCAATCCCTTTAGGGATGACGATTGTACTTGGGAGTAAGAATATAACACATACTAATAGAATCAAGTGACATCAACATCATAGCTGCAAGCCACCATAATAATATCCAAGTGGACCATATTTAATGTAAAGGGAATCAAAGTACTTTAAAAAAGCATCATCTTCAAATGCCTTTCTAGCTTATGATTTCTAAACAAGTTACCATGCCTAGGTATGGGATGATTATCATAAGAACCTATTAGGTGCTCCTTGAAACCATAAGGGGAGCAACAAATCCTATATTGGCCCATCATCAATAAGTGTAAGTGGTAAATGACATGGTATGGGGTTTACTTCATGGAATATTCCACAATATTGTACCACCTATGTAGTTCCAACATCCTTGAGCATTATGATGTGGAAAGGGATAAATCGTGGGACTTGAGTCACCCTTTCCTCAACCTATTTTTATCACCCCTTTTGTGCACATTTTTCTTCATTAATTTTTCTTTTATGCATAGCTTGGGTTACAAGATTTTAGTGGTTCATCATTGACCCCTTAACTATGAACCATCTAATTCCATTAAGATTAAGATAATCAATGTTCCTTTAATTTAGATAGCTCGTGCATTGGCCATGAATTTGGTGGTGGCTAATGAGGGGGATAGAGCTCAAGACAAGTTTTTTTCCACGCACTTTCGTTTATCCATACCAATATTTTTCATTTTAACATTATGGAACATGCTCTTTCCTTCCTTTGTTTGCATCAACCTCTTAAGGCAAATTTTTTAGGCCCCTATTGAAGGATGAGAAAAACAGGGAACCAATTTCGGTGAAAAATAAAAATCAACCTGACGATGGGATGTGGATACAAGTGAGAGATGAAAAATGTTTACTATGGATTACCGTGGACACACAACATCAATAAAAGCCTCCTATTTGTGCCCCTCTTAGACAATGAAAGAAATTCCTAAAGGAAGGTCACATTGGACTAGGGGAAAGTGATAACCACCAAGGTGAAAAATGGGAACAAGAGTACAACCAAAAGCTATCTATCATCCAATTCAACATGTGATCCATACTAGAATGCCTTTTAAACATTAAATGAAATAAATTGAATACAAAAAAGGTTAATGTACCTTGTAACAGTTAACCACATTCATTGTATTAGCAAGCTAAATGAAATAAAGTATTGATTGTAGCATGGATGAGAGGCCTTTGAGGCTAGTTATCTCTAGATCATGATAAGGATATTAGATAGAAAGCTGAAACATTAGGAGAAAAATTTTCTCCTAAGGGTCACCCACATGGGTAGGTAACAATAAACAAGCACAAATTCACTCCTTCATATTGGCTACAACAACCCTAAGCACTGCATGTACACATAGAATTGTGTTGATTTGTAATTAATAGAAAATATCAAGCCTCTTATTTTTTATAGTGTCTGTAATTGCATTTTGGTATGGATTCCTACCCCTTGAAACAAACTCTGCACCACAATGTGAGAAATTTTTTTAAATTCTCCATTCCTTTTAATATATATACTGCCACATTCACATTAGTTGTTGATGGTAGACATTCATAGAAATCAACATCTATTAACCACTTTTAATGTCCACTAGCTAAACATTTTTCATTTGTCAACCATGCATACATTTCTTATCCAGTAATTAATAATCAAACAATTAAATTATTTCCAAATGGTTAACAATCTAACATAAAAATTATAAAATAGTGGATATAAAAGAATGTTTCCCCACCATCCAATCATTACACCATCTATCATATTTCCTTAATATGAATGCCCATATATATATATATATATATATATATATATATATATATATATATATATATATATTAAGAAAAATAAATACAACAAAATTGTACATATGGAGATAATTTATATCACAAATCAAGAAGTTTTATTGTTACTAATAAATTTGATATATCCACAAGCTAAGAAAAGACCACTTTAATACCAACTAAAATGAATTTTGTAATTCATTTTATGGAACCAACATAAAAGCATATAAAAATTCCATACATCTAAATCAACTACTCTCTCTCTCTCTCTCTCTCTCTCTCTATATATATATATATATATATATATATATATATATATATATATATATATATATATATATATATATATATATATATATACAGAGAGAGAGAGAGAATATTATGCTCCCAACCTAGGTTCAATTCTTGAAAGTAACATAATGAACTTTTTTTAAATGACTTGAGGCCTTTTGTTAAGTTTGAGTAGTCCCTTAAGGACAATTATGAAATTCATCATTATTAAGATATTAATATAATAATTGAACTTATGAATATTATTACAATATAAATGTTTATACATTATTATATGATGGTAATATATCATAAGTATATTATCTATTGTATAGAGGTTGTTGGAACAATTTTTTCGGTAACAAGTTTTTGGAACCACGTAGAGGAGCATCACGAAGAAAGCCCATCTGAGGGATAGCGCATAGAAGTTGCAAAGAGAAGGAACTGCGTGGAAGTGTGATGAATAAGGAAATTCATTGGGGTAATTTTGTCTTAGCCAAAACCATTCCTAGTTTACTAGCTCATAGTAATATTTACTATCCCGTAGTAATAATTTACTACTAATGAATTTTTGGTCGGCGAGGGTCAAAATGTAAACCTATAAATAGATCAAGGCCGAGGAATTGTGTAATAGGGATATAGATAAATATATGTGTATTAGGGATATGGTGAAGTATGTTTTTGAGTTGTAATGATGCATGATCTGCTAAGGATGGTGAGCCGATATAGGTATGATTGTAATGGAAGATCCACATTGATAATAAAAAATATCTATTTTATGGCCTATTTTGTTTTTTTCGTAATTCTTAATAGCTTGTTTATTTTTCATGGTTACTGTTGCTTTGAAATGTAAGAATGATGAGATTAATACACAATTTTTGAAGAATTGGAGTATACTTCGCTTTTTTTTTAATAGTAATAAATGATATATTGAATATGGGAAAACTAGGTAACTATAGCTTAAGGTACCCATTTCCATCACTGCATAACTTCCCAGGTTCTTGCAGTTACCACTAGATGCCTCAAGTGAGACTTCACATGCTTGCCCTTGTTCGAAAAAGCGCTAATGTTTTTAGGGGTTGTGTTGGAAAATTCTTTTGAGCCCTAGGTCAGCCCCTTGCACACCAACATATGGTTCCATTATCGAGACCGAGATCTGTGGTGAATGGGTTGTGGAGGCCTACTAAGGAGGATATACAAAATTGGGTGTAGAAAAAAGAACACGATTTTGATGTAGATCAACATAAAAATAAACAGATCAACATTGAAGAAAGGATCAAAAAGGTATGCTTTTATGACCTTTCACGAAATATTATTTTCTGAGTTTTTTATTGTTTTGGTTGAGTGGTTAGAAAGGTTGTGTTGGGAAATTTAATTGTGAGTTAAATTACTTGCATTAAATGTCAATCCAAGTTTGTATACTTGTGAAGTACACTTGCACAATATATGATAGGAAATTAACTCTTAATCAAAAAGGAAATTAACCTGTGGAAATGATTGCAATACTTAAAGAAAACCGATTAATGAAAAGATCTAAATGATCACACACACACACACATTGTTTCTCGAGGACTATATCTATCGAAACATCGAATTCAAAACTTTAAAGAAACAAGCTATTCTAATTGTATACTATTAAATCTTTTTGAAATTCTATTCTATCAAACATAAAGGTAAATCCTATTCTATTGGAATCATAAATGAATCTAATCTATTGAACTTGAAAGAAATTCTAATCTATTGAACTTGAGAGCAATTCTAATCTATTGAACTTGAGAGCAATTCTAATAAATTGAAAGCAATTGACTTGAAATTAAAATGCCTAAAGCCTATTGATATTATTGATGTGTGCATACTAAATACAGCCAATCATAACTATCAAATTATCTATGAATTTGAAACTAAGAAAATTAAATGATATGAACATAAACTAATATAAAGAAAGTGCATAGAAAATGAAGCATCTATTCAAAAGACTTGAAATAAACTTTATAGAAAATGAACATAAAAGAAACTAATCTATATTGCATAAATGAAACAATAAAATACACTCATACTCATCAAGTGGCCATCATGAAGTGCATGAGAGGTGGAAAGTTTAGGAAGTTATTGATCAAACACCAAATTTCATCATGAAAGCACAACCATATCAAAGGATTTTATTAAAATCAATAGTATTCATAACATCAAGCATAAGCATAATCAATACTTAGCATTTCAAAACTCAACATTGAAACATGGGCATAACTCTAAAACTTAACACATCTTTGAGAGCAGAAGACACTTATTTATACAAAACCTAAGATAACTAATTCATAAATGTAAATCCACAAATCTCTCCTAGATCCACATATCTGGGCCTAGATCCACAAATATATCATGTGGTTACAACCATGTGTTAACATCTAGTGAATAGTGTCTCTTCATATCCTTTCACAAATCTCTCATAGCTTTGATATGAGACACTTATGAATACTTCCATGATTCTTCTCCATGATATGTGCTTGTTCAATGATCTCAAATCTTCCTCAAATATTCATGAATTTGAAGAGGAAATTAGAATTTGAGACTTAGAGACCAAATATGACTATGCTAGAATCTTCAAATATGCCTATATACATCACAAAACTCCTCTAACTTTTATATATAAGAGAATACATGTTATTTTTATAATATTTAACCATAAATTAACTCAAAATACCAAAATAAATGTATTGGAAAATAATATGTATAGACCCATATTTAATTTTCATGAAGATGGTCTTAGTGCATGTTTATGGAGCTTCGGAATATAGTAAATACCAAAGGAAAATGAAAGAAAAGAGGGTGAAATGGATGACATTTTGGAGACCCAACATTCCTCCCAACTAAAGATATTTCATGTCCTCATGCAACTTTGCATTGATTGTCATGGATTGAAGTCATATTATTTTTTGTAGCCTTGAGGTTGGTTCTTGTGTGGAAACCATAAGTATTTCAAGTTTTGGTTCTTATGTGGCAACACTTTTTCTTCTTCCCACGACAAAGAATACTTGAAAAATGGATTAAAAATTATTCATATACATTAAGTGATCCTTGCATATATCTAGATCTTTTCAAAACATATCCATCTTTGAACCAAAGAAAATCATTAATCAATTGGGAGAAACATGTTGGTGAACAATATATAGTGTTATGGAATATGAATTTCACAATATTCCCCTCCATAACTAAATATGTTTGTTGTCTTTTGAAACTAGGGAGAACAATATTACATCAGAAATTTTATCTTTTAGCATTTAAGAAATTAATGATTAAAGATTAGAAACTAACATACTTTCACCTACCTGAAAATTCAATGAGCTATACATTTGTGAGATCTTGGTCATTACCATTAGATCATGGAATGTGAAGTGAAATATTATGATCTGCTTCTTCATCTCTTAGTTGTAGGAACAATGGATCAAATCTGAAATTGTAATATTTGTGTCTTCTTATTGTTGGAACTAATGTTATTGCTATCGAAATCTGAAATTGAATCTTGATTTATTGGAACACTACTCCAAGTTGTTGAAATCATATAGTCTTCATTCACATCCACATCATGGCATAATTCTTATCTATGTGAATAAATTTTGTTGATGTTGAACATATAAATAAATTGTTTGAATACCGTTCATTAATGAATTTCGTTAACCAACATGAAACTGCTCATAATTAATGTCAATGAGAGTCAAGGTTCCCAAGTACATATTACTATATACGAATATATGAGTTGGAGTCAAGTCACCTATAAGATCCGACAAATCAGGAAAATTGATGTATTCCCACTATTTATTGGTGAGAGAACTTGTCATTAAGGCATGTAAGCCTCAAGGTACTAAAAACATATCTAGTCTCAAACCCAGATAATGCGCTGAATTCGATGGGTCAAGACTTGTTAAAAGGAGGGTCTTATTGAATCCCACATCATCTAAAGTGAGCAGAAATTACTAATGTAGAAGACCATAGATGAAATATTTCCACTTATCAAGCAATATTTATTTGGAAAAAGGAAAAGGAAAATGAGGTAACTCAACATTGTAAGTGAGTTGAATGACTTTATTCATGGGTTAGGGATGACTATAAGTGAGGGAGGAAAGCATTAACTTGAAAAAGGGAAAATGGTTTTGAAGTCATGATCTAGTAATTATATTAAGTTGGAATTTTGGACTTCAACATGGATAGACTATAAGCTTAGGAAGAGAAAAATGAATGAGTAGCAATGGTATGATGAATGTAATATGACATGGAATTGACTTCTTCATGTTCTTCTCAAAAATAATTTGGTCTTTGAAAACCACTTGTGCATGTTTTTTTATCATCTTGGAACTTGCAAAAACTTAGCACTAATTTGCAGTAAAATGTAAGATTATTGAGGGAGAGAGGATATAAATGTCTCTTCATCTGATATATATGCAAAAATAATTCACAAAAATTGCTATCAAGACAAATTCAAGGAAGATAAATAAAAATGAAATGCACATTTACTTGTTAGGAAGTAATGCATCTTGGACTACCTATTAGTGTTTCATTGTTAAATTCTTCATTTGGTATCTGATTTGAGTGATTCAAAAACCATATTAAAGAAAATTCATATTAAAAATCTTTTTTAATTATTATATAATTTTTTCAAGTCCAATTGCTGCAAAATCCATAAAAAATGATCAATTTTTATTATCTCAAATGTTAATGAAAACAACTCCATGACGTAGATTTTGTCAATATCTTTCCAATGATGCTTGAATCACCTAAAACAGACCTCATATGAGAAATTTATTCTGGTCTAAAGTTTTTTTTAAACAATAAAAAATGTTGTTCATAGGTGCCTCGTGGTAGTTGTACAAGGTGACACGTGGTAGCACCAACGGGTGCCACTTAGCAGTACGAATGTTGACGTGGACGCTGAAATTGCAACTGAATTGGCTGAGTGTTGAATCAACTATTGACTAGGAATTTGATGATGTGGTGGTGACTCGACAGTTGGGTGGACCAGTGATGTGTTTCCACGTGGACCAATATTGTGTCACCATGTGGCAACAACAATTTGACGAAATTGTCACAAGGTTAATCTCGCTGTCAAATTATCACATGGTTAACAAATGATTTGTGTTGGTTTTGAACTCATAACCTCCAATGTATGTACCAAACAATTTACCAATAGGCCATACAACAAGAATGTTATATAGAATGCAAAAATTACCTTATTTCAAAGTTTAACACTTTAACAAAGCTACAAAATAGTAAACAATGCGACACATTTTTAAACAATCAGTATGAAAAATCCGAGACGTACGCCTCCCCTATCGAACTATTCAATGTTGCAGCACACACATTAATTGTGATATTCCACCTAGAGAAAAATCACATAACCATTGCTACTTTGACTTGCCAAATACCAGTATACAAAGAGACTTTTTTTAATTGGGTTAGTTCTCGATTTTGACCATTTTTTATCATTCATATTTCATCATCCATACTTTATCACCATATTCTTATCATATTTACCATATTTTACCTATTTTAATGCATACCAAGGTAAATTAATTATGTTTTTTTTTATTTTTAGAGTTTTAGTAAAAATTGAGCATTAAAATTCATTTTTGGCAAAAACAAAATTTCTCGTAATAGGTCGTTCAAAGTCCCATGTATAGGGTACCTGGGCATGAACTAAAGAAATATTTGGAAACTACAGTGATGAAGGATGGAGAAATACCTATTGGTTCACCCAGAATCATTAGAGATAAGCTCGGTCAACATTGGTCAAACTTGACTAGTCACACACAAAATTACTTGATTTAGGGGCAGTTTTGAGATTTTGTAGGATTTTTCCATAATTCATGTAACAAAAAGGATGAGCTAGATATTATGAGATGGAATAGGACTCTTGTTAGTTGTTACATCAATTATATCTACTCTTGTTACTCTTTTTGCCTATTTAAGCAAAGCCATAAACAACTATAGTGAAAAAAACAAATTGTGACTATTATTTATGAATACAAATTGAGACTTGCCTTCTTATTTCTTATGCATACATTTACATGTGATGTGAATGGATATTTGCTTTAGATGATTGTCTTAAGGTGTACCAAGTAAAGGTGGAGAGCCCCCATGCTGAGCTAAGTACACTCTTGTTGATTTATGTGCATAGATGTAAATATATGTTAGCATCTTCATTTTTTGTGTTAATATTGCATTCCCTGTTTTAATCATTTGTGAATATTTATTGTATAAAATCACTTGCATTCCATGGCCATTTAGATAGTGAAAATGGTTTCTTTTCAATGATTAGATTCAATAAAGAAAGAAAAAAGCAGGTCTCTAAGTTAGAGCCTCTTCTTTGTTAACTAGGATTGAATTGAAATCATGTTCATTTTTCCACTTGCATTCCTAGATTAGATTTATATGCTTTATTTCTATGCTTTGGTAATTTAGATAAGTGAAAATGGTTTTGTTGAATGAATTGAAGCAATAAGGAAGGACAACCAAGACCTCTGAGACAAGAACCTCTTCATTGTTATCTAAAATTTAATAAGATCATTGTTCACTTTTTCATATGCTTTCATAGATCAATTTATATGATTTCTTCATAGTTTTATATTTCAATAATTTGTGCTTGTAACTTTCCATTTTCAGATTGTAACATGCATTTATTCAATTTTTAGTATCTAATAAATTTATTTCTAAACTAGTTAGATCTAAGATCCATATACTTTGGTGTGTTTCTAAGTTTACCAACCCGAATTTCTGTTAAAATACATACTCTAATTTACCTCAATAAATTAGACTGACATTTTTGGTGCCATTTCCGGGGAAGCACACTTAGATAGATCTAGTTAGGAATTTTTTGAAAGATTTTTTTTTTTTTAATTATGATTATTCATGCTTAGACATAGAAATTAAAAAGTTAGATGTCCAAAACAAAACCCCCAACCACTAAAAAAAACTCACTAACTACAAAATCCATTTGCAAAACAAGATCTACAAAACATGATGTTAAATAAGTCATTTAGAGAAGGAGGGTATGCCACCACAAGTATCTTCTCAAATCCTTGTCCATAATTTAGAATGGTCACTAGGGATGAATCTTCATTTCAAAAGATAGAAAAGGAACAAATCATCCATGAAGAGGATCCACAATAAGAGAATATAGAAGCTTCTTATAGTTATATTTGTAAGGAGATCAATGAGTTATGGATCACATGCAATGAATTTCAAACAATATAGCTATAAATTTAAGAATATCTAGAATATGTATGACAAGATGCCTTGTGCATTCATGATTTTGAACAAGTTCCACAAGAGGAACTTTGTGCTATGACAGTTGAGGAGAATCAAAGACTTAAAGATCACACTAAAACTTGGTTTCAACTAGTCATTAGGCCACAACGGCACTCTATTTTTCAACAATCCTTAGCATCAAATCTTTGTGATCAACTAACTTTTCAAGTCCAAGCATTCATTAAGGTATATTTTTCAAACTTGGATATGAGTCTACTTATGATCTTGTTATGCAAATGGATGCATTGGAAATTCTCTTATACTTGAGAGAATGACTTATATTTCTACAATATAGTAGGATAGAATATAATAAATAAATAAATAATCATAATTAGTTCACAATAAGACCAGCATAATAATTTTGGTTCAAACTCTAATGAATAATTCTTCAAATCATTGTTCAATACTCATTTGGAAGGATTTTATGGAAAAATTCAATAAGAACAATAATATTTTGGATAACAATATAGGATAATTTTACAAACATTTTTTTTTAAATAATATATTGAAATCTAGTTTCTAAACCCATTTTTAATTTTTCAATTTGGATCACAAATCAAAAAGATACTATCAAAATAAACACTAAATCTCAAGCGAATTTTGAGGAAAGATTTAGTAAAACATTTATTCGAGGGGTCTAATGGAATTTTTTTTACACGATATGTATAAGGAATATATCCCTTGGAATCTAGTTTCCAAATAAATTTGAATCACCTCATTCCGACATCATATGAAAAAGTTCTTCTCAAAATACTAACTACTTGTCAAAAAATCTGCATGGTGAAAATTTTAGGTCTTGACTGTTCATTGGAATATTTCACATACCAAATCATATTATTTTCAAAAAAAATTTATAAATACATATTCAAGTCTATTTTATGACACAATTTGAATCATCTCATTTGAAGGCCAGGTGAAAAATTTATGCCACATTTAGTGACTGCATGTCTTAAAATCAACATACTAAAACTATGCCTCCTAGGTTTGTTCATCAACAATTTTGTGATATCAAAACTAAGGATTTTAAAAATATGTTTCTACTAGATATAAAAAAATGAATCTAATTTGATCTCCAATTTGAATCGCATCGATCATATCTTTAACGAAAAAGTTACACTCCAAAAATTGATTGTTGGTCTAGTCAAAAATTCATAAGCAACTCTATTAAACATGGTACTCTTCATCATTTTTAGCATATAATTTTAAACCATTTTTAAAACATGTTTATACTTGAAGTATCCATATTAATTCACTTAAACTTGGGTTTGGAATTATTCTAATTGTAAATAAAATGAATATTTTGTGAACAAAATACCGCTAGGAGGTATAGGTTGGCCACCATTCCTCAAGAGGTAAACAATGAATTTTCTTTGTATATAATCTTTGGATTTTTTTTTCAAACATTGATTGTAACTATTTTACATATTTCTTGGAATAAGAGAGACCATACACCTCTCTTCCTCCATCATATAATATTGTATTGCAGGCAAGTGTTATGTTTTTGCAGGTCTCGGGAATATTTAAGGGGTGAACTCCATAAACAAAGGGTTTTCAAGGTCAATATTTAAATTCATATTTCAGAGTATGAAATAAAAAATTTCAAGTCAAAGCAAAGTGAAAATTCACCTGATGTAGATTTCATCCATTGAAACTCAAAAGTCTTGAAGCTTGCCTTTAGTTGTTGACCAACAACACCAACAAACCTATAAGATGGATTGAGATCAAGGCAAAAAACATGAAGTTAATCATCAGATGAAGAAGTCAAGTTTTGTACCATGAAAAGTCACATTCATTGCCAAAGAATCCTTTCATAAGCCATATAGTTCATGATATCATTCATATACCATATTGTATGCTAAGCTCCACAATCATTCATGTTGAAGTCCAGATCTATTATATGTCTATCCATTTGCTCCTAGATCATGACTTCAACCTATCTTACTTTCATAATATTTCCATAATTCCCTACTCCATTATACCCCACTTCTATCCAAAAAATAAAAATTCAAAAATAATAAAGAGGTTTGGCTATGAAAATCCAGACTTTTGGCACAGTACAAACGTGATTTCATATTGGAAAACCAAAATAATTGGCTAATATGAATTCAGAAATTATAATAAAAAAATAAAATAAAAAAAAATTAGTTCTAGTTAATTTCATTATTTTAGATATCTTCTCTACTTTATTTTGAAAATAAACCGTCATATTATTCTCTGAAAAATAAATCATCCAATTCAAAGACTTGATGATAAGTCTTAGAATAAGCAAGGGGGGAGAAAGAGGAAAACAAGTGCATTTGTTTCATTGCTAAAATGCCTTGTTATCCTTTTCAACTCAACATGGAAGATATTTTGACTTCAAAGCTATATGTGGAAACTTCATGAAGAGTTACAAAAGGGACCTGAATATAAGAACACTCAATGGCATAGAAGGGACCTGAATACTAGATAACTTATTACACAGAGGGACTTGAAGCTCAACATGAAAACTTATCAACAGGAACCTGTATGCAAATAAAGAAGACTTCATATTAAAGACCAACTAAAGGATATGTTGGAAAGACCACTTCATCTCAAATAAAAACTAAAAGGGTTGTTATAAATTCACTTCTTTTCAAGTATCAACCAAGGAAATCGATGGAAAGTATTGTAAGTAAAAAGTCTATTTAATGTTCTTGATTTTGAAATAAATCTTTTAATTAAAAGACTAATTAAACTTGGTGCATAGAGTGTAAATATTTGATTTGAATCTTCATATGAACCTTTCACAATGTCATCTGAACCTTTCATCATGAGCAAATCATCTTACAAATCATTTTTGTATGAAAATTGCAAAAATATGCTTCAATTTTTTGTCAAATAAGATTTTTGATGATCCTTACACATGATCCTGTATAAAACCGCACATAGGACCTTGAATAAACCCCTCAATATAAAAATCCTTTATCTTCCACCTTACTATTTATCTTTTTACTTACCATTTCCCTTCAAAATTGAAGAGAGAACATAACTTCTAACAATCCAAGATTAGTGATTCTGGTTCAAATGGAAAGCCTTTATTCTCAAGAACATTAAAAGGGATTTCCATGCATTTGAAAGGAATAAAGCTACTATGGGTAGAGGACTATTTTTCTATCCATGAAATTACAAGGAAGGGAAGATAATGTACAAGGGAAAAAGAAGAAAGAATACTCTGTTTTCTGTAGAAGCATTTGTAAGTCTTGAAATGACCTTGAAATGGTCATTTAAAAGAAAATTATTTCGAAAACATATGAAGAATGAGATCTAATGATTGTACAGTAAGACTTCTATAAGAATGAGAACAAATCATAAATTTTCAACCTCATGATTGCACTGAATGATACAGATCTTCATGAAAAGTTGTTGCATTAACCAAAACTCATAAATTAAGAGCAAAAATAGGACATGTTGTTCTCATAATAGATAAACAAAAAAGTCATTATAATAGGTTGTGGCATGGATTAAGCCTAAAAATGATATAACAAAAAAATTCGTGAGTGTCCTCTGGAGTATGAGCTGCCAAACATAAAGAAATGAGTACAGGACTAGATAATGAGGAAATGTGTGCATGAATTGAGGCATCATTTCACTCAACCAAATACATGAAGTAAAACGCATGAATAATTTGTTATGTGATGAAAGTAAATAAAATTTTGAATTTAAAACAAGATTTGAATGAAGGGAAGTCTTGTAATGGACTTCTAAGAGAAAAAGAAAAAAAAAACCTTGTACGTATCTCCTAACTTGAATCAAGCACATAGAGGGTCAGAATCAAGCACAGAGAGGGTCAAAATCAGGCACATAGAGGGTAAAAAAAATGGGTATACAGAGGGACTTCGGGAGTTAAGGAAGCACCAGTTAGCAGCTACAACTCTAAGGTAAGAAGTCTAACCAAGTAATTGATCCATTTTTTTTTATAACCATTTCTCAAGAAACTACGATCTAAAGCTCGAAAAAATAAAAATTAACATTGTAAGTTGGTAACCAAAATTCAGGCAAAAATATGATCAAAACACCATGACAACTGAAATCACCTCCTCATACTGTGGTAAGCATCCAAAAACCCCTACAAATCCTGAAAATTAAATCTGAGAATCTGAGAATTGAATTTAACAAATAAAATGTTTGTTAAAAGAACTTTGATTTGAACGTGTTTATAGTGTGATTTACGTTCAACACCTGTGCAATTAAAAAAATAGAGGAGATCGAGCTAACTCGTAGAGGAAGGAGGTAAGGATTTGGGAACCATATCTTCTAGTAAACACTAAATTCGACTACAGTTTTGAGAATTCGAAATCATTTTTTTTGTGGTTAGAAGAAACACTTGGCATTCAAGTTAATTAAGAAATTTGTTGACAAACAAATGGAATTAAAACACCTCCTGAATCAATACGACGATAGGGTTAAAAACACTTAGAAATTTAAAATAATATCTCCAGAACATCCCTATCAAAACTTTGATATGAGGAGTATGCTACGGAGATTTTCAAGCATGGATAAAACAATGAATGAAGTTTTCTTGGATATCAGTGAGTATACAATAAAGAGTTTCTTTGAAAAATGCTCAAAAAATATGTAGTAAGGATATTATTTTTATCATGAATGAATTTTTTAGTGAAGTATACAGCGAGTAAATTATCATAGGTCAGTGAGTAAATTATTGAAAATTTTAAAAAATTGCTGAAAAATGTGTTTTGGTACCACAACAGTGAATATGCAAGTACATTGTTTCAAGGCAAGCACATAGTTTTCTTTTAGTCAGTATAAAAAAGATCAAAATTTTGGGAGCACGTAAGCAAATAGTTGCATTTTCAAAAATTGTTCATTACTTTTAAACAATATATCTATTTGATACAAAATTTTGAGGGAAGATGCATTGATATAAGATGAATAAACCTAGAAAATTTCAAGCCAAAAAAACTTTCATTTTTCCAGAAATTAACCATCATCATCTACAACCATTTCCCATTTTTCTTGAATTACGTGCATCAGATTATCATGAAATTTAGCAGGGGGGTGCATTGTGAGATCAATAGATACGGTAATTTCAAGTTAAATTTTGTATTTTTGAAGAAATCAACTAATTTCACCTACAACCAATTTATCTTTTTCTCAAAATCAGTGATGTGGGTATTTCCAATTTTTGGTGAAGAGAAGCAATGGAGTGACAGAAATATTTTTGCAAAATTTCAAAGAAACCCAATTTGTAAGAAAATGGTTAATAAATTTTGCTGCTACTTGTACAATTTTTGTTGCAACTTCGTGAGCAAATTGCTTCAACTTCATCGACATTGCTAGAATAGAATGACCATTGCTTTAAAAATATTTTGGGAAAGAAGATTAATGTACTATTAATATCATGTATTGGGCAAGAAGAATGGTTTTGGTTACTGGGCATTGAGAAATGGAAATTATAGCTTGGTTGATACAAAGGTATGGGTTGCATAAGGACAATAATATGATTTAGATAAAGGAAATTAATACCCTCTTCCAACATCGAGGAAGGCTTTGAAACACACCTCCAAAAGTATGGTAATGGACATGATTCACATGACAAAGAGTTCAATTAATCCTTGGATGTGCTCAAATTCAAGATCTTTTGTCTAGGCAAATAAAGGGTAGCTCCAATTGAATTGTCAGAGGAGGAAATTGAGAGGGTTGTTATATTTCTTCAAGAAGCACAGGAAAATGCCGCTACATCAGACAAGTAAAGTAAGAGGGAGGTCCAAAAGAACCAGTCAAGCATGAGGACATGCTTGAGGTATAGCAAGGGGGAGTGTTAGCTCTCGATTTTGACCCTTTTTTATCATGTCTATTTCATCAATTTTACATCCTTTATCACCATATCTTTATCATATTTACCATATTTCATATATTTTAATGCATACCAAGGTAAAATAATTATTTCTTTTGATTTTTAGAGTTTTAATAAAATTTCAGCATTAAAATTCATTTTTGGCAGAAACTGAATTTCCCGTAATAACTCGTTTAAAGTCCTATGTGCAGGGTACCTGGGCATGAAGTAAAGGCATATTTTGAAACTAAAATGACCAAGGATGGAGAAATAGCTATTGGTTTGCCAAGAATCACTAAATATAAGCTTAGTCAACGATGGCCAAAATTGACCAGTCACACAGGAAATCCCCTGATTTAGGGGTAGTTTTGAGATTTTGTTGGAATTTTCATTATTTTACGTAATAGAAAGGATGAGCTCAACCTTATGAGATGGAATAGTACTCTTGTTAGTTTTACAAAAATTATAGCTACTCTTATTACTCTTTTGGCATATTTAAGCAAAGCCACAAACATCTATAGTTAAAAAAAACACATTGTGACTATTATTTCTTAATACAAATTGAGACTTGCCTTCTTATTTCTTGTGCATAAATTTCTGTGTGATGTGAATGGATATTTGTTGTAGCTGATTTTCTTAAGTTGTACAAGGAAAAAGTGGAGGGTTCCCATGTTGAACTAAATACACTATTGTTGATTTATGTGCATATATGTAAACATATGTTAGTATCTTCATTTTTTGTGTTAAGATTATATTCCCCATTTTAATCATTTGTGAATATTTCTTGTATAAAATCACTTGCATGCCATGGTCATTTAGATAGTGAAAATGGTTTCTTTTGAATAATTAGATTCAATAAAGAAGGACAAACCATGTCTCTAAGTTAGAGCCTCTTCTTTGTTAACTAGGATTTAAATGAAATCAGTGTTCACTTTTGCACATGCTTTCCTAGATTAGATTTATATGCTTTATTTCTATGCTATGGTAATTTAGATAAGTGGAAATAGTTTTGTTGAATGAATGTAAGAAATAAGGAAGGACTACCACGACCTTTGAGACAAAAGCCTTTTCCTTGTTATCTAAAATTGAATAAGATCATTGTTCACTTTTTCATATGCTTTCATAGATAAGATTTATATGCTTTCTCCATAGTTTTATATTTCAAAAATTTGTGCTTATAACTTTCCATTTTCATTTTTATATTGTAACATGCGTTTATTCATTTTTTAGTATCTAAGCAATTGCTTTATAAACTAGTTAGATCCAAGATCCATGTGTTTCTAAGTTTACCAACTCGTATTGATATTAAATAGATGTTCTAATTTACTCAATAAATTAGATTGGCACATTGCACTGGAGCTCGAATAGAATGTGCATTATTTTTTTGCAGGTTTGTTCATGGCCAAACCTTGAGCAGTGATAACTAGATTCAAAATTGTGGCTCATAGATTTCGCCAATGTCGTCGTTTCGTCGTGTTATGTTTGCAACACTTCAAACTACGTTATGTCCTTATAATCGACCATCTCGACCCTTTTATTTGTTTTATGATTTTTCCCTATCTGGGTTTGTATATAATGGGTTTTTAACCCACTATGTGAAGGTGGTTTTTTATTTTTATTTGTATTTTGTTTTTTTTATGTTTTTGTTTTAATTGTTTTCTTTGATGTTGTTTTAAAATATATATATTTATTATGATATATCTCATATGGTGGGTTTTGATATATTGTTTTTTTATTTGTTTTGTTTTTTATTTTTGTATTGTTTATAGTTTTTGATGTTTTATTTTTTATTTATGTGTTGTGTTGTGTTTTTTTAATAAATATTTTTAATGTTTTATTTTTTGTATTTTATTTTATTTTAGTTTTTGTTTTTGGTTGTTTTGTTTTTTAAATTAGTTTTTTTAATATATGTATAGAGAGAGATGTTTTTGGTAATAATCACATAAAAAAAAAAATTCAACACGTTGCAAGCCAACCATTGTAGTTCATCTTTAGGACAAGATGAGATATTAGATCATGGCAGCAAATTTAAATAGATGAAGAGAAAATCTAACTAGCCGTTACAATAGAACAACTAGTTTGACTTAGAAAGGGAAAATGTAATTTTTATTTACTTCTGATGATGATGATGATGATGATAGTTAACATCCACTGAGACCAATCTTTGGTCTATCGGACCTAAAGAAAAGAGTTATGTATCTTGATTTAAGATTTTATTCCTATGATCAAAAATCTTGGAGAGAAGCCTCCCGAGCTCACTATAATTTTGACATCTTAAAAGGCTAGGAAGGTCAGTATTGCAACAAAGATTATGAAATTGAGCTCTAATGTGGTTGTACGGGGGGCACTCTAAGAGAAAGTGATTTTCATCCTCGATGTTCATATTCTCACACAAATGGCAGATCATTTCCATCCATGGTGTTTTAGGAACTGTCCAATGACTTGTCTCACTATGGAACTCATGAGAGTTCGTTCTAATCTTGGCTATATTAATTTTCTTCTTTGAGCTAGTTAAAATAGAGAGATACTTTTGATCTTCTAGGGTGGGGTTGATGACCTCCTTATAATTCATAATTTTATTTTAGTTGCTAGATATTTCTCACACCACATTTTTTCTTTGAACTTAGAAGTAACAATTTTTTTAATGTTATTAATGTTTTGCAATGCAACATTCTCGTTGATCTCCCAATGGTTTAACCATGCCCTAGTGTCTTTATACCAGCCTCGTTTAAGCCTTAGGTGGTTTTGGTTGGAATTTAAAGCTAGCTTAGGAAGTCTATGGTCTTCTATGCTATTGAGCTTGTGCTTGTACAACAGAAGCCTAGTCATAGCTAGGCTCTCGATAGGGGAAAGACCCACTTCTATAAGGAGAATAGGATAGGGTGTATTGCTTTTAATTTTAAGGTTATACGATATAAAACGCTTATGGATTTGCTCAATATTTCTCCAAGATTCTCTAGAGATGCTACAACCCCAAACCTCACATCCATATAAGATAACAGGAGTGACTAATGTTTCAAAGAGGAACTTATTTCTATTTCACATTACGAGGTTTGCCATTTTACAATTATTTTCAAGACCAAAATAAGCTTTCCACCACCATTAATCATTTTCTGAATGTTATAGTTCTAGTTGAGCTTGTGATGAATATCAATTCCCAGGTACTTGTAAGAAGACACTTCCTCCAAGTTACTATTGTCTTACATAAAACTAGCGTTAAGTGTCCTTCTATAAAGTTATCTAATAATTTTTTTATTATTATTATATAATATAATATAATTATATTTTATCATTATTATATTATATTATATTTAAATTGCTAATTAAAAAATCAAGTCAAATGGAATAGCCAATGGTCAAAAAAATGAATAATAAAGAAATAGAAAATAATAAGAATATGGTTTGTTTGTATATATATATATATATCTTCATTTATAAAAATAAATTTATTATGTTAGTATTTTTAATAAAATGTTTGTTTAATAATTGAAAACAATGATAAAATTAATGAAAAAAGAAAATCAATAAACAACTAGGAATAAAGGGAAGGGATCCAACATTGCTAATACTCCACCCATTGTCTCTATTAAGGTTAACCGATCTTTTCTCGATCTCTAACGCCTCCCTTAACTTATGGTGATGGAAATGGTCAATCCTAGCAATGACCTTAGCCTCTTCTATGAAAATGTGATGGTTCATCTTTTCAGCATGCTCTGCTAAGGCAGAGGAGTGTGACCTTCCATGCTTTAGGCCAGCCGTGTGTTCGGGAATCCTTTGATTAACGGATCGACCAGTTTCACCAATGTATGGAGTCCCACAGGAGCAAGGAATGACGTAAACGCATTTACCATCCCTAGGGTTTAGAGGGTCCTTAACTAACCTTAGAGAGCTCTAAATATTGCTGAGGGGATTAAAAGTCGAGGAAACCTTATGCTTCTTTAGGATCCTAGCGATCTTATCAGTAATCCCTTGAGTAAATGGGAGGTGCATTCCAGAAAACCAATCTCCAAATTTATTTTTTTCCTAGGACCTTTTCAAATTTTTGAAAAGCTCTAAGGCACTTGGACTAGCTATAACCGTTCTTATTGAAAACACTCAGGAGGTGGGATTTTTCTTCTTCAAGATGGTATTCATCAGATATTCTCAATGCTTTGGTAGCTAAGGTGTTGAGAAAACCTATATTTTGAGCAGGGAAATGATGAGAACCAACATGAAGATATTGCTCAGTGTGTGTTTTCTTTCGAAATACCTGATGGGAGAAAGAACCATCATCCCTTATTGAAATAAGAATGTCGATAAAGGAAAGGCTCCCGTCCACTTCACATTCCATAGTAAACCTTATGGATTCATATTGATCATTAATATGATGGAAGAAAAGGTCTATTTTCTCTTTGCCATGAGGCCATACAACACAAGTGTCATCTACAAACCTTTTCCAAAGTTTAGGCTAGAAGAGAGCTGAGTACAGGACCTTGGATTTAAAGTCCTAGAAAATATTAGAAACCACAGGAGATAGGGGGGATCCCATGGCAAGACCATAGGTTTTTTCAAAGAATTCCCCCTCGAAACTAAAGAAAGCAGAGGTGAGACAAATCTCAACCATATGGGCAGTATCTGCATCAGTGACTCGATTGATGACATCAATAGCCTCATTGATGGGAATACTAGCGTATAATGAGACCACATCAAAACTTACCATATTTTCATCAAGATCCATTCTTATTCCCTTCAACTCATTAATAAAAGAGGACGAGTCTTTGACAAAGGACTTAGTCCGACCAACAAGAGGTTTAAGCTTATTGGCTAAAAATTTAGCGCGAAGATAAGTCATACCTCCTATGGTGTTGAAAATGGCGCAAAGAGGGGCCCCTTATGGATCTTTGGTAGACCATAGATTCTTGGAGTGAGAGGGTTACTCTCTATAAGATTTTTACTCAAGGAGCTAACCGTGCTACTAGATTTTATGGCTAGAGAAATAGTTCTCAAAAATTCCTTAAGGGGATTTTTGCTAAGTTTCTTATAGATCCCGCTATTGCAAAGGTGATATAACACCTTTCTACAGTAATGTTCTCTGTTTAAGATGACCGTAGCACCTCCTTTGTTGGCTTTAAGAACAAAAATATCCTCGTTATTGTCCAAGGTTTATAGATCCTCAAACTTAGGTTTTCTAAGGTTTCTCTTAGGGGGCTTAGCTTTCCTCGGGATAACTGCATAGTCCTACCTAATGATATATTTAGTAGCATCAAGAAAATCTAATCCCAAATTCCATGCCACAAATAATATCTTGCACAAGGATTTTTCTAGGAGTCAGGGCAAAATTTAAGCCCTTATACAAAAGACTATAAATAAGACGTTTAAAGGAAAAACTAGAAAGATTAATAACCCTTTTACTAGAAGGGAAGAAAGATGATTTTATTATTATTATTATTATTTTCATTTACAAGGTATTTTTCATTATTATAATAGTAATAATTATTAATACTAATATTGTTATTCGAAATCTCAAGTTTTTTATTATTATTATTATTATTATTTTCAAAAAATTTATTCAAGGTTTCAAAGAAATTATTATTATTATTATTATTATCATTATTAAACAAATTTTCATTGTTATTTGAATAGTTAAAATCATAATCATTCGGATGACTAAAGGACTGTTTAAAGTCTATGAGGGAACCTCTCAAAGGTTTAACGGGAATGGAGGGGATGAAATCGAAAACAAAATCATAGATCTTACCTTTCAGATCGACATGGGGAGAGAGGAGAGAATCATGAGTTGACGTAACCAGAGGGTTCATGATACAATGGAAGGTTAAGGACTGCTGACTTTCGGGTTGACTGTCCACTGGAGGAAACTAGGATCAAAGGGTAGGGAAGGTCGCAGTAGGAAGAAAGGGAAGGTTTGAAATTCCCGCCTGAAATTTCAACCACCGAGAGAGACGGGTTGGAGGATTTTTGGGTAGGGAGAGGGTTTCGGAAGGAGGGGAAGGATGAGAGAGGAGAGTCGAAGCACACAAATCCTTGGATGAGGTATCACTGGAGGAAGGCTAATACAGAGGGGAAGAATGGGGTGAAGCGAAGGGATAAGGGTTGACCGAGGGAGGGGATCCAACAAAACCCTTAACATGATCAAGATACGATCCAGGTGCCCAGGATATGACAAGATTCCATTCGGGCCAGAGACAGGAGAGCGGAGAAAACCACGATCGAGAGATGGCGCAGTTCTATCTCCTTCAACAGAACAAGATATTTTTTATTTGTTTATTGTTTTTTTTAATTTTCATTTTATTTTTTACTTAAAAATAAAGAAATTATTTAGAAATGTTTGAGAAAAAAATAATTAGGCAAAATTGTTTTAACAAGATTTGAGAAAAAAATATTTGAAAGTTGGATATCAAATTTTAAATATTTTTTTTTACAATTAATAGTGAATTTAGATCTCTTAGCCATTTTTTCTAGATCTATTTTATTGGGAAATTTCAAATTTTATTCAATTTTCCTTTGTGATCTTTCACATCGAAACAAGGCATAAGAAGAGAGCATACTTTGGAATTTTTTCAATTCTTTATTCACTTGAAATATGAAATTTAAAAAACAAGGTAAGAAGAATTGATCTCAACCTCAATTTTTAGCTCTCGAAACTCTGCTTATTATCCTTCTTCATAAATGTCCATTTTCTTATAGATATTCCTGCGAATGGTTAGTGAATGAGGTGGCTCTTACTGCACCACCAAATGAAAATTTTCATGAAAATGAAATCAAATTTCAAAGCAAAACTTCAAAAACTCAAAACATTACCAAGCTTGGTTTTATTTTCCTATTCTATCCTACTCTATTTTTTTTTAAGTATATGAGCATTGCCATTGAATCCATTTATGGATCAAGATATCTCAATATCCACGAGGATATGAGAGATTAGTTTTACATTTGGATTTTTTGCCAATATGTGTTGAAGAATAGAGGAATGTTGTGGCCTAATCATTGCTTGGAACCAAACTTCAATATAGTCCTTGCTCTCTTGGTTCTCTTATTTAGTTATCATGCCTCAAATTTATTCTACAAGCTTCCCTTCATTCTCTAAAGGGTACTAAGGATATGGAAACAAACATGTCAAAAATTCTTTGATTTATGGCTCAAATGGTTTCTCCTCATCAACTATATTCCATGGCTCTTGGATCTCCTCCAAATACTTGAACATCATTCTAGGTCTCCTGTCCACAAATGGATTAGCATTGAGAAAATGTCCAAAAATAATTAAAATGCTTGCATCATATTTATCATGCTTTACATATGCAGCTAAAGATGAGATTGAAAGCTACAAATACATTCTAAATTGAAAGCTAACACCTATGTATACTTCCCTCGCAACGATGCCAAAAGGTTGGGTAATTGTGAGTTAAATTACTTGCATTAAATGTCAATCCATGTTTGTATACTTTTGAAGTACACTTTCACAATATATGCTAGAAAATTAAATATTAGTTGAAAAGGAAACTAACCTGTGGAAATGATTGAAAGACTCAAAGAAAACCGTTTAATGAAAATATCTAAATGAGCACATACACACACACACACATTCTTTCTCAAAGACTATATATATCAAAGCATCGAATTCAAAACTTGAAACAAACAAGATATTCTAATTTTTTACTATGAAAGATTTTTGAAATTCTATTCTATCAAACATAAAGGTAAATCCTATTCTATTGGACTTAGAAATGAGTCTAATCTATTGAACTTGAAAGAAATTCTAATCTACTGAACTTGAGAGAAATTTTAATCTATTGAAAGCAAATGAATTGAAATTAAAATGCCTAAATCCTATTGATATTACTGATGTGTGCATACTAAATAGAGCCAATCATAACTATCAAATTATTTATGCATATGAAACTAAGAAACTTTAAAAGAAAATAAAGAAAGTGCATAGAAAAAGAAGCATCTAATCAAAAGACTCGAGATAAAATTTACAGAAAATGAACATAAAAGAAACTAATCTATCTTGCAGAAATGAAACACTAAAAATATACTCATACTCATCAAGTGGCCATCATGAAGTGCATGAGTGGTGGAAATTTTAGGAAGTTATTGATCAAACACCAAATCTCATCATGAAAGTACAGCCATATCAAAGGACTATGTTAAAATCAATAGTATTCATAACATCATGAATAAGCATAAGCATAACCAATCCTTAGTTGTTACAAAACCAGCTCCAAAAATAGAAGAAAAGAGATATCAACGCCTTAGAAATCAACCACTTCGAGCGGGAAACCTCCTTTACATTACATAAATGAATAATTCTTGGATGATACAAATGAAAAAACCTCCTTTCTATAGATAGGAGTCCATGGGGTCACAATATAATCCTAGCCGACCTAACAAGAATAATGTAAGTGCCAACAAGAACAATAGTGGGCTTTTATGGGGCACAATAATAACAATATGGGTACTACAGGGGTACAAAAATAACAATAAGGGGGCTACACTAACAGCAATAAGGGACTACACTAGTAATATAGAGACCTAACATGCCCCTATTCTTCAAAAAAGTGTTGTCCTCAACACTTGAGTAGCTATGGATGCTTCTGTATAAAATTCTCATCCTCCCATGTGGAATCTTAAGTGGGTAATTTCATCCATTTGATGAGATACTTTGAAATTCATCGATTTCGTAGTTGTCGAGTTCTTGTTTCCGTGACTGCTTCAAGTTCCAATATGATTTTTCCTTCCTCATCAAGTTCTGGCAATATGGTTTGAACTGGAATTTTTCCACCTGTAACCTTCTTTAAGCATGAAACATGGAAAACTGGGTGCACTCGAGAAGAAGCGAAAGCTCCAATTTGTATGTCATAGTACAAATATTTTGCAACACCTTGTAAGGACCATAGTACTTTGGCGATAATTTATTATCCTTCTTAGCTTTCTTGAGGGACATTTTTTTGTATGGTTGTAGCCGTAAAAATACCGAGTCTCCTACATCAAAAGTTCTCTCGATGTGATGTTTATCTTCCAGTTGTTTCATTTATTTTTATGCCAAATTTAGGTTATCCTTTAAGAGTTGGAGAACCTGTTGTTGATGCTAAATGTGATCTTCCACTGCTTGAACCTTAGAATTTTCTCTTAAAGATGATGTGATGGACGGTGGATGATATCCATAAAGTGCCATAAATGGGGTCATTTTTGCTGCAGTATGTAAGGAAGTGTTATACCACCATTCAACCAGAGGTAACCACTTGACCCATTGTGTTTTTTTATCATATACAAAACAACAAAGATATACTTCCAAACAATTTTTCACCATCTCAATTTTCCCAACGGATTGAGGATGATAAGATGATCTATGAGCTAGTTGAGTACTCAAACAAGAAAATAATTATGTCCAAAAATTTCCAGTGAAAATGGGATCTCTGTCACTTACGATAATCTTTGGGTTTCCATATAGCTTTTGAATTGTTTCCATAAATGCAGTAGCAACTGTACTTGCTTTAAATTTATGAAATAATGCCCAAAAGTGTGCATACTTCGTAAGTATATCAACTACCACCATGATGACACTCTTTCCTTTGGAATTAGGTAAACCTGTGATAAAATCCATTGAAACCTTCTCCCAACGTTGAATTGGAATGGATAAAAGTTGTAGCAGACCCAGGGTCTTAATTATCTAAGATTTTGCTAGAAAACCAAACATTGCACCACAAAATTTTGAATATCAGATTTAAGGCCATCCCAAAAAAATTCTTTCTTCGCCTTGTGGTGATTTTTTAAAAATCCCAAGTGTCCTCCTAAGGTAGAGGTGTGCAATTCCAAAAGAATATTTTGTTTTGGTTGGAAATTCTTACAAAGATATAAACGATATTTGTACCACAAGGAATCATTTTTCCAACTAAATGTATCAAATGTGAAGGGATTTTGCTGCAAATTTTGAATGAGTGTCCATACTTCTTTGTCATTCTTCCATTCCTCCCTTGCTTCAGTTATCCAATCTAGTTGGATAATAGAAATGGCACAAAGCAATGCTTCCACCTCCTCGTCCTTTCTTAAGAGTGCATCTGCAACAACATTTAGCTTCCCTTTTTTGTAGATGATTTCAAAGTCATAACCCAACATCTTTGTGACCCATTTTTGTTGCTCTTCTAAAGATATTCTTTGTTCCAAAAAGTATTTAGGACTATCATGATCAGTTTTTATCTTGAAGTGTCTTCCCATTAGGTGAGGTCTCCATTTCTTTAGTGCATGTAGTATTGCCAACATTTCCTTCTCACAAATAGATTTTTGTAAATATTTTACTTTGATTGGATGACTTTCAAAAGCAATAGGTATTCCTTCTTGCATTAAAACAACACCAATTCCATTTCTCGAGGCATCACATTCCACAATAAAGGTTTTTGTGAAGTATGGCATAGCTAAGACCAATGCTAGGCACATTGCCTCTTTAAGATGTTTAAAGGCCTTAGTTACTTTAGGAGTCCATGAAAATGCATATTTCTTCAATAATGTTGTTAGGGGTGTTGTTGTTCTCCTATAATTATTAACAAACTTGCGATAATACCTTGTTAACCCGATAAATCCTTGCAACTGATTTATGGTTGTGGGGAATTTCCATTCCTTAATGGATTTATTTTTGTTATGGTCTACCTTAACACCCTCTTGAGATACAATATGACCCAAATATTCCACCTCTCGTACTCCAAAGAAAAAATTGGAGGTTTTTTCATATAATTGTTTCACCTCCAATAGTTTGAGCACCTTGTCAACATGTTAAACATGATCCTTCCAAGACTTGTTGTATATTAGTATATCATCAAAAAATACTAACACAAATTTTCTAAGGAAGGGTTTGAAAATGGAATTCATTAACCCTTGAAATGTAGAAGGTGCATTGGTAAGGCTAAAAGGCATAACCAAAAATTCATAATGACCCTCATGAGTTTGAAATGATGTTTTCGGAATATCTTCGGCCTTCATTCTAATTTGATGATATCCTGAACAGATATCCAACTTGGTAAAATAAATTTCTCCATGTAATTCATCCAATAATTCATCAATCACAAGAATGGGAAATTTATCTTTAATAGTAAGCTTATTGAGATCCCTATAATCCGGACACATGCGCCATGACCCATCCTTCTTGTGCACCAATACTACTGGAGCAGAGAAAGAACTTTGACTAGGTTGAATTATACCAGCCTCTAACATTTATGCATTTGCTCCTTTGGACATAAGGATATTTGTAAGGCCTGATGTTTGGAGGAACACTTCCTGGAATCAAATGAATAGCAAGAACGTGGTCATGAATAGGTGGGATTCCTTTGGGAGTTCAAACACCTTGGAATGATTGTCCAATACTTTTTGGAGATCTAGAGAAATAGAAGATTTTGATGTTGGAACTTCCAATGAGCATAATTGTGCAATTATTCCTCGTTTTTCTTTCTTAAAAAGATTTTTCATAACATTAGAGCTTATTATCTTTCCCAGATTCCCTACGATACCCTATAATTCAACTTCCTTTCCTTCCAAAAAAAATTTCAAGAAAAGTTCTTGAAAATTAAAAGCTACCATCCCCAAGGATTGTAACCATTGTGCTCCTAGTGCAACATAAACACCTCCCATTGGAATGGAAAGCATTGAAATATTTAATACATATTCCCCCATGGTTAGCTTGATATTATGTCATTTTCCAGAGCAATTTATAGTTCCTCCATTTGCAACCATCACTTGACACTTTGGTGTTAGGTATAGGAAGCAATTCAATTCCTTGGCTACCTTACAATGAATAAAATTATGGGTACTACTCGTATCAATCAACACTATTATTTTTTTCTTCTTGATATGTACTTCTATCTTGAGAGTTTGAGCAGTGGTAATTCCTACCAATACATTACAGGATATGGTCGGACTCATTTCTTCTTTCTCTAGGGTTGGTTCCTGGTGTATATCCTCTTCTTTTGAAGTTTCTTGTTTAGTTTCTTCCTCCTCTTCAAAATCTATGTAAAATAATTTCTTCTCAACACACTTATGACCGTTAGTGTATTTGATATCACAACTGTAGCAAATCCCTTTTTCTCTTTTTTCTTCCAATTGTTGTGGTGTCAACCTTGTAGATTGTGGAAGTCTAGGAGTAGAAACACTTCCATCTTTATAGATGTGAGCGGTAGGCTTCCTTGTCGTCCATCTTAACTTCAATGCCATTCTTCAAACCATCCATCTTAGCTTCCATGCCTTTCTTCAAAATTTCCATTTCATTTTTTGTTACTCTTTGCGAGAGCGAAAGTTGTTGCACTTGTTCTTGTAGTTTTTATATATCATGTTGCACTTATTCCTCTTCATGGGTCATAGTAGAGCCTTCTGACGGCTTAATGAGTGTTGAATTATTTTTTTGGGGAATTTTAGAACCCAATATTAATATATATGCTTCAATATACCCTTGGAATCACTTCAAACTGATTTGTCAAACAAGACCTATGCAATTTGAAAAAAAATACACACCTTTTTCTATCTTTTGAGGAGCTTGATATTGAAACTATTGTATCTCTATAATTTCGAATCCCTGAGATTTTATATTTGGTCCTTTATTAGGCCTCTTAATTTTCTTTCCAATTCCACAAGTCTGACCTAATTTGGATTCTTCAAGGCAAAGTTATGCCCAATCTCCCACAATGACCTAGTTATGGACTAGTTCGGTAGAGAGAACTTGTACGGCATGACACGTGTCATTGTTTCCTCCTTCGCCTCTGAAATTGATACACAAGAAACTAAAGTCTGTTTGATTTCTGCCAATTTTTACATAATTCCAATCTGATGCTCAGAGAAACATTTATGACGATTTTCCCAAGGTCACCTCTTTGAGATGAAATTCGGGAGCCTGCAAAAATTGTAACTTCCACAGATCATACCTCTAAAAATAGTGTGAATTAACATTTGAATTTTTTACACGAAGTTCTTCAGGATTTCCTCACAAATGGGTTTTTTTTTAGCGTCAGAAACTTCATAGAAAAAAAAAATTTAGCGAAGATTCCACGATGACCTGTTTGAAGCAGCAAAACCCTAGAATCCAAAGCTCTGATACCAAATGTTATGAAACCAACTCCAAAAATATAAGAAAAAAGAGATAAAGGCCTTAGAAATCAACCACTTTGAGGGGCAACCTCCTTTACATTACATGAATGAACAATTCTTGGATGACACAAATGAAAAAACCTCCTTTCGATATATAGGAGTCCATGGGGTCACAATATAATCCTATCTGACCTAAAAATAATAATGTAAGGGAAAAAAATAACAATAATGGGCTTTTATGGGCATAATAATAACAATATGGGGACTACAGGGGTACAAAAATGACAATAAAGTGGCTACACTAACAATAATAAGGGACTACACTAGCAATATAGGGACCTAACATTAGCATTCAAAAACTTAAAATTGAAGCATGAGCATAACTCCCAAACTTGACACACATTTGAGAGGAGAAGGCACTCCTATTTATACAAAACGCTAGATAGAAAATTCATAAATGTAGATCCACAAATCTCTCCTAAATCCACATATCTTTCCTAGATCCAGATATCTCTCCTAGTGCTTCATCAATGATCTCAAATAGTCCTCAAATATCCAAGATTTTGAAGAGGAAATTCGAATTTGAGAATTAGAGGCCAAATATGAATGTGCTGGAATCTTCAAATATGCCTACACACAGCACGAAACTCATCCAACTTTTACACATAAGTGAATACATGTTATTTTTCTAATATTTAACCGTAAATTCACTCAAAATACCCAAATAAATGTATTGGAAACTAATAGATATAAAACCATATTTAATCATGAATATGGTCTTACTGCATGGTTATGGAGTTGCAAAATGTGGTAAATATTGAAGGGAAATGAAAGAAAAGAGGGTGAAATGGATGGCATTTTGGAGACCCAACAGGTTGGTAGAAAAGAACGAGACTTGTCATCCTATTTTACTGCGTAGTTGGATCCCATAATTGATTTAGAGGGAGGGCGAACTCTGTAAGTAACAAGGTTTCTCACACAATTGATTTTTTGTTGAATAGTGTGTTGGAAGGCTATATTTCTAAAAAAAATTGTGAAGAGTATGCAATCATATAGCGTAGTTGAAAGGGACTTATTTAAGGGGCCACAAGGAAGATATCTGAGATCATTTCCTACATGGATAAAAATGTTTTTTTGTGATAAAGGGGTTATGTCACTATTATCTAACAACATGAGCATCTAAATTCCTTGCACCTGGTGGGGACATTATGGGATGACCAGAGGATGTCCTAAAAGGAAATAGGGGTGTGGGATGTGTTACCCACCATTTTGTGGGTGATATCCTTAGGATAATTTTTTTCTCCATGTTGGTCCTCAATTGACAACCAACATCTCCGTACAGCCATCAACTAACTCATTGTGCCATTTCTCTGCCTCTTGAGCCATCCATGTGGTCCCTCACCCATATGTATTTATCATATGTTTGAAGGTGGGCTTCCCGAACCTAAAGGTATGTCTTGTCACTAGGTAATTGAGTATTGGGTTTACTTATCATGGACACTTTTGGGCATGGATTAATAGGGAATTCAACAAAAATAGTGGGCTTAGTGTGTGCTTCTATCCCCTTGACCTCTTTTGGATGTTACCCTTGGATTTTAGTCTCGTGAGATCTCCTTTACTAACAATTTGGTTTTAAGGTGGTAATACTTGGGAAAGCCTGACTTTGGTTGCGTGGTCCCGCTCCCTTATCCACATATATCACTCTCCTTCCACTCATTATACCACTATTCATCATCTCTCCCACTTAGGTCCACATGTACTCACTGGGTCCACATAAGGTTAGCCTCCCCATTCCCTTTCCCCCATCTTTATTCAAGCATGGAACGATGCCCATGAGGTAGAAGCAGCTGAAAATAAAAGTAAAAGCATAAATGGCCATATTCAACAAGGAAATGTACTACAAGAGGAAAAATATGGTCGGAACAAACATAATTAGCACATGCGAAAAATCCAATGCATGAGCTATACCCCATACCCATGGCCATCACCCTGGTTCCATAGGCCCTAGATGAGCCTCCTTTATCATTCGGGAACCCTTGATTGTCCAAACCCCTAGAGGGAAATGAACCGTCCTATCAAAAATGGGGTAATCACTGCTATATCTTACATATCATGCTCTTATCCTTTGAGCCCTAAGTATTTAATCAAAGAAAAATCATAAAAGGAAAAAGACATATAAAGAAGGGTTGAAAAATCAAGGTTGGGGCACCTCATGTACCACGATTTCTCCCACCTACACATTACATACCTAGGTGTGGGCTTCCCTTTCTCTAGCTACCCTTGTGCCCTGATATGTGGTTTAAAATTTCCCCTATCATTCCCTATTCCATTTCACCTATTTATCATATGCCACCACCATTTTAGGGATGTACCTTAGATATACTCTTCCCTCTAAAAGTAGAAACCACCTAATAAGGTACTTGGCTAACCGCTTTTGGAGCTTGGAGACATTAGCACATGCTAAAGCCCACTATGGAAGGGCATACCATTATGAAGTGTCCAATTTCTGTCCATTGTTTATAAGCTCTTTTATCCAATCATTTTAATGACTTGTTGTACTGAAAGGCTAGGGGATGTTTTGGATCTTTATGCAGGATAGCAGATTTTGTACATTTGGGTTTGGTCTGCCTATACGGATTCCTAACCCTCTAAAGGGATACATTGGCACATATAGGGTGTGTGTAGAGAGCCATGGGCCTCCACAACAGTAGAAAACACTCCATGGATCCCCAAAGATGTTTAGAGATTTCTAGAGATCCACCTTTTGAATGAGGAAGACGTATTTGGTACACTATGCCTGGTTGGCCCTACAAGTGCACCACACACTTGGCAGGTGTCCTAAGACTTGTACGATGACATGGTAGCATTCATTCCATCGTCTTAGTCATTATAGATGCTCTACAGGCATCTTCGATTCATATGGATACCCATGAGGTTATTGGTGTGCCCCCACACCCACTAGGAGCACTACAAGTTTATTATTTGGAGAACAAGGGGGCACCTCCTTGTCCATCACTTTGGAGGATCCTATTAATCATTATGGCAATTTTGGACCTCATCAGGCCTCTTGGAGGGCCCTACGACATGCATATATTATTATTTGACCTCTTGAGAGGCTTATTATTTCATTTGTGAGCTAGTTTGGTGGGCTTGACAAAAAAGTTAGTTAATTTGCACATTATTTCATTATTAGGGACCAATGTAGAACATAATTACCGATCAAATGAGAAAATTATCGATTACCCATTTTTTTGAGGTAGAAAAAAAATGCACCTGATTTTGAAAACTGGTTATTGAAAATAACTTCTTTTTTTGCACTTTAAATTTTCTTATGTAACAATTTTTTTTAAAACTGATTTTCATGCCGATTTTGAAAAGTGTTGATGCAACATCAACCCATTTTTTTTAGAGGACTTCTTTTTTACACTTTGAATTTTCTAATGTATTAAGTGTGGATATATTTTTTTAAATGATGGTGATTTTCATGTTGATAATAAACATAAAAATAAATAAATAAATGACAACAAAATATATATATATATATATAAGAAGAAAAAGAAAAACACTCATAGAAATGTAAAAAAAAAGAATAACATGTAAACATAAAGAAAAAAATAAAAAAATAATTTTTTTCAAAAAACACATAATTTAAGAAAAATAAAATAAAATAAAAACCACATAATTAAAAAAGATTAAAAAATTAAAATATATAGATTTTTAAAATAACCAAAATTAAAAAATTAAAATTGAAAAAAAAATTAAAATTAAAAAATTAAAGAGAAAAAATAAAATTAGAAAGAAAATTAAAATAATTAAAATTTAAAAATAAAAATAAAATATATATATATTAAATTAGAAAAAATTAAAATTAAAATAATAAATAAATAAAAATTTAAAAAATTTAAATGATATATATTAAAAAATTAAATTTAAAAAATAAAAATAAAAAAAACACACTTTTTCTTCCTGACAGGCCTAGGTCGATTTCAGAAGGGGGCTAGATTGATTCCTAGAATCAACCTAGTCTGCCTCAACCATGGCTTCCCCGGGAACTCGAAGCTTCGACCACAATACCTAGTCAAACTAGCCAAAAGTGAAAAAAGTTGTGTTCCACATTGACTTTTATACTATGTTTACCTTACATTTGATGGATTTTATTTAATCCATCAAATAAAAACAATTATATCACCACATTTGAAATGAGGTGGAGAATGGTGCGAGACCCAACAATAAAACTATTGACGGTTTTGTGGAAACCAAAAAACACTCCACAAGACAATTTTTGGTGGTTTCGGAAAAGAGGGGTACTCATCGCACCTAATTCGGACCCTCAATTCTGTGTATTGGTGGTTTTTTCAATACAACTCACGAGTGGGAGAAGCCTGGTGGGAATGCCCAACTATCACACTGCGTTGTGCACCACAGACCACCGCAGGTCGAGTCGGGTCGGGTCGGGCGCAGCTGAACGACAGGCGGGTCGAGTCGGGTCGCTCTGGGCGCCGAGTAACGGCAACGGCCCAGCAGTAAAAACGCAATTCTGGAAGCGTCGAGAGTCGCATTGAGGTGCCGTAAATTGCAGAAGGTGCGTATTTCCGAGACGCATCCAACCATATGGTTGAGGGATAGATTGGACACATGGTCAGCTCAGAAAACACTCTGCACTGATTTGGAGCAACGGCTGAGTGACCCGAGTGACCAGCACTTGGGCAGTTTTGGGCAGCACTTCCGCAGGTTGAAACTCTTGATTATACATGATTGTTCTAGGCTAGTTTGATGATTGGAAAGCCTTAGAGCTTGGCCAAAAGGCAAATATCCGTGACAAGGAGCAGGAGTGGTTTCTGCTGGATTGGATGTTGTAAACTTGTATTTTTATGAAACATATTATCCGAGCGGACTCATTTTGACAGGGAGTTTCCCCTCCCTTGTATGTATGGGCATACATGTGGTTTGATATTGATGTTTATGTTTATTTTCGCATAATTGAAAGAACATTTGATAATAACTAACGAATTTTGCTAAAGGCGTAGTCTGGGTACTTGAGTATTTAGAAAAAGAAAAAGTACAGCAGTGCCGCACCTGCCTACAAGACGTGGTTGGAAGACACCCGAGGTGTAGGGGCGTGACAGTTGGTATCGGAGCTACCTTCACTGGGAGCTTTTGCTGAAGCAGGGACACAGTTGCAGGGTTGCAGTTGGTGTTGAAGCTGACTTATATATTTGGGGTTTCTCTTGAGACCTTAGCTGAAGCAAGGCATTTGTCAGGGCTAAAGCTAGAAAAGGAGACATGCCGAGTTGGGAAGAATTCGATGAGAAGACTTGTGAAGCATTGCGATGGATAAAGCAGCTGAACGAAGATATCCCAAGGATTCGGAACAAACTTGGAGTCTTGGAAAGGAAATTGGTGGAAACTTGGAAGAAGGCTAAAAAGATTCATGAAGAGGTTAATGAGGCTAAGATTGCTCTTACAGCCTTGTGCAAGAAGGGGATCTCCGACTCAAACCAAGATGAGCTTGATAGACTTCGAGACAAGATGGACCAGTTTGATGGATGGATGGAATTATGCTATGAGCTACAAACTCACCGAGATGAGCTTGTTAGACTTGAAGAAAAGAACCATAAGAAGAGATTAAAACCTTCTATGGGAAAGCCGAAGCAGGATGTTATGGATGTTGTTTTGGTAAAGGAAGAACTTTTACAACAAGTTGAACCTAAACCAAAGACACCACAAACATTGGAGCTTGAAGCTACAAGGAAAGCAGTTTTGGAGGCTCGAAAGAGGCTTATAAACATGACCGAGTTCTTGGAGGAAAGAAGGCAGGAACACTACAAGGCTCTTGTGCAAGTGGAGGAACACTTGGAACACATGGAAGACGAGATAGTGGAGATGCGGACTTCCTTGGAAGACTTTCATGGCCGAACTGCTGAACTTGGAGAACCAAAGGATGTTGTAGATGTAGAAGATGTCAAGGGTGAACTTGATAACCAAGTTGGACCAAGACCGAGCACGTTGCAAGCATTGTTGGATGATTCTCATGAGGATGATATGAAGATGGAAGAGATGAAGGATGAACTTGTGACACAAGTTGAACCAAGACAAGACACATTGCAAGCATTGGTGGACAAACCACATGGATATGTTGCAAATGTGACCATGATCGAGGAGGAACTTGATGAGCAAGTGGTACCAGGATCGAACACATCAAAGGCATTGATGGGGATGGAGGACACTCACTTGAGGGGTCTTCATGGAGATATGACTTGTGTTTCATGGAAGCATAAGGAGGATGGACCGCATATGGGGATGAGGAAGAAGATGACTTCTTTGCCAACACCATGGATGACTACTCCTTGGATGCCTACGATGAGACCTTGCACATTGATGGAACAAGGGACATGGAATGTTACAAACCTTGATAGGGCAGTTTGTGACCGTACACTTGATGGTTCAAATGCCCTGGACAAGGGTGGAACATGATGACCTTTGTGATGGAAAGAGGTCATGCTTAGCCACATAAAATGGCAAGTGCCCGGCATGACCCATACACTACCTTAGTGGTAGGGCACGTTGGTGGAGTGGACTTCTTCATGGCTTCAACCAAGAAGGACCTATTGGCAGACCTTTAGTGGAGGATCAGCTTGAAGGAAGTACTCACATATATGATAGAGGTAGGAGTGACCGAGAGCACTTCACTTCGATATGTTGGGACATGATGATGATGAGAGTTGAGCTGAGTTCACTTAGATGAACACATGGGCAGCCAAAGTCATGGACATGGACTAGATGGAGATCTTTATAGATGGACTGATGGGACATTGTTCACCATGAGAAACTTGGACATTGGTTGGATGAGTAGCCTATGAGACATTCATATGATTGCAGGGTGAGAACTTGTGATGGCACTCATGGCCAATACAAGTAGGCTTACCAACGCTTTGGATATGATGAGGCATGGGAGTTCATGATAGAGTTGCATTCATTGGAGACTTCATATTATGGTGATCTTGGAGTATCTAACTCATTGAGGAGCTGAGGTCAGGATTGGTCCTGATTTTGATGCATTATGGGATGCATACCTTGGAGCACATTTATGGGGTGTGTTCAGGAGGAGTCACTTGATGAGGATGATCGAGCTAGGACACTTTGGAGTTTGATGGAGATGTAGCGATGGATGCCTTGGTGGTACACACTTTGACATGGGCTTGAGTCTACTTGACTTAGCCACACTTCTTACTTTGATGATGCTTGGATGATGAGACTACTTTGCATACAAGTAGCACATGGATTAGCATCATGGATAGCATGTTGTGGATGAGATGGATACACTTCATGGACCCAAACATGGCATTTGGATGAGATTCAGACTTGATCGAGTTGATGGATGTGACAGATTGCAGGAGGAATGACTAACGCATGGTATGAGGATGTGCATTCTCACGATGAGGACGTTATGGTTGGATTAGCTACCCAACTAGTTCAAGTTGTGGGGTCCGGAAGTGTGCAGAGTTATGCCGGATACATAGCAGATTTTGTTATGTTGATGTTGGTTGGAACACTTGATGCAGATATTCACAGGGATTCGACAGTGATTGGGGAGATATCTCATGGACATGAACCTTTCTGGTTTGTGCAATGGCGTTGCGACGATATTGTGCGATGAGACTTTGCAACGAAAGTTGCGATGATACTTTGCGACGATATGATGTGACGATGGTAGCACTATCGGGACGATATTCATATTTGAAGTAGAGGAGGATGTAAGGCCCCACGACTTCATTGGCGCGTTCGGTGGAACGGGTGCGCCGGTTGGGCGTTTGGACGAGTTCGGGCATCGTGCGACGTAACGAGCGGCACGTCGCACCGTTGGAGAGTCACGGGCGCACGGGTGTAGCGAGGCAAGTCACGAGGGAGAGTTGGAGGAGAGGCGCGTCAAGTTAAACCAACATGGCGTTGGCAAGACGAGTTATACCACAACGGAGCGCCCCTTGGGCGAGCTACCCGACGGGCGAGTCGGCGGGTCGGCCGACACCACACTTCGTGGGCGAATGACCAAACATGGGGGTCGGCTCAGGTCAGCTAAGCGACCCACACTCCACCACATGTTCATATATATTGGCGAGCGTTGGGAGAGTGGAGGAAGAACCAAGCGATCAAGCAAGACAAACAACAAGAAGTCAAGGGTAGCACACGAGTTGCCAACAACTCGTTGGGCGAAGAAACGCAGCTGAACGGAGTCGGGTCGAGTCGGGTCGCAGTTGGGCATGCCGCACTGCAGACCACCGCAGGCCGCACCGCAGGTCGGGTCGGGTTGGGTCGGGCGCAGCTGAACGACGGGCGGGTCGAGTCAGGTCGCTCTGGGCGCCGAGTAACGGCAACGGCCCAGCAGTAAAAACGCGATTCCGGGAGTGTCAGGAGTCGGATTGAGGTGCCGTAAATTGCAGAAGGTGCGTATTTCCGAGACGCATCCAACCATATGGGTGAGGGACGGATTGGAAACACGGTCAGCTGCATTTCTTCGCCCAACGAGTTGTTGGCAACTCGTGTGCTACCCTTGACTTCTTATTGTTCGTCTTGCGTGCTCGCTTGGTTCTTCCTCCACTCTCCCAACGCTCGCCAATATATATGAACGTGTGGTGGAGTGTGGGTCGCTCGGCCGACCCGAGCCGACCCCCACGTTTGGTCGTTTGCCCACGAAGTGTGGCGTCGGCCGCGCCCAACGCGTCGGCCGACCCACCGACTCACCCGTCGGCTAGCTCGCCCAAGGGGCGCTCCATTGTGGTATAACTCGTCTTGCCAACGCCGTGTTGGTTTAACTCGACGCACCTATCCTCCAACTCACCCTCATGACTTGCCTCGCTACACCCGTGCGCCCGTGACTCTCCAACGGTGCGACGTGCCGCCCGTTACGTCACACGGCGCCCGAACTCGTCCAAACGCCCAACCGGCGCGCCCGTTCCACCGAACGCGCCCATGAAGTCATGGGGCCTTACAGGTATGTAGATTAGGGTTTTTTTGATTTGATAGTTTTGTGCTGGATGGTGGTTTAGATCTAGGAGGACTAGGTCAGGGCTGTAAAATTCAGATTTGCAGAGATGTAATGGGCCAAGGTAGGCACATACTTTAGCACTTTAAAGTTGTCACTATGTATAGGGTAGATTGGTAGGGTTTCAAAACGAGAATGAATCTCATGAATTCCTTTTTATCAGAAGAATATGAACAAAAATGTGAAAGCTTCTCCAAAACAGAGCATTAAATCAATGAATTATGTTTATCAACTTAGAAAACAAACACATATAGCATGGAAATGGAAATGGAAGGTACAATACATTCAAACATATGATCATAGAAGGAAAAACACTGCTAAAGCACATACCACATGAATCCCACCACAATAGTTGAAAATTCTATCTATAACTTCCTGCCAAAATCACAAGTACACTAGCATCCACAGGCTCAATTCCACAACAACCAACATTTGAAAATGATTACAAAGTTCCTCATATAGTCACGAAGGTTGAAATCCTCCCTTGGAGGTAGAATTTCCAGCAAGAAAATCCCAATACATGCATCTATCCACTATCTACTACATACAAGAGAGGTTACTCAACCAATTCCTCCTTTTCCTAACCATCATGAGACATTTACTCAAAGCATTAAATACATGATAAGACAATTAACTAACTCAAATTGACCATAATTACATTTACCTTTTACAATTTACCCTATTTCATTCACCTCTCAAATTTTCATCACAGTAAATTTACAAATTACAGAATTACAGTGTAAATTCTGGAAATTTAGCAGGTTTTTTGCCTTTGTGTAGCGAGTTGTTGGAGGAGGTTTTTGAGTGCCTTTATGAAGTCCAAATTAAAATCTGAGACATGTTCTCGAAATCTAGGAGAGTGTATATTTCTTTAGAGTATTTTGGCATTCAAAATTGTTGGAACACCTAATCCTTCATGGGTAGGTGTGGAATGCGAAAAGTCACAATGGAGTCCAAGTGACCTTGGAATATGAAACCAAGAGTCACACCATTGTACTATAAATGTACATATTTGTATAATGGAAAATAAGAAAGCCTCACGCTTATCTTTCATTGTGTGTTGTTTCTCTTGTGTGTGCATTCTTCTTCCTCATACACCATGTGTGTGCTTCAACATGGTGTTTAACATGGTATCAGAGTGGGCGATTTCTGGCCCTGCTCCAAATTGAGTGAGCCATTTGTGTTTATGGCCTGTGCATATCTGCATTTTTGCAGCATTTAGAGAGTTTTTGCAGCAGTGATTTTGCAGCATTCAGAAGTGTTTTTAAGAAGAGCAGCATTCAAAATCCCAGCATTCAGAAATTGGCAGTAGTCAGGCATTGATTTTGAAGAGAAGCAACACTGCCCATCTGAAGGTTTTCATTCTCATTTTTCCTGCAATTTCTGCTTATTAAAATCTGCATTTTGAAGAGCTGCTGGAATAGTGTTTTATATTAGGTTTCTGAAGAAGAAATTTCTGGGTTTTTACTGCTGAAATTTTCTGAAAAATTCTCTGAGAAATTTCTGAGTTTTTACTGGCAAATTTCTGCCACATTCTCTGAGAAAAAATTCTGCATTTTGTCCAATTCCATGCTGCTGAGCTACTGGAAAATTCTGAGTTTTACTGGTGATTTCCTGCATTTCTTGAAAAATTTTGAGTCTACAAATCTCTATGAATTCCCTCTGCTCTACTCTGCTATTTTATTAATTTAAAAAAATAAAAATTTCTGGGCAAACTCTGCCCTCGACCTTCCTCCCTCATGCGCTAGCCTCCGCCCCTGCAAATACTCTACGCTCATTACCTGCTATACTCCACGCTCTCAAAACTTCCCTACGCCCTCTTCCGCCTTCCAATGCTCTACTCCCCACGGCATTACACACCCTAACCCAGCCTTTCAACCCTGCTCTACACACCCCCCACTCGAATAGCACTCCGCTCCTCCCATTTCAACCCGGCCCCCTTACTCCTTAACCCACTCTGCAACTAATTCTCGAAACCCCCCACTCACACGCATCTGCCTTTCTCTCCTTGTGCCAGTCGACTGCATCTCTCAACGCCGGCCCTCTCCAAACGAGCTCTTACTCTACAGCCATACCCCTCTGCAACGTACCCATCTCCCTTGGCATCCACGCGAACCCACCTCCCTGCAAGTCGACCCTTATCAAACTCTACGTTGGCCCATACTTCCCTATCCTACCCGCACTTCCCCCATCTACCTCGCCGCTCCTCCCCATGCGTTAACTCACCCCACTTCCCCTCAGCTCACATACGCCGCCTCCCCTCCCTCTCCCACAGTCTACTCACAGCACTCTCCTCCGTTCCACCATTGTCCCATCTGCAATACGCTCAACCACCAGACGCTCTGCAAACCCTCGCGTTCCTCCCTCCCTTGGCCGCTCGGCCTTTCCCGCCCACAGCCCTTCACAATTCCTTTTTTAATTTTAATTTCTATAATATGCCATTCCCTCTCCCATATACACATCCGCCTATATTGAATACCACCCCCATCTTTTATTAATACCTCCCTCTTTCCATTGTAATACCGCTTTAAAAAAAAAAAAAAACAATCGATTTTTATATTTCCATAATAACTATCCCTTCATATAAAATTCCCTCTCCCTCCATTAATACCACCTCACATTAATCCCTTTCCCCTTCATTTTTAATTATCTCCATTTTAATTAATTTATTATTATTATTTTTAATTAATTTTTAATTAAAAAAAAAAAAAAACAACAGAGAGAGAGAGGAAAGACATTGAAGAGAAAGAGAGGAAAGAGAATATGAACAGCAGAAAAATGGAAAATGGCATATGAAGAGCAAATGGACAGTATACATAGTGAAAAGAGAAGATTTGCATTGTGATTTGTGGCATTGATTTGAAGGGTGATTTTTTGAAGAATTTCACATTTGAAGACAAGTTTGCTATCATTCAAAACAACTCTTTGAAGGAAAATTCAGCTGCCTCAAAGGCTTCTTGCGCATTGTTTTTGCTGCACATTTTTGCAGAGATATATATTGAACTGACATTGTATTTTGAGTGGAATTTGTAGCTTCTTCATAGTTGCAATCAGTATTGAGTTGTTGGATTGTTGATTGCCCTCCATCATTTGAGGAGCACACTTTGTACTTTGAGAATTCCTTGAAGTCATTTGTAATTGTTTGAAAGAGATTGAATCACATTGTAAACGGGTGCATTTTCGGTTGAAGCCGACACCCTTTCATTTGTTTTGAGCCTAAGTTGATGAAAACGGCTAAAATCAATGAGGCATTAGTGTTGTTGAATAACCTCATTCATTCCAATGTTGATGACATGATAAAAATGAGCAAGGATGCTCTTTGTAATATTCAGATTTGTTTACAAGATGCACAAGAAAAGATTGAGTTTTTGCAGTTGGAATCTCAGCTCCAACAAGAAGAACTTCAGCAAAAGAGTCACCATTCTGAACCTGTTTCTGTTCAGAAGATTGAGAAGGACTCCCATCAGCAGCAAGTCAATAAAGTTGAAGTCGATTCCCATTCAGTTCATTGTACTAGAGCAGATCTACATGCAGATGCAGTAGCTCAACCTGCACTTCCTAAGCCCATCATCAGACCTTGGGAAGAGCTTGTCCACAACAAGCACCGAATTGGTCTTAGATATGACAAGGATGTGTCCTTTCATATTCTGGATTACACCAAGCCCATCATATTTCAGCGTGCCGGATTCTTGTATGACAGTTCACCTGCAGATGTTCAAGATCCTGTTCCACAACAACAACAGATTGTAAAATGCCAACACTGTGATCGAGTTGGCCATATGAAAGATGACTGTTTTGATCTTCATCCATGCAAGCACTGTGGTCGGCACACTCATTCTTCACACAGATGCCTCAGACACAAGCCTCCTGCAAGAACCAAGATTCATCTTGGATGGATCGCTTCTTGGCAATGGGCATCAGCAGCCAAGAAGATGTTTACGACACATGTTAGAACTTGTTCACGGATATTGAGAAAACTTGCAGTTGATTTTTCGCCATCATCTCACCTTGTCCCTGACAGGGGGGAAAATGGTGGTCATGTACAAGCTTTGACGACAGATCAAGCGAGCCTGAGCCACAATCTCTCATTCCATGTTCAGAGTTGTAGCCATCAGTTCAAGCGAGCCTAAGCCACAATTCATCATTCCAGATTCAGAGATGTAGCCAGAGACACGGATGCCCATGAGCATGCCTTCGGTTGGTGGGAAACCTTAAACCATCATCTTTGGTTGGTGGACAACCTAAAACCACCACAGGTAGTATACCTCCCTTCTTTTAGGTCGAAGGTCTCCCTTTCATATATGAGGAACACTTCCTCTAGCAGAAGCCTTCAGCTTAGCAGCCTTCAGCTTCTTGCCAGCATTGGTTGAGTTCCAGAAAATGCTTCAAAGCATTCCAGAGTTGTTGGTAATCCTAAAACCATCATAGGTAGTAGACCTCCCTTCTTTTAGGTTGAAGGTCTCCCTTTTTTATGAGGGACAATTCCTCTAGCAGAAGCTTTTAGCTTCTTGCCAGTTTTGGAAGAGTTCCGGGAACTGCAACAAGTATTGCGTTCCAGTGTTGGTGGTCATCCTTAAACCATCTCTTTTTTCCAACATTTCAGAGGGTTGATTCAGCCGAAGTGCTGCCATGTATACTTTGCATATTTGTATTACAACTCTCTTCTTGGACTCACACATACCCCTTCGGATTAAGGGGGGATGTTGGAACACCTAATCCTACATGGGTAGGTGTGGAATGCGAAAAGTCACAATGGAGTCCAAGTGACCTTGGAATATGAAACCAAGAGTCACACCATTGTACTATAAATGTACATATTTGTATAATGGAAAATAAGTGAGCTACACGCTTATCATTCATTGTGTGTTGAGTCTCTTGTGTGTGTGTGTTCATCTTCCTCATACACCATGTGTGTGCTTCAACATGGTGTTTAACAAAAATGACCCATTATAGGCTAAGATATGGCCATTTTCCTAAGACTTCTCCCTATGTGCAGTGAGGGATCCAAAATAGTGGCAGAAACCTGTTTTTTGGGCACTTTTTTTTCATTTTCCTTGAAATCTGTGCACGAGATTCAAATCAGAAAACCAATGAAATGAGTCTGAAGTAGAGGTCAACATAATTCCAAAAAAATTTGAGTTTCATTCATTTAGATGCTCTGAGAAAATTTGCAGCATGAGCTCGCTGCACATAGGGTGACCAAAACTGCCAAAAAAACTCAAAAATTCACAAAAACCAAAATTTTCTCCAAAACTCCTCAAAATTGGTTCAAAGATACTTGACAAGGTGTATTATGCCACTAGGGAAACATCAGCAATTATGTCCAACTTTTCCTTCTCCTTTTGACTTTTTAGGGTTTCCTCTAGCTTTGCTTGTAATTGTTTGACTTTGACATTACAAATTTGATTTCTTTCATAGTAATGGTCAGCCATGTGCTCATGTATTTTTTATCCCTATTGTCCTTTTCAAGGATATTCTCCAAGTGGATGTTGAATTTCTCAAGCCAAAACTCCCTATTTTCATTGATTTCATTCTAAGTAATTATGTCTTCAAAACTCAACTATTCTTCTGGTGGATTCGATATTTTTCCTTCTGCAATGCTCTTTTGAGACTCATGGTCCTTGGCCTCTTCCTTTTCATCTTCTCTTCATGCTGCTCTGACTCTTCACTGACAACCACTGATTTTCCTTTCACGTCATGCACTTTAGCCTCAAATTGACTTTTCTCTAAAGCCAATTTTTTTGCCTTCAACTGGCTTTTTTCTTGCTCTAGGAAAGAAATGATAAAGTTATCCCTTGCCAAGTTGTCTTTGACTTCTTTGATTTGTGCATCCTTGTCCTTGATGATCCTCTCTAGGTTTTCATGCTCATCACTAGCCTCCAATTCTACTTAGTCAAAATCATGCTCTTCCTCATGCATGAATGTCTCTTGTTGTAATGGTGTTTCCTGATTTGCTGATGTGGCCTTGTCCCCTTCCTCAACATGAGGAGAAAACACAAGCCTTATGCCTATTTTGTATGTTTTGGTCACTGCTACTTTGGTTTTCTTTGTAACTAATTCCTTTGGTGATTGACCTTCCAACCTACTTGATGAAATCACGTCTTGACATGTTGGTGATAGGGTTTGTTGCATGCTAGGTGGACTAACAATAGGCATGAGCAAGGTTGTCTCAATGAAAGTATCTCATGTCATGTTCTTTTCTGCTAGCTGATGGAGAACTATGACCTTTATCAAACTATTATGAAAAAAGCTAGGAAGATGTATTCCTTTCACCTGCACTTTTTCAGACGTTTTACATATGCTCCTATATAAGTACTTGCACAACTTAAGGGATTTAGCAGCTGTGAAGTGCATGAGAAGTCTTATGTGGTATTGGATGAGCCTTGAAAAACTTCCTTCACATGTGAATTATTTAATAATCACTTTCATCAATGGAACATATTTCTCAAGCAAGTATTTAAATGGAAAAACATATGAATGATCATTTCAGTATTGTGATTTTAGGTAGGGTTTGTACTCCTCAATATTCAAATCCATATGCTTAAACCAGTTATCTCCATGATTAGGTATGCATGTGGCTTAAGAGATGGCATCCATTGAAACTCTAAATTCTGCCCCTACTAAGGTAACTTTATCTTTCTTCAATGCAGTGGACAAAAATGCAGTGAGTTTCTCATGATAGCCAACCTCTTGAATCTTCTTGCAAAACTCTAGACAATTCACATCTTCAAAACATTTCTGAATGAAGGGAAAAGAAATGATCTTTGTGACATTTTAAGGATCAAATATCGAAACCATGCCTCCCTTGTTATATTTCTTATTCTCTAAAGGTGAGGTATCAGTCTCCATGATGAAACCCTAGATGATAGGAGGGAAAAACAGGGGAAAGGAGTAAAGGGATAAAATTAATGGGATAGGGAAGGGAGATGGGAGTAGGAAAATTTAGGGAGATGGGCAGGGAACTTAGGGAGGTATGGGAAGTGAAATAGAGTTAAATGAGTGAGGGAAATAGGCTAGAAAATTTAAACACATTCCTAGCTAGGAAAACTGCCCAAATTAGCAGAATTGGGCCAGGGTTTAGGGTTTGGGACTTGGGAAATGGAAATGAACAGATGTGAAGGCCGTGGGGGATGATTTTAGGTGTGAGGTAGGGTAACAAATCTGTGGGAGAGTGTATTTACCTTGGGAAATGAAGTGTGGAGATTATGAGACTAAAAAAACAAGATAAACCCTAGAGAAGGAATTAACTTGACTTTTAGGAAAATTTGATGCAAGGGCTGAGATAAATGGTAGTACTTACTTATTTTTAGCTGATAGAACCTTCCTCAAGAGAAGAAAACCACTGAAAATAGTTGCACTTCACTCCATAATAAAATGTGTTTTTCAGCCAAATGCGTAGCGTGGGCTTGTTATGCGCAACGAAAATTTGCAGCGTGCACTCCTCTGCGTAGCGAAGATCATCCCAATGCGTAGCACAGTTGTGCTATGCGTAGCACTGTTGTTCTATGTGCAGCGCCTTGGCCCTGTGTGTAGCGCCTTGGCTGTATGTGCAGCAAAATGGTGGAAATGGCCTATGAGAAGAAAAACACTGACATTTTTGGCAATGGGAGAGGAGAGTTCAATTATAGGAGGATAGGTAAGTGAAAATGAGATATCTCCTTTGTCTATTTTGGCCTTTTTATAAACTAAAGTAACTTCTTTTGAGTGAGGATGGGCCCCATGTGTCTTTTCCAAGCATAACTTGCATTGATTGAACTTTGTAACCTTCGGAACTTTGTAACTTTTTGGAACCTTGTAGCTTGGAAAAACCTTCAATTATAGCTTTAGGAACATAAATAAATTATTACATATTAGAAACAATAAATTAAATTTTGAAATTAAACTTTATTGAAGAAACTTTCCTATTACCACTCCTCCAATTGCCAGATTTTATGCATGAAATGACAAATTTGGTGACCTTGAAACCCTAATGACTTAATGGAGACACTAAACTGAATGAAATCATGTTGGTGATGACTAGAATGATGATGATGATCTTTGAATGATCATACACTCATATGAGTGATGACATGGACCAGCATGTGAAAATTTTGGAAGGAGTGGAAATAGTCCTAGACCTAATACCTAGTGACCAATTTTTTGCTTGAAAACCTAATGAAATGACAAAAATTTGACTATGAGACCCTAACAGGACATGATAATAGCCCATTTGATCACTGGTGATAGGTTGTACAAACTGACACTAACATTGGCTCCAGCTGGGGATGGCAGCTCCCTGGAGGTGCCAAGAACACCATAGACCAAGTAGCCTAACCATTAGGCATGGAGTCAAAATCAAAATACGAGACTAAATAATGAAAAATGACTCAAAACTGGACTGAATTAACTCTTATTAAACTTTCAAAACAACAGAAAATCAATGGAACTTTATGGCCTTCACTTCGAGCTCCAAGTTCCAATGATTCTCCACTTCACACTTTGCACAAAAATGAAACTGATATGTACAATGGAATTGGGAAACTTTCAGAAATATTCTCAGTAAAGGTAGTGCTTGAGAAGCCTACCATTGACTCGTCCTCCTATGCAATATTCTCCATTCATTTCCTCCAATAGAAAAGCATGTTGCCCGCAAGAGTCTGAAATCTTGTATGGTCCTTTCCCTAAGTTCTCAAATTTACCGTGGTTCCCTTTCTCCTCGTTTATAGCATCCCAACAGAGGACCACATCGCCAATTTTGAAACCATCTGCTTTTTTCTTGTGTTCATATACCTTATTTATCCTTTCTTGTAGCTTTGACATATTTTGAAAAACCTTATCCCTGGTTTAATGAAGATGGATCAGCTGATTGATCCGGCACAGCACATCATTCTCTTCACTACCTACTTCTTATAATAGTTTCATAACTGGGACTGCAAGTTATGTAGGGAAAACTGTGTCAACTCCATATACCAATTGAAACAGAGACATACCTATTGACTTTTTGCTACTCACCCTGTCTGCCCACAAAGAATTAACAAGCTTCTTTTGTGAATTCTTCTTGCTCGCTTCCAACATCTTCTTTATAATGTTGACTAAATATTTGTTAGAATATTCCACCAATCCATTACCTTGCGGATAATATGTGGTCTAGTGACCCAATTTGATGTTGTATTTCTTGCAAAAACTCAACCATTTTCTTAGACTTGAATGCAGCTGCATTATTTGTAATGATTCTTTCCTCTTGTCGGGCTGGTCCTTTATTGTGGATTCCTTATTTTGGCCTTCTTTCTCTTTGTTTGGTGTACTTGTAGATGCTTGAATGTTTTTGGTCTGATTTGTAGCTGCAGGCTTCTTTCCCTTGTTTTGACTAGCTTGGAGATTTTGACTTGGCCGAGTATCTTTGTTTTTTGCTCTCCTCTTCTGAATAGGAGTGATAGGAACATCTTGGTTCCTCAAAGCATATTTTATTTGTTGTGTGCTGAGAGAATTAATATAACCCTGCTGATAATCATCGGATTGAACCTCCAACTCAACATCATTTGCAAGCATATAGTCCTCATATTTCGGTAAATATGGTTTTTTGATGTATTCTTCATCCTCAGTAAGGAAGATAGGTTGTACATCATTTGTGAAAAAATGATTTTCTTCCACAATCTCTTCTTCCTCTTCAACCCCTTGAACATAATTATGATACAAAGGAGTGCGGATCTACTGTTGTGTTGGTTTCTCTTGAGCTATTTGTTCCCTCTGTTTAATCCTAAACTAAGATTGATGTTGCTGACCTCTGAAATTAGGATTTCGAACCTGTGTCTCTGGTTTCCTTTCAGTGATAGAAATTATATCCACCATTCTCTCCACAGTCCTTATCAGGGTATATAATTCGGCATCAGAGGATGTGGATGGTTCTTCCTTGATTGTCACCTTTCTTTCATCTTTGGTCTTTGACTTTTTGATCATCAAATTTGATTTGACACTAACTGTGTTTTTCTGCATCTCCTAAAATGTTTCAGGACTTCTTTCTCAGAGCTGGTATGCCATATCCAGATCAAAAGCATCCATATAGTGCAAGAGATCCAAAACCGAAGGAGGTTTGATCTCAGTGGGGATTGAGCTATATATTTGGTTAAAAAGAGCAGTAAGATGTTGAACAGTCTCAGTAGGATTTCTTTAAATTATCATATTCAGAAAGAATCTGAAGTGGATTCTTTATCACTTCCCATCTAGCTATAAATGCATCAGTTAACTACTCTAGATTTCCTATGGAATTGGAAGTCAAAGAATGGAACCATGTTTTAACATCCCCGAAGAAGCTTTGGGCAATGATCCTCATTTTTGAAGGATGGAAGGGATGGAAGAATAGGAAACAACTGATTGATATGGTGTTTGAATGAGCAAAGACTCTTGTTGATACGTGATAATAGCTTTCTCATATATGTATTGGAGCTTATTGGATAATTTTCAAGTCTATCAAATTGACTCTAGACTTTTATATCAAAATTTGACTCAGATTTAGATTCTTCAAATAATATGCTATCTTCTAGCTTTAGGGAATAAAATACTAATTCAGATAATTATTTGACCTCATACAACCTAAATGTATCAAACACTATTTTAGACAAGGAATTTTCTAACTTTGATCTAAACAAAGACAATTCAAAATTCAAATCGAATGGAATATCTTCAAGGGATAATAATTTTGCATGTAATGATGTAGATCTTACCAATGAAGATGGATCTGACTGAATATCTGAGTGTTGATATCTCTACTTTCTAATGAGTTTCTCTGGATCTTCAACTAGAGAAGTTGGATGAGGATCAGGATTCGATGTTGTGTATCTTTTCAAAGCCAGAATGTTCTTTGGATCCACAACTCAATTCTCTACAATTTTTGAATCAGCCTTCACGAACACTAGGGCCTATCACCCACAGGCCTAGAATTCGATGAAACGTATTAGCACACCCAGGGACTATTTGTCACTTCATTCCCTATCAATGGGGCCAAAATGTTAGCACTCCACCAGTTCTTCGAAGGCTGAAAAGGAGACCAACAAAGGTAACCACAAACCACTTTGACCTAGTAGCTAGCCCTGCTAGCCTGAGAGGGTTCTCTCAATGAGATCACAGCCAAGGATTGAATTTGAGATGAATATATTAGTCTCGGTATGTAGATTACGGTTTTTTTGATTTGATGGTTTTGTTTTGGATGGTGGTTTAGGTCTAGGAGGACTAGGTCAGGGCTCTGAAAATCAGATTTGCAGAGATGTAATGGGGCAAGGTAGGCACATACTTTAGCACTTTAAAGTTGTCATTGTGTATAGGATAGATTGGTAGGGTTTCAAAACGAGCATGAATCTCATGAATTCGTTTACATCAGAATAATATGAACAAAAATGTGAAAGCTTCTCCAAAACAAAGCATTAAATCAATGAATTATGTTTATCAACTTAGAAAAAAAACACATATAGCATGGAAATGGAAATGGAAGCTACAATACATTTAAACATATGATAACATAAGGAAAAAAATTGCTAAAGCACATACCACATGAATCCCACTACAATAGCTGCAAATTTTGTCTATTACGTCCTGCCAAATTCACAAGTGCACTAGCATCCACAAGCTCAATTCCACAACATCCAACCTTTGAAAATGATTACAAAGTTCATCATTTAGTCACTGGGGTCGAAATCCTCCCTTGGAGGTCGAATTGCTAGCAAGAAAATCCAAATACATGCATATATCCATTGTCTACTACATATAAGGGAGGTTACTCAACCAATTCCTCCTTTTCCTAACCATCATGAGACATTTCCTCAAAGCATTAAATACATGATAAGACACTTAACTAACTCAAATTGACAAAATTACATTTACTTTTTACAATTTACTCTATGTCATTCACCTCTCAAATTTTCATCACAGTAAATTTACAAATTACAGTGTAAATTCTGGAAATTTAGGAGGTTTTTTGCATATGTGTAGCGAGCTATTGGAGGAAGTTTTTGAGTGCCTTTCTGAAGTCCAAATTCAAATTTGAGACCTGTTTTGGAAATCTGGGAGAGTGTATATGTCTTTATATTATTTGTGCATTCAAAATTATTAGAGTTTGAGATATGGCCATTTTTCCAATGTTGCTCCCTATGTGCAGTGAGGGGTCTAAAACAGTGGCAGAAACCTATTTTTTGGGATTTTTTTCATTTTCCTTGAAATTTGTGCAAGAAAGAAGAAAACCAATGAAATGAGTCTGAATTAGAGGTCAATATATTTCCAAAAATGTTGAGTTTCAATCATTTGGATGCTCTAAGGAAATGTGTAGTGTGAGCTCGCTACACATAGGGATGACCAAAACTGCAAAATTCACAAAAACCAAAATTTTCTCCAAAACTCCTCAAAATTGGTCCAGAGATACTTGAAAAGGTGTATTATGCCACTAGGGAAGCATTAGGAAGTATGTCCAAGTTTTCCTTCTCCTTGAATTTTTAGGGTTTCCTCTAGCTTTGCTTGTAAATGTTTAACTTTGACATTACAAATTTGATTTCTTGCATAGTAATGGTCAACCATGTGCTTATGTATCTTGTTATCCTTGTTGGCCTTGTCAAGGAGCTTCTCCAAGTGTATGTTGACTTTCTCAAGCCAAAACTCCATGTTTTCATTTATTTCATTAGCAATTTTGTCTTCAAAACTCAACTCTTCTTCTGGTGGATTTTGCTCTTTTTCCTTCTGCAATGCTCTCTTGAGACCCATGGTCCTTGGCCTTGTCCTTGTCATATGCTCTTCATGCTTCTCTTACTCTTCATTGACAGCCACTACTTTTCTTTTCACATCATGCATTCTAGCCTCAAACTGACTTTTCTCTAAAGCCAATTTTTTTTCCTTCAACTGACTGTTTTCTTGCTCTAGGAAAGAAATGATGAATTTAGCCCTTTCCAAGTTTCCTTGGAGTTATTTGATCTGTGCATCCTTGTCCTTGATGATCCTCTCTAGGTTTTCATGCTCATCACTAGCCTCCAAGTCTACTAGGTCAAAATCATTCTCTTCCTCATGCATGGATGTCTCTTGTTGTAACGGTGTTTCCTACTTTGCTGATGTGGGATTGGCCCCTTCCTCAATCTGAGGAGAAAACACAAGCCTTCTGCCTATTTTGTATTTTTTGGTCACTTTTGCTTTGTTTTTCTTTGTAACTGATTCCATTGGTGATTGAGCTTCCAACCTTTTTGATGAACTCACCTCTTGACATGTTGGTGATAGGGTTTGTTGTATGTTAGGTGGACTAACAATAGGCATGAGCAAGGTTGCCTCAATGAAAGTATCCCATGTCATGTTCTTTTCTTCCAGCTAATGGATAACTATGACCTCTATCAAACTATGATGAAAAAGGATAGGAATATGTTTTCCTTTCACCTACACTTTTTCAGACATTTTACATATGCTCCTATATAAGAAATTTCACAAATTAAGAGATTTAGCAGCTGTGAAGTGCATGAGTAGTCTTATGTGGTATTGGTTGAGCCTTGAAAACATTCCTTCACATGTGAAGTATTTAATGATCACTTTCATCAATGGAGCATATTTCTCAAGCAATTATCTAAATGAAAAAACATATGAAGGATCATTTATGTATTGTGATTTTAGGTAGGGTTTGTACTCCTCAATATCAAAATCCATGCGCTTAAACGATTTATCTCCATGATTAGGTATGCATGTGGCTTGAGATATGACATCCAATGAAACTATAAATTCTACCCCGCTAAGGTAACTTTATCTTTCTTCAATGCAGTGGAAAAAAATGCAGTGAGTTTCTCATGATAGCCAACCTCTTGAATCTTATTGAAAAACTATAGGCAATTCACATCTTCAAAACATTTCTGAATGAAGGGAGAAGAAATGATCTCTATGACATTTGAAGGTTCAAATCTCAACACCATGCCTCCCTTGTTATATTTCTTCTTCTCTGAATGTGATGAATCAGTCTCCATTGAGGTGGAGACTCTGCCATTTGTGTTGATAGAGAGGATGGTGCAGCAGGCTCTCGAGCGGTGGGCCCAGGTGGAAGTGGAAACAACTCTATCGCTCTCTCCCTGATCAATGAAGGTTATTTCCCCACTCCAGATGAGGTGGACCACTCCAACTCCATGACACAGTTCATGCGTAAGTTTTCATCCCCTCTTCAAGCTTCCCGGTGGAAAGGTTTGTTGAATGAAGGATCTGGAATTCCCCTATGTATGTTCTTTTGTACATGCGAACGAAATGTACGTGTGAACGAAATGGCCATTCTATCGATCTATGGTACCATGGTTCTTGGGTTAATGTTTCAAACTTCCACATTTAGTTCACGGGTGGGATAACTTATGACAGTCTATGGATAATGCAATGAAGGAAGCCCAAGTACAATGCTAGAGAGGATGCAAAAGTAGGCTCGACTAAAAGGATAGGATGTTCTTCCCCTAGATGATAGGAGGGAAAAACAGGCGAAAGGATTAAATGGATAAAATGAAAGGGATAGGGAAGGGAGATGGGAGTAAGAATAGGGAGATGGGCAGGGGCCTTAGGGATGTATGGGAAGTGAAATGGAGTGAAATGAGTGACAGAAAATAGGAGCAGTTGTCAAGGAAAACTTAACTGAATTAAATGAATTTTTAGCATTCTTCGGCCACCTTACCTCACTGTCCTTTTTGAGCATATTGGTCATCTCTCGAAAATGCTCGGCAAGCTTTGGAATAAATATTCTTAAGGAATTCATCTTAAATTTAAAGGCTTGGATCTCCTTCTTGTTGCATGGAAAATCTATTTGCTGGATAGCCTCAATCTGAGAGGGATCAATACGGATACCATATTTGGAGATGGTATGACCAAGAATTTTTCCCCCCTCCATGGATTTGAGTGAAATCTCGAATTTCCTGCACCTCTGAAATACAATTCTCAAATGATATAAATGCCCATCATTAGATTTAGAGAAAATTTTCAAGTCATCAAGGCCCACAATTAGGAAAACATCCTTTTCATTCGTGGAGGCAATGTCCACTGCCATATGAAAAGTGGCTCCTGCATTATTGTGCCCAAATGGCATTTTAGCATACTTGAATGTGCCCCAAGGTGTCGTGAAAGCAGTTTTTTCTTGGTAATCCTCATGCACTAAGAATTGATTATATCCCGAATATCCATCAAGAATCGACATTTAAGAGGACCCAACCACTCTTTGTAGGATATGGTCCATCTTAGGAAGGGGACACGTATCTTTTAAAGACACCTTATTCAAGTTTCTGAAATCAATACAAAGACGTATTTCTCTCATTTTCTTTCTCACCGGAACATGATTTTACATCCATTCAAAAAATCTAATGTGAACAATGATACCAGCTTTAAAAAATTTGTTTACCTCTTTCTCTATTTACGACAACAACCTTGGGTTGATTCTTCTCAACTTTTGTCTGAAGGGATTTGATGAGGCTTGACCGGAATTGTATGTTGGATTATATTTTTTTCATATAATTTCATATATGCATAGTCCCAACCAAATGCATCAGAAAATTAAAACAACAAAGCTATGTATTTATCTCTCACCTCTGGAGATAAGGACTTGGACAACTTAACCATTTTAGGATTGTCTGTTGTTCCAATATTCACATCTTCGACACCTTTCTCGGTAGGAACCATGGTCGGATTTCTGGCAACATCATCTTGGTCAAACAATTCTTCCAAAGGTACAAGACCCCTTGGCATGTTATTATATTTCAGTTGTAACACATCAACCTGAGTATCCTCAATCACTTGATCATATTTATCATATACTTCATCAATAAAGGAATTTTCAAACTCACCTTCCATCTGCAGAAAATTATTCACTTGTTTTTCATCCTAGAAAACCTACCAATACCTCAAGTTGTCAGGAACAGTTGGTCTATGTTTGACATGAATTTAAAACTTCCTAGTAGAGAATATGGGAATTTTAAAGTGACTTGTTGTTGTAGCAAGTGAATTTTCCATAAGATTCCGACTTTTTGGTATAACTAAAAATGTATATTCAGGAAACATTTTGAGAATGTCAAGTACAACATTCCTATATGCTCTCATCCTTGGATGCTTAGCCTGGTATTCCCCTTTTACCTATTTGATTACAAGCTCAGAGTCGCCATAAACATAAATTCTTTTTGCACCTAACTTTTTCAGAATTTTGAGGTCGGTGATCAATGCCTCGTACTCAACTTCATTATTGGAACAATTGAAAGCCAACTTATAGGAACACAATCTCACATTTTTTGGAATTTTACCTAATTGATGAATTGGACTACATATATAAATTTCGATGCCTGCCCCATCTTTCCCTAAGGCACCGACGAAATCCATCGTCCAAAGACCATTCTCATCATCAGGAAGTTGGAATTCTGCAGTTTGATTTGTTTCTTCATTTTGGGCCACTTTTTCAACTTGTTCTGTACTTTTTTCTGACTTTTTTGATATTTTCTCTGAAGTACTAGGCTGATTGACTTTTTTTTCATCCAAAACTGCTTAGACACTATTTGAAATTTCTGGAATATACTCAACTTATATAATGTGACTATATAAATCATCACAACCACTATCATTAATCAAAATAAAGGACTCCAGATCAGTATGTACAGAATTGATAGGGTGATTTTTTGGTTTCTCTTTATTGGTTATCATATACTTCATATTTGTCTCTCGGTACAACTTCCTTAGTTGCCCAAAAACCAGGATGGTGGCATAAGAGAAATCCAATTGCACGGTACCTCTGAACTTTTCTCCCCATGAACTTGACAGCATCATGCCATACCGTGGAGGTATATCATCTACTACCACATCCATTAAGAAATTTTTAGCAGGATTTTTCTCAAGTGAAACTACCAAGTCCTTTATAAGACCGAGACAACATACTCTACCAGAATCAAAAGAGTAAAGATCATGATAAGCTCGAGTTATTTCCAAGCCCAATTTTTCCATTACGGCCTTTGGCATCAGGTTATGAGACTCTCTGGAGTCAAGCATAGCATTATGGAGGATACATTGATGAATTCTAAAACTAAGATAAAACGAGGGAACTTCACTATATTCTAGTTGACCATCTATGGCTGGACCAAAAAGGAGCTTGTGTTGATCATATTCAAAATTAACCATATATGAAATAGGGTCTACTTTCAACATTTTAGCAACATGAGAGTTGTATTGGCTATTTTTCACAAGCTCAGTCAAGGGGATGTAAACTTTCAACTTAGAGATTTCATTTTCTAAACTAAAAAGATTGGATTGTTTATCTACCTCTTTTTCAGCAGTGTTCCTCTATTCGGGTTGGTCCTTTATTGGAGATTCCTTCTTTTGGACTTCTTTCTATTTGTTTATTATACTCGTAGATGATTGAATGTTCTTGGTCTGATTTGTAGCTGTAGGCTCCTTTCCCTTGTTTTGACTAGCTTGGGGATTTTTGACTTGGCTGAGTATCTTTGTTTTGGGTTGTCCTCTTCTAAATAGGAGTGATAGGAACATCCCGGTTCCTCAAAAAATATTGTCTCTGATGTGTTCTAAGAGCATTACAATAACCCTGATGGTAATCATTGGATTGAACCTCCAACTCGCCATCATTTGCAAGCATATAGTCCCTCATATTTCAGTAAATATGGTTTTTCAATGTATTCTTCATCCTCGTTAAGGAAGATAGGTTGTCCATCCTTTGTGAAAAAATTATTTTCCTCTACAATCTCTTATTCCTCTTCAACCCCTTGAGCATAATTCCACTGCAAAGGAGTGTGGATCTGCTATTGTGTTGAATGCTCTAGAGCTCTTTGTTCCCTCTATTTAATCCTAAACTGAGGATGTTGCTACTGACCTCTGAAATTAGTATTATGAACCTGTGTTTATGGTTCCCTTTCAGTGATAGAAATTCTATCCACCATTCTCTCCACAGTCCTGATCAGGGTATCTAATTTGGCATTAGAGGATGTGGATGGTTCTTCCTTGATTGTCACATTTATTTCACCTTTGTTATTTTCTTTGACACTAACTGTGTTTTTCTGCATCTCCTCAAGTGTTGCAAGACTTCTTTCTCAGAGCTAGTATGCCAAATCCAGATCAATGGGGATTGAGTTATTTATATGATTAAAGTGAGCAGTAAAATCTGGAACAGACTCATTAGGATTTCTCTTTAAATTATCATATTCAGAAAGAATATGAAGAGGATTACTTTTCACTTCCCATCTAGCTATAAATGCATCAGTTAACTACTATATATTTCCTATGGAATTGGCAGTCAAAGAACAGAACCATGTTTTAACATCCCCGGAGAAGATTTGGGCAATGATCCTCATTTTTTCATCATCTACATCAATATCTTCTAGATCAATGAAATCAATGACCTTCAGTAGGTGTTTTCAGGCACTAATCTCTAAGATTTCATTAAAGAGAGGAAGCCTTTGACCATAGCCTTGTGGCAAGGCTATGAGTTGACCAAGTAAAACTATAGGTGCAAATCTCACCATGAACCCTGCGGAATGTGGTGTAGGAGTAACAATGGGAGGGGTAGACTGAAAAGGTAATGAAGTAGAAGGGATAGAAGAAGAGGCAAAAACTGATTGAGATGGTGTTTGAATGAGAAAAGACTCTTGTTTATACTGGATAATAGCTTTCTCAGATGTGTATTGGAGTTGATTGGCTAAATTTTCAAGTCTATCAAACTGACTCCGGACTTTTCTATCAAAATCTAACTCATATTTAGATTCTTCATATAATATGATATCTTCTACCTTTATGGAATCAAATACTACTTCAGATAATGATTTGACCTCAGACAACCTCAATGGATCAAACACTATTTCAGACAAGGAAGTTTCTGACATTGATCTAAACAGAGACAATTCAAATTTCAAATCGAATGGAATATCTTCAAGGGATAATACTTTTGCAGGTAATGAAGTAGATCTTACCAACGAAGATGGATCCGACTGAATCTCTGAGTGTTGATATCTCTACTTTCTGATGATTTTCTTAGGATCTTCAACTAGAGAAGATGGATGAGGATCAAGATTCGTTCTTTTGTATATTTTCAAAGCCAGAATGTTATATGGATCTGCAACTCAATTCTCTGCAATTTTTTAATCAGCCTTCACGACCATTAGGGACTATCACCCATAGGCATAGAATTCAATGAAAAGTATTAGTACACCCAGGGAATATCTATCACTTTGTTCCCCTGCAACGATGCCAAAATGTTAGCACTCCACCAGTTCTCCGAAGGCTGAAAAGGAGACTAGCAAAGGTAGCCACAAACCACTTTTACCTAGTAGCTAGCCCTACTAGGCTGAGAGGGCTCTCTCAATGATATCACAACCAAGGATATACTATGAAATGAAGATATTAGGCTAGGTATGTATATTAGTGTTTGTTTTATTTGATGATTTTGTGCTGGATGGTGGTTTATGTCTAGGACGACTAGGTTAGGGCTCTGAAAATCAAATTTACAGAGATGTAATGGGGCAAGGTAGGCACATAATTTAGCACTTTACATATGTAATTGAGTATAGGGTAGATTGGTAGGGTTTCAAAATGAGCATGAATCTCATGAATTCGTTTATATCAGAATAATATGAACAAAAATGTGAAAGCTTCTCCAAAACAGAGCATTAAATCAATGGATTTTGTTTATCAACTTAGAAAAAAAACACATATGGCATGGAAATGGAAATGGAGGGTACAATACATTCAAACATATGATCACAGAAGGAAAAACATTGTTAAATCACATACCACATGAATCCCACCACAATAGCTACAAATTATGTCTATACTTCCTGCCAAATGCACAAGTACACTAGCATCCACTCAATTCCACAACATCCAACCTTTGAAAATTATTACAAAGTTCCTCATATAGTCACTGAGGTCGAAATCCTCCCTTGAAGGTCAAATTTCCTGCAAGAAAAACCAAATACATGCATCTATCCATTGTCTACTACACACAAGGGAGGTTACTCATCCAATTCCTCATTTTCCTAACCATCATGAGACATTTCCTTAAAGCATTAAATACATGATAAGCCACTTAAATAACTCAAATTGACCACACTTAAATTTAATTTTTACAGTTTACCCTATTTCATTCACCTCTCAACTTTTCATCGTGGTAAATTTACAAACTACAGAATTACAATGTAAATTCTAAAAATTTAGCAAGTTTTTGTCCTATGTGTAGCGAGCTGTTGTAGGAGCCTTTCTGAAGTCCAAATTCAAATATGAGACCTGTTCTAGAAATATGGTAGAGTGTAGATGTCTTTATAGTATTTTATAATTCAAAATGACCCATTATAGGCTGAGATATGGCCATTTTCCCAAGACTTCTCCCTATGTGCAGCGAGGAGTCCAAAACAGTGGCAAACCCCTATTTTTTGGGAACTTTTTTGAATTTTCCTTGAAATCTGTTCAGGAGATCAAAAAAATAGTGAAATGAGTCTGAAGCAGATGTCAATATCTTTCCAAAAATGTTTAGTTTCAACCATTTGGATTCTCTAAGGAAATGTGCAGCGTGAGCTCGCTGCACATAGGGATGACCAAAACTGCCAAAAGAACTCAAAAAATCACAAAAACCAATTTTTTCTCCAAAAATACTCAAAATTGGTCCATGAATACTTGAAAAGGTGTATTTTTCCACTAGGGAAGCATCATCAAGTATGTCCAAGTTTTCCTTCTCCGTTTGACTTTTTAGGGTTTACTCTAGCTTTGCTCGTAATTGTTTGACTTTGACATTACAAATTTGATTTCTTGCATAGTAATGGTTATCCATGTGCTTATGTATCTTTTTATCCCTGTTTGCCTTGTAAAGGAGATTCTCCAAGTGGATGTTGACTTTCTCAAGCCAAAACTCCCTGTTTTCATTTATTCCATTAGCAATTTTGTCTTCATTAAAACTCAGCTCTTCTTCTGGTGGATTCTGCTATTTTTCCTTCTGCAATGCTCTTTTGAGAGCCATGGTCCTTGGACTATTCCATGTCACCTGCTATTCATGCTACTTTGATTCTTCATTGAAAACCATTGCTTTTCCTTTCACATCATGCACTCTAGACTCAAACTGACTTTTCTCTAAAGTCGTTTTGCCTTCAATTGATTGTTTTCTTTCTCTAGGAAAGAAATGATGAAGTTAGCCCTTGCAAAGTTGTCTTGGAGTTATTTTTATTTTCATCCTTTTCCTTGATGATCCTCTCTAGGTTTTCATGCTCATCGCTAGCCTCCAAGTCTACTAGGTCAAAATCATGCTCTTCCTCATGCATGGATGTCCTGTGTTGTAACGATGTTTCTTTCTTTGTTGATGTGGGCTTGGCCCCTTCCTCAATCCGAGGAGAAAACACAATCCTTCTGCCTATTTTGTATGTTTTGGTCATTGTTTCTTTGGTTTTATTTGTAATTTATTCCTTTGTTTATTGAGCTTCCAACGTGCTTGATGAACTCACCTCTTGACATGTTGGTGATAGGGTTTGTTGCATGCTAGGTGGACTAACAATAGGCATGAGAAGGGCCTACTCAATGAAAGTATCCCATGTCATCTTCTTTTATGTCAACTAATGGATAACTATAACCTTTATCAAACTATGATGAAAATGGATAGGAAGATGTTTTCCTTTCACCTGCACTTTTCAGACATTTTACATATGCTCCTATATAAGAAATTGCACAAATTAAGAGATTTAGTAGATGTGAAATGCATGAGAAGTCTTATGTGTTATTGGATGAGCCTTGAAAACCTTCCTTCACATGTGAATTATTTATTGATCACTTACATCAACGGAGAATATTTCTCAAGCAAGTATCTAAATGGAAAAACATATGAAGGATCATTTCTGTATTGTGATTTTAGGTAGGGTTTGTGATTTTTAATCCATGCACTTAAACCAGTTATCTCCAGGATTAGGTATGCCTGTGGCTTGAGATATGGAATCCACTGAAACTTTAAATTCTACCCCTGCTAAGGTAACTTTATATTTCTTCAATGCAGTGGCAAAAAATTCAGTGAGTTGCTCATGGTAGCTAACCTCTTGAATCTTCTTGCACAACTCCAGACAATTCACATCTTCAAAACATTTATGAATGAAGGGAGAAGAAATGATCTCTGTGAAATTTGAAGTTTAAAATCTCAAAACCATGCCTCCCTTGTTATATTTCTTCTTCTCTGAAGGTGAGGTATCGGTCTCCATGATGAAACCCTAGATGATAGTAGGACAAAACAAGGGAAATGAGTAAAGGGATAAAATGAAGGGGATATGGAAGGGAGATGGGAGTAGGAAAATTTAGAGAGATGGGCAGGGGAGTTAGGGAGGTATGGGAAGTGAAATGGAGTGAAATGAGTGAGGGGAATAGGCTAGGAAATTTAAACACAATCCTAGATAGGAAAACTGCCCAAATTAGGAAAAATTGGGCTAGGGTTTAGGGTTCGGGACTTGGGAAATGGAAATGAAGGGATGTGAAGGTTTTGGGGGATGATTTTAGGTGTGATGGAGGGTAAGAAATATATGGGAGAGTGTATTTACCTTGGGAAATGAAGTGTTGATATTATGAGACTAAAAAAACAAGAGAAACCCTAGAGAAGGAATTAACTTGATTTTTAGGCAAATTTGATGCAAGGGCTTAGATAAATGGTAGCACTTACTTCTTTTTAGCTCATAGAAAATTCCTCAAGAGAATAAAACCCCTAGAAATATTTGTGCTTCACTCCATAAGAAATTGTGTTTTTTCAGCCAAATGTGTAGCGTGGGCTTGCTATGTGTAGCGAAAATGTGTAGTGTGGACTCCTGTGCTTAGCGAAGAGCAGCCCTATGCATAGCGCCTTAGCCCTGCGCGTAGTGCCTTGGCTGTATGTGTAGCGAAATGGTGGAAATGGCCTATCAGAGGAAAAACACCGACTTTTTTGGCAATGACAAAGGAGCTCGATTATAGGAGGTTAGGTAAGTGCAAATGAAATATATCCTTTGTCTATTTTGGCCCTTTTATAAACTGAAGTAACTTCTTTTGAGTGAGGATGGGCCCCACATTTCTTTTCCAAACATAGCTTACATGGACTGAACTTTGTAACCTTTGGAGCTTTGTAACTTTTTGGAACCTTGTAGCTTTGAAAAACCTTCAATTGCAGCTTTAGGAACCTAAAGAACTTATTGCATGTTAGAAACAATAAATTACATTTTGAAATTAAACTTTATTGAATAAACTTGTCTATTACCACACCTCCAATTGCCGGATTTTATGCATGAAATGACATATTTGGTGACCTTGAAACGCTAATGACTTAATGGAGACACTGAAATGAATGAAATGATGATGGTGATGATTGGAATGATGATGATGATCTTTGAATGATGATACACTCCGCTGAGTGATGACATGGACCAGCATGTGAAAATTTTGGAAGGAGTGGAAATAGTCCTAGAACTAATACCCAGTGACCAAATTTTTTCTTGAAAACCTAATGAAATGACAAAAAATGGACTATGAGACCCTAACAGGATAGGATAAGAGCCCATTTGATCATTGGTGACGGGTTTTACAGACTGACGCTAACATTGGCTCCAGCTGGGGATGTCAACTTGTTTCAATGTATCAAGTTGTCTTAGGCTAAGATTTTAAAATCATTATATATTTAGCATTTAAAAAATAAATTACTCTTGGTATAATAACTCTTTCATTCACATGTTCTTTTATATTTATTTTTTAGTCTTAAAATTTTTCCATAATTTCATGCTTGAATATATTGAAAACTTAAAGTTTTTTTGTAGTCATAATCTTTGGTTTTAATTCCATGGTTGAAAAATTGTCAAGATTTTAATGATTTTCTAAGTCATGATATTTTATCTTTAATGCTATTTTTTTTATCAGTTTGAAACATATTTATATTATCTTTTCAAAGTGTACAAAACACAGCAGCATGGTTGCCTTACATCTGAGAAACCCAATCTTAACAATGAACCAGGCCCATGGCCTTACAAACATGATTTTTGGGTGTTGGTCATGGTAATTGGTGCCAATGGTTATTTCCAGCACAAAATTGACAAAAAACATGAAAAGATAAAACTTCATGGCGGAAGATTGGGAGGATTTTCCGGTGGCATAGAAAAGAAACCTGCATGACAGTGGATGTGGTAGTCAATGTGTTCTACCTGAATTTCTAGCACTCAGAGGTGGGCATGGGAACATCTCAACTAACGTTGAAGATTCTCCAGAGTGTCTAGAGTTTTAGTATGCATGTGTTGTATGGCGTTGATAAGGGCAATTATCTCCAACTCATACCTTTGCTCTCGCATGTTGTCCAAGTTGAGCTAGATGTGTTGGATATGGGTTGAGATCACATCTAGCTTGATTGGAGCTTTAAATTGGCCCTGGGAGTGAGAGGGAGAAATCGCCATGGCTTCCACTGAATGTTGGCTCTCTGTTGATTCCAAGTCAAAAATCAGCTCCCCGTTTGGTCTTCATTCGTCCATTGCACGACCGATGGAACCTATGTGAGCTTTGCCTCATTTCCTTGACATATAACCTCCATGGCCACCCCATATTCCCACCTAGTTGGCACAACCCCTGTCTAAACTGAATACCGTTCTTCGTCCCATATTTCCAATCCCGAGACCCTTCCCATTATCCCTGTCATCGGCAGTGTCCTCAAAAACCATGAAACGCTCCCCTTTCCAAATGATGACTGAGGGATTCCGGACTCGATAGATGCACCAGAACCTGCTCCAATATCATTATTCCTTCGTGTTACTATCTCCTCCAACCACGCTATAATCCAAGAATGCTCCCCGTTCAATAGGTTCATGCACTTTGGCTTAGCACCCTCCTCCTGTAGATTCCAGTCTACTCTTTCGACCGCACGTTGTGAATTTCACAACTGGCCCCCAGGATCTTACAAACCATCGCCCAGGTCCACCTGAATACCTCGTGTTGCTCCGCCAACCTTTTTATTTTCCTCCTCACACTGTCATAGCCCACAGAATGACTACCCATTACTCCAGCCGTGCGAGATATCAATGATGTGGGTTAGCATGTGGTTGTCGTCCTGACCCACCTGCGCTCAAGATCACCACATGCCCTTCTGACAAGACACTCCCATCGGGGATTATATTTAATGAGATTGTTGAAAATAATTATAAGTATTTTTTCTTTAGCACAATGACCTAAAATTGTTGGAATTTTAAGGTCTTTCAAAGACGTGATATTTTATATTTAATGTCATGCCTAAAAATCTTTGGAATTTTAAGGCTTTTCAAATACGTGATATTTTATCTTTAATGTCATGCTCGAAAATTGTTGGAACTTTAAAGTTTTTTGGAAACATGATATTTTATTTTTAACGTCATCATTAAAAAAGGTTGAAAATTTCCCCCGAAAAAAATAAAATAAATAAATTAAAATTAAAAAATAAAAATTAAGTTTAAAATTTTAAAAATAAAATTATATATATATATATATACGTTATTCCAGCATCAACACTTTTCGTTTTCAGGGTGTCTTTTGCACAATTTTTTTTTTTCTTTTACCATCCGTTTTTAAAAATGTTGAAAATTTATCCTAAAAAAAGACACTATTCCAGCATTAACACTTTTCGTTTTCGGGGTGATTTTTTCTCAAAAAAAATTGGTTTTTACTGCCATTTTAAAAAAAAATTGAAAATTTACCAAAAGAAAAATTGTTATTCCAGCATCAACACTCTTCGTTTTCAGCCTATTTTTTCATGTTTTTTTGGTGTTTTTTGGCTAGATTTCTCGTTTGATCGGTAACTTTGTTATAGGCCCATTAGGTAATTCAAACTCCTAATGAGTGTATAAATAGGAGTTGATGGATTCATTTTGGATAATCACTTGCATTTGGATCATTCTCTCCTTAGAGAACTTCACACTTTTTTCTTTGGTGGATATTTTTGGATAATGGATGAATTTTGATGTATTGGACTTATTATTTCAAATTTGTTGTTGGTTGGATATATTCTCTTGCATGTAAGTGTAGTTTTAGCGCTACTTTAGTTCATTTTTCTGCATATATTGATTATTAGATTTTCTCTATTTTAGGGCTAATTTTTGTATGCATTTATGACATCAATGTGGAATTATGTTTCTATTATCTTATCTCTATGTATGGGCCATGTTTTATGAATGAATTTTCCTAGAGATCAAGTTATCTCAATAAGCCTCTTCCATTTGCAGCGAAGTATAAATGATTTTAAGGTCACTTTTCTTCTCTTTCCCTTAACATTGTACGAAGTTGACTTTGAGAGCCTCCTTGAACAATAAATAAAGTCCATATTCATAATTATCCTTGAATCCATATCCCCAAGAGGAATTAGGCACTAATCCATCAAGGGGTGGTGATTCAAACCATATTCTTTCACCTTTTCCTCCTTCTATGTCTAGCCATGCTAGGTCACCTAGGGCATCAATTTCCCAACAAACTATCCCTAGAAAAATTTCGATCTCTTAGGCCCTACTACGCTGATGTGTCCTCAAGGTCGCCTTCGAATTTGAAGAGATTCCGACAGTGGGATTATGAGATATCCCAAGCCCTAGGTCTAAGATCAATTTTTCCGTAGTGTTCCCAAGGCTAGTACATTATAGGATCAATTTGACATATTTAGGTGAATTATTGTTTGATCCTTTCCCTTTTCCTTGGTCAACTTAATAATATCATCGGTTGCTAGAATCCATCCCCTTAACCTGGGTTGGGTCCACTTGGCCCCGTGTGGTCCCATTTCTTACCAGAGAAAATCCATCAAGGGAAGCTCGGGAATCCAATTTTTATAAGGATTTTAGGGATTAGGAAACTCCTTTTCAAGTCATATTCCTTAAACCTAACCCTCAAAGTCTCATCTCCTTTCCCTAGAAAGTATTTTACCTTGCTTAAATAGCAAGCAAGCTCCATTCTTAATGTTGTCCTAAGGAAAGGGTCTTTAAGGTCACTTCACATATATTTTTTGATCCATCCTTTACAAGTGTCTTCCTAATTACCGAGCCTCCTCCCATCAGTGAAAGTCCGTAAAGAGAAGGGATTCTTAGTTGTGGTGATAGTGGACTAAGTCTCCATCATTTCCCTTGACCTAACAATTGCTCTTCTAGGAGCCTCTTTTATGTCCCCTGTTGGTTTGAGTGGTAACATTTCTGGAGCCGTTTCCGGGGAGACAATGTGTGTGTTTTGTTCTCCTTATGACATATTGACATAACATTATTGGTGATTCCATTGGAAGAACGAATCCATAGTTCTTTATTGAACCTTAAGGTCAGTGCCTATAGGGTTAAGCAAGCATTTTTATAGGCATATTTAAAATCACACTGGCTACTCCTACATATTTTTAATGCATATCTAAAATAGGTTGTCTTTATTTGATAAATTTCTCACCTTGGACATTGCTAACATCCATGGGCACCCTAATCATGTCGTAGGAAGGATGGTATGTGGGGTGCCCATGTTTGATGATGATCCACTCACTGCAATGACCATGTAGACATATTTAAATCACATGCTTCAAGAGAGAAAGTGGTTCACCAAGATGTACTTATGTTATTGTTCATGGGATCTCTCGATGGTCATAATTCATGGTTGCATGATCATGAACCTAAGAGTATCTCATCTATTGAGGAGTTCATGGATGGCTTTCTCAGTCATTTTCAAGTATACCCTGCATTAAGCATCAAAGAGGAAGCCTTCATTGAGCATCATCGGGACATCAATAATCTAAGTAGTGAGTAGGTAGAAGAGTCATCCTCGGGTTCATATGATGAAAATGATGATTTTTAGAACATATGTGTTGGGAGGGATAAATCTATGGAATGTGAGTTGAGACTAACCTTACCTTCCTCGAGGATATTACTTTTGATGATTCTCCTTTTGAGAACCTTGAGGAAGGTGATCCCATTATCCCCTTGGAGGATGACATTGGAGATTATTTCCACATTGAAAAGGGGCAATGGGAAATTTTTGGTCCTCAGTTTGATTGTGCTCCCATTTATGACACCAAAAAGGAGGATGAGGATGAGATTGGTTTTTCCTTTCTCTTGAGCACTATTTATGATGGCATATCCATTGGTACTCTTGGGAAGGGGAATATTTATGTTCCCTTGCATAAACAAGGTAAATTGGAAGTGATTAATTTTTCTTTTAGGAGAGACCCAAACTTTGATACTAAGGAAATTGATAAGGCTCCCACCTCTCCCAAGTATGATTCTATTTTCAAATCACTTGAGGCTTTAGATTATGATTTTAGGGAATAAAAATCATTGAATGCAATACTTCATCCTCCCTCTTGTATATTGGTCGTCATCTTGAGTATTCATCAAGTGATTCCCTCACCTCCTATCACATGATCTCAATTGGCAGTGAGCCCTTTCCCCCTTACAAGCATAATGTCTAAGGATGAGCCCCTAGTTGATTATACTTCATCTCCTTGGGCACCCCATCAAGATCATGATCAATCTATAATATTCCCTTTTCAGTGTGATCATCATGGGAAACATGTGTTTTTCTCCACCTCATTAGTCTTTCGTTCCAACTAATCATCACCCTATGGAGCGCATAAAATATGACATAAATGATAAGGACCATAATGGAAATAATATGCCCGATATTTCCATCCATCAAAATTTTATGATCCTAATCATTGGCATCTCTATATTTTGGTTATAAGAGAGGGTATCATGGACTAGATTACATACATTTCTTACCTCTTCTCACATAATCATCCATGTGTAGGCATCCTATTTCTCTACCTCCCACCAACCTTATCATCTATGTGATTATGTCCAGCTTCAATTTTACATTTTCTACATGAGTATTCATATAGGACAGTATATTTATATTAATTTAATGATATGTTGTTTGCAATAGCTTTATGATTACACTTAGTATTAGTTTTTTACCATATGCATGTTAGGGTAGGATGCATTACATGCTGATTTTTGCATTAGAAAAAATGTCAAATGATGTTTTTCATGGTATATTCGCTGCATTTAGATTAAATTTTCATATTTTTATTACTTGTTTATTTTATGGCCTGACGTTAAGCATGGGTGATCATAAGACACCGTTAAAAACATGTTGCCCTGGGGGTTTAGTCGTTGATATGTTCAGTTAACAAGTCTGATGTGACCAAGATATTGTTGGTATTCTCATGGCCTCCCGTTCGAGTAGATTTTTCCACTTCTTCAAGAGATCATCTCCCAGTCGGATCCAGATGTTATTCACCACTTCATGGGTGATGTCCATAGGAGAAATTTTTTCTCCATGATGGTTCTCAGCTGGCAGCCAACAACCCCTTGCAGCCATCAACTACCTTGTTGTACCATTTCTCTACCACCTAAGCCAACCATGTGGTCCCTCGCCCATCTGTATTGATCGTATGTTTGAAGGTGGGCATCCGGAACCCAAAGGTATGTCTTTTCATTTGGTAATTGAGTATTGGGTTTACTTATCATGGACACTTTTGGGCATGTATTAATGGGGGGATTCATCAGAAAGAGTAGGCTTAGTGTGTGATTTTTTCCCCTTGACCTCTTTTGGATGTTACCCTTGGATTTTAGTCCCGTGGGATATCCTTTACTGACCATTTAGTTTTAGGGTGGTACTACCTGGGAAACCCTGACTTTGGTTGTGTGGTCCTGCTCCCTTATCCACATATATCACTCCCCCCCCACTCATTATACCCCCATTATTCATATCTCCCAAATAGGTCCACATGTCCTCATTGGATCCACATAGGGTTAGCCTCCCCATTCCCTTGCCCCCACCTTGGGTCAAGGTTGGACAGATGCCCAAAAGGTTGAAGTAGCTGAAAAAAAAATTAAAATCATAAATGACCACATTCAACAGGAAAATATACCAGAAAATGCAAAATATGGTCAGGACAAAGATAATTAGCACGTGGCAAAAATCCAATGCATGAGCTCTACCCCATACCCATGGCATCGCCCTGGTTCCATAGGCCCTATATGAGCCTCCTTTATCATTCGAGAACCCATGATTGACCCAAACCCTGGAGGGAAATAAACCTCCATACCAAAAAGGGGTTAAAAACTGCTATATCTTATAGATCATGCTCTTATCTTTTGAGCCCCGAGCAATTAATCAAAGAAAAATCATAAAAGGAAAAATGCATATAAAGAAGTGTGGAAAAATCAAGGTTGGGGCACCTCATGTACCACGATTTCTCCCTCCTACACATTGCATACCCAGGTGTGGGCTTCCCTTTATCTAGCTACCCTTGTGCCCCGATATGTGGTCTAGGATTGCCCCTATCATTACTTATTCTATTTCACATCTTTATCATATGCCACCACCATTTAAGGGATGTACCTACTATCCCCTCTAAAGGTATAAACCACCTAATAAGGTACCTCGCTAACTCCCTTTGGGGCTTGGAGACATTAGCACATAACAAAGCCCACTATGGAAGGGCATGCCATTATGAAGTGTCCACTTGTTTTCAATGGTTTGTAAGCTATTTTATCCAATTATTTTAATGACTCCCTATACTGGAAGGCTAGGGGACACATTCGATCTTATGCAAGATTGAAAATGGTGTACATTTGGGCTTGGTCTCCCTATATGAGGTCCTAACCCTCTAAAGGGATACATTGGCACATATAGGATGTGTGTAGATATCCATGGGCCTCCACAACAGTATAAAACACTCCCTGTATCCCCAAATATGTTTAGATATTGTGGGAGATCCACCTTTTAGATGAGGAAGATGCATTTGGTACATTATGCCCAGCTAGACGCACAAGTGCACCACACACTTGGAAGGTGTCCCAGGACTTTTACTATGACATGGAAACATTTATTCCATCATATGAGCCCTGACATATGGTCTACATGCATCTTCAATTCACATGGAGACCCATGAGGTTATTAGTGTGCCCCCACATCCACTAGGAGCAGCACAAGTTTATTGTTTGGAGAATAAGGGGCTACCCACTTGTCCATCACTTTCGAGAATCCTATTTATCATTATGGAACTTATGAACCTCATCAAGCCTCTTGGAGGGCCCTACAACATGTATATATTTTTATTTGACCTTTTGAGAGGCTTATTATTTCATTTGTGAGCTAGTTTGGTGGGCTTGTCACCAAAAGTTAGATAATTTGCACATTATTTTATTATTAGGGGCTAATGTAGGACCATTAGGTAATTTGAACTCCTAATGAGTGTAAAAATAGGGGTTGGATGGATTCATTTTGGATCATCACTTGGATTTGGATCATTCTCTCCTTAGAGATCTTCACATTTTTTTCCTTGGTGGATATTTTTGGATAATGAATTTTGATGTATGGATTGGGTTCTTCTTATCCTGGATATTATTATATTTCAAATGTGTTGCTAGTTGGATATATTCTCTTACATGTAAGTGCAATTTTAACGTTATTTTCTTTCATTTTTCTACATACATTGGTCATGATATTTTCACTATTTTAGGGCTAATTGCTACATGCATTTACGACATCAATGTGGAATTATGTTTCTATTTAGATTATCTCTATGTATGGGCCATGTTTGATGAATGAATTGTCCTAGAGATCGAGTTATCTCAATAAGCCTCTTCCATTTGCAATGAAATATAAATTCTTTTAAGGTCATGTTTCTTCTCTTCCCCTTAACATTAGACGAAGTCGATTTTGAGAGCCTCCTTGAACAAGAAATGAAGTCCATCTTCATAATTATTCTTGAATCCATATCCCCAAGAGGAATTAGGCACTGATCCATAAAAGGGTGGTAATTTAAACCATATTCATTCACCTTTTCCTCCTTATTATTGGTCAGATACACTGGGCCACCTAAGGCATAAATTTCCCAGCAAACTAGCCCTAGAAAAATTTCGATCTCCTAGGCCCTACTGCACTAGTGTGTCCTCAAGCTCTCCTCCAAATTTGAAGGGATTTTGACTGTGGTATTTCGAGATATCCCAAGCCCTATGTCTGGGATCAAAATTTTCCCTATTTTTCCCAAGGTTAGTAACTCATAGGATCAATTTGACATCTTTAGGTGAAAATTATTGTTTGATCCTTTCCCCTTGCCTTGGTCAGGTTAATAATATCATCAGTTGCTAGACTCCATCCCCTTGACTTGGGATGGGTCCACTTGGCCCCATGTGGTCCCATTTCTTATCAAAGACAATTCATCAAGGGAAACTCGAGAAGATCATCAAGGGAAGATCACTTCATAAAGTGTCTTCATTGGCAGCAAGCCTGAAGTGAGCCACTTTAGGATCTTTTGCAATACGACATATTGTCATGTGCCTAATGAAAAGAGGAAGAAGTTAGTTATGACTGCGGAAAAGGGATATCTGGTAGGATATAGCGAAAATGCAAAGGCTTACCACATTTACATTCCGAAGAGAAAGAAAATTGTAGTGCAAAGGGATATGAAATTCATGCAGGAGAGGGCCTTCAAGAAATCCCAGGAGATGCCTTCTGCTATGCAGTCTCAGGAGGATCCGCGGGTCCAACCACAACAACCTACGGAGGGTAATACGATTGCCTCTCCAAGGCATGGGGATCCAAGGGAGACTTCTCCCGAGGACTTGCAGGAAGGAGAGCAGGTGGATCCACCCACTACTAGTGGTAGAACGAATAGGGAACTACGACAAATTTGGAGAGACGCAGAGGACTTTGTTGGAGCCCCCAAAAATGAGAAGAGGCAATGCAGGCAGCCTGATAGATACCAAACCTTGGTAGAACAGGTTGGGGAACCTTCTAGTTTCCAGGAAGCAGATCAACACCAGATATGGGTAGATGCAATGGTGGAAGAATATAGTTCCATCATGACGAATGATGTCTAGGAAGTGGTTCCCATACCTCAGAACAGATCTATTGTAGGGTCAAGTTGGATCTCCAACATCAAATATGCTGCAGATGGTAGCATCGAAAAATTTAAAGCCAGGTTTGTGGCTAAGGGGTATGCTCAAAAGGAAGGGATATATTATGAAGAGACCTTCACCCTAGTAGCCCAATATATGTCCATTAGATCCGTAATATCCCTTGCCGCGCAGATGGGATGGGAGATTCACCAAATGGACATGAAAATTGTGTTCCTGAATGAGGTGATAGAACAGGGAGTATACATTGAACAAATAGAGGGATTTGAGACGTGTGAGCAGAAGAATCATGTGTGCAGGCTTAAGAAAGCCTTGTATAGACTAAAGAAATCCCCTAGAGCTTGGTATGGTTGAATTGACAGCTACTTGCGGAAGATGGGGTTTGTCAAGAGTGACGCGTATCCCAATCTCTACTATATAAGGGTAGGGAGTGAGCCTATGATATTGGTTCTATATGTAGATGATCTATTTATGACAGAGTCATCGAGGCACATCAAGGAATGCAAGGATAATTTAGCTGTAGAAGTCTACATAAAGGATCTAGGGCTGATGCATTATTTTTTGGGGTTGGAAGTTTGGCAGTAGAAGGGGGAGATCTTCTTTGGTCAAGGAAGGTATACTACAGAAATTCTGAAAATATTTCATATGGAGGATTGTAAAACCATGACTACTCCAATGATCACCAACTGAAAGAAAATTGAAATGTCCGAAGAGGATGAGGCTAATACTACATTATATAGGCATCTCATAGGATCTCTGATGTATCTAGTCAACAATAGGCCAGACATCTATTATTCTGTCAATACCCTCAGTCATTTCATGGTGGAACCAAGGAGGACTCATTGGGCAGCAGCCAAACACGTTCTCAGATATCTTCAAGGAACAGTCAAGCTTGGGCTGAAATACACCCATGGCAATGGCATCAGGTTAAGTGGGTTCACCGACGCAAATTGGGATAGGATTCCAATAGATCGAAAAAGTACCAATGCGTATCGTTTCAGTATTAGATCAGGAATCACCTCCTGGTGCAGCAGGAAACATAAATCCATGGTGTTGAGCTCAGTAGAGGTTTAATATATGGTAGCTAGCATGGCTTCGTGTGAGGCCATATGGCTTCACAAATTTCTTGTGAACTTACTGAAGGAAAAGAAGGAAGCATCCAGTATTCTATGTGATAATCAGAGTTGCATTAAGCTCTCTGAAAATCATGTGTTTCATGATCGGTCGAAACACATTGACATCATGTGTCACTTTATCAGATATTGTGTCCAACGAGGAGCTGTACAGTTGCAGTACACTCCAATTTATCAGAGACTGTGTCCAACGAGGAGTTGTACAGTTGCAGTACACTCCAACAGGAGAAAAAGTGCATATATCCTCACGAAGACTCTGGGGAAGAAAAATTTTATCTATTTCATAGAGAATATGGGATGATCAAGAATACATTTCAGTAGCAGGAATGGTTAGGATCATGATTTAGAGGGAGTTGCAGTACATATAAGGTAGTGACATCGGCAGTTTCATGGGCAACAATACAAAGGGTAGCAACCAGAGATCAGCAGGGTAATGGATGCTGCAAAGCAGAGCAACATGCTATAGGCATATTGCTAGAACACTTTCCTCGCTAAGAGGGAGCATTGATTTTTGTAGCACCAGAAAGTGTTCCAAGTCTCAAAATTTGTGAGGAGGCTTGGACATCAGTATTCCAAAGAGCCTAGAAACTGTTTGGGAAATTCCACTTGGTTCATGTTTTATTAAAATAATTAATTATTTTAATGGAGACCCTAAGTCTAAACATAGGGAAATTAAATAATTAATGGGTATTAATAATATAGAGTTTGAGATTAAAAAGAGGATAGGGATCGACGATGAAAAACCCTAGGATGGAGATTGTTGCTGCTGAAGAAACCAGTTTTTACCAGATCGATATAGGGAGTTTGATGGCTTTCAATTTGCATGATCTTGGAGCCTCTGCTAAGTCTTCCTAGGTTTATGCATTTGGATCCCCTGCCACCATCACGATCCAATTGTGCCTTGTCGCTCATGGTGGCCAGCAGTCTGCAGAGCCTGCTCTCCCTCGCAGCTTCTTTCATGATAGCAGTTGTGTTGGATTCATGGGAGATACAAACAAAGTTATACCAAGCATTCACTTTTCCCTTCCAGATGTGGGAAGAAACAAACGCCCTTCCTAATACGGGCAGAAAAAAATGCCTGATCCAGAGCCGGAGGCTCTTCGATGCGCCATTGCAGAGGTGAAGGGAGCTGCGGTAGCCCCTGACGCTGAACCCCTACGAGATCAGAGCCAACCGCCGCCACATCTATGTGCAAATCCTTCCATCTTTTATGACCTGCGGCAGCAGTGCCCTCTGGATCTGAATGAGAATAGTATAGAGGGGAATTTTTATCCTTATTATGCTTTTCAAATCCAGATCTCTCTTCTCTCGAGTAGATCCCAGCTGCTATGGTTCCGTCCAACTGACAGCGTTCAGAAGCTCATGCACACCCTTGAGCACAAGTTTGGAATACCCTCAGCTCTTCAACGACTTCTTTATGGAGGTAAAAAACTTGAATCCTCTTTATCTCTATCATACTATAACATTGAAAGAGATGCTACTTTAGTTTTATCCCTTCGTTTGAGAGGAGAAGCTACTGGAAACTCTTCTTCTGCTCCAACCTTATCTTACAAAGATGTGGTACATGCACAGCCCAGGAAATTTGGCCCTTCTTCTGAAGCCCCAAAACCTTTTCTGGTTGATAAATCAGAGGATGTTCCCTCCATAGAAATTTCCCATCTAGATATGGCAGAAGATCTTCAAAAATATGCAAAAACCGCTATCATCTGTAGATTCAATGGCCTTTGGCCCCGTACTAAGGATCTTTATTAGTGGATCTATGCCAATTGGACCCACAACTGCAAGGTCAGATTTTTCTCAAAAGGGTTTTTCATAGTTCTATTTGATCATATCATGGATTATCACAAGGCCCAAACTAAAGGCCCGTGCTTTTGGGGAGCAGTGGGGCTATTCAGTACCCCCTGGTTCCCGGATTTCGACCCAACCATAGTAGTGATTACCAGAACTCCGGTATGGGTTAGGCTACCCAATCTCCCAGCTCACCTCTGGCACATTTCAGTCTATCGAGGAATAGGAAATGCCCTGGGCCGCTTTATAATGGCAGACTACGATTGAGAGTACCATCGACAATATACATATGCCAAAATATGTGTGGAAGTTGACATTAGCAAAGGTTTTCCTGACCAGATTATTCTCAAAATAGAAGACTTTGTATGGACATATATCCTATATTATGAGAACACAGCTTTTCGATGCCGACATTGTCACCAAAGTGGGCATCTTCAGAAATCCTGCCCCATATTCCTTGCAAAAAAAAGGAAAACATTCCTCCATCCAAATCTAAAAGATGGACACCCTACAGTCCGTCGTCTTTGGTTGACACTGAAGCTCCAAGTTCAGAAGACGAAGAGATAGATGCATAAATGGAACAGGTTCAACAGGCTAATGGCTTGTCATCTGCCGCACCTAGGGATCCTCCAAACACGATGAACTCCTAGAAACGTACTCATGAGTCCTCCTCTTCTGATACAAACAAGGAGACTCCTCCCACTGCTAATACCAGTCTACAAGTGGCTCTAGCCCATCATCACCAAGCTAGATGGGTATGTAGAAATTTGAATAACTGATATATTATTCACCGAGATTCTCCTAATCACACACTATTTTATCTTCATGCACAATACAGAATCTCTTCTACCATTGATCATTACATACAGAAATAAAATCAATTGCATGCACACATTAAAACCATAAACAATCACACATATGAACACAGTATTTTATGGGAAAGATTAAAGTTGAAAACCCCCAACTATCTGTATATTATATGTCATGTAGATCATGTAACAATCATTGTATAAAACTCCTCACAAGCTCTCAGCACAACCTCCAATTTCTACACACTAATCAAGCTAGATCTAGCAAAACACATGCTCCAATCTCTGCCACCTGATAGCCAGCCTCTATTGCATAATCAATTGTATAGGATGGCTCATTAAATAACTTGAACCACCTGGCTTGTACTGCGTAATCCCCATGGGCTCATCCAATCACTATGTGTTGCAAATATGCAACAGTATAGTCACAACTGATAGTTAACCTGCTCTTTCACCTATCTCTGCACTGGTCTCCACTGAAACTGTCCATGCACTGAAGTTAATTGATGTGTTCTTTAGTTGATTAATGAGTTTATAATTAGTGAATTAATTAATAATTAATTCACACCACTCTTCACTAGTGTATTAATCAGTTAGACTAAATACAACTAGTTCAAATATGTTTAGATTAGTTAAACTGAACACAACTCCAGTAACTCCTCAATCAACTCCACCAAAATCTGTCACATGAGTTCTAACTAAATTATCCATGCAATAGCTCCACATAACCCTCAGGAATAGCGTAATTCCTTCTGTCAGCTCCTGTGCCACATCTGTACACTTAACTAAAGTGCTCCAAAAGAATAAGATAATGTTTAGAGTCCAAATATTATTAAGAGCTAATAATATTCGACATATCTATTTTTAGACTGGCAATCTAAAAATAGATTCCGCCCAATATGTCTAAAAACAGAAGTCCATCTAATTTTTCTGACTTGACCAACCATCCACAAATAGCACCCTGCAACTCATAGAAGATGATCCATATGTCTAAAAATAGACATAGTCTAAAAATAGACTTTGCGCCAAAAATAGCCTGCGGGCCCACTTAGGGAAGGCGACTTCTTTACACTAAGCTCATCATCTTGTTGCAATCTCAATAGGGTAAAATACATCAAGAATAAAATAAAAAATCTTCGCTTAGAGGCTTCTACCCATTCTAGGTAGATTTCAGTTCTTTCCGTTCATCTCTTTAGTCATGCTCCTTTGCTCACTGTTTGTTTCTCCTCCTCTTCACGGGACCGAGGTGGATAGTTCATCCTTTCCGGTTGGCCGGTTTCTTGTCTCTCTTTTTTTTAATCTAGCCTTGTACCATATTTTCTCTTAATAGAATTAGTCATATTCAGAAGAAAAAAAATAAGACAGAGTTTGAATCTTCTATAGAACGAAGATCAAGTCAAGTTTTAATCTTAGCCATTTATTAGACTTCTAATCTGGGTCGTTGATTCATCAATGAGAAGATTATAAAAGAAGGCTTGAGGGTCATTTGGAAATAAATTCGGGCACACACTCAGTAACCTAAAGGAGATCGATTTTGAGGGAATAGAATTCGATTTCAAAGGGAGAGTTGCAGGGTAGAGTTGCAGAGGCAGAAGGAGAAGAGGGAGTCAATAGTTACTGAGAACGAGGAGAAAGGGATGAAGAGAGCCACATAAGGCAGCACATTGTACCCACGTAGAGCCCACGCAAATCCCATGTAGAGTGATGCAGTCCAGCATAGGGATTGCATAGAGAAGCATGCAGAGAGACGCAGAGGGAGACCGAGGATCTTTTGGGTGTCATAAAATCTTCGAAAGGATCCAAGAATTTTGTCTCAGGTGTTTTATAAATGAATTTTCCAGTGTATTCCTTGTAAAGAACTCATTTGTCAAAGAATAATATATAAACCCTCATCTATTGCACCGGTTTTCCCACATTGAGTTTTTCCAGGGACAATTGTCCAAAAATAAGTGTGTACAGGTGATTGTTTCTTATGCTTATGTTTATTACTATTCCTTTCTCTACATATACATTAGTGAATGTTGCAGTAGTATTTACTTCAAAATTTACTGGTATAATTATGTAAATAACTTATCGGAGTAATAAGTAGGATAAATAAATCTATCACTGCAACTGTATATTTCTGGATTGAAATTTTCACACGACCTGTCATGAAAAACAAGATTCTAAAAAATATTCACACAAATTTGATTACTATAATATATCATGGTCGATTCTAGCACCTGATCAAACAATCCAACAAACAACTTATGAAGCCACACAACTTCACAATACACTGAACAAGTAGTTGTATACTCAGCTTCAGTCGTACTAACATAAGTTTGCTTCTTTCTTAACCATGAAATCATAGTAGATCCCAAGCTAAAACAAAAACCATAAGTTTTATTTCTATCATCAGTGCATCTAACCCAATCAGTATCAGTAAAACCATGCAGCTGCCATTTTCCATTATAAGCATATCTCAAACCAAAATCAATGGTGTTATGCAAATATCTTAATATATGTTTAGCTGCAACCCAATATACATGTTGATGCTCAACCAATATTTGGCCCAACATGTTTACAACATAACAGATCTTAGGCCCAGTGTTCACAAGATAATTCAATGATCCAATCAATTTTCGATATATAGAGGGATCAATAGAATCACAATATCATAGTTTCTTCAAATTCGTCATCACGAAAGTGTTCATGGACTCACAGTTCACCATGCCAAATTTCTAAAGGATATCAAAAAATATTTCATCAGTCCTTTTTCACACTTTTAGTCCTAGGTGGTCATGCATTATACCAAGATCCTTCAATTAGCTCCCTATTACACAAGTCAAATAATTCATTAGCCCTAGTCAGAAATTAAAATCACGACCTCATCGTCAACAACGGATCAACATCGCACTTTGTAAATCCAAATAACCATCAATCATGCACGAGATGTTTGCCTTAATATTCTTATCCCTCTTACTCAAGTAATCCTTCACTTGGTACTTCTAACCATCTTCATCTTAGAAGTCAAAATTGACTTATTTTTAGCATAGATAAAAAAAAAAACTTCAATCTCGTTGATTTGTTTGCTCTCTCTGAGTCCAGAGCTTACACAATATCTCCCGACAGGAGTCTTCTTGTCACAAGCTTTGTTCTTCCAATATTTCCATCTATTTCCACAACCCTAGTATCCTTTATTATGTACCTACAATCCTCACTAGGAGGCCAATGAATAACAAATACAACAAAGCAATACATACAAGGACGAGAAGAATAACAACAACAGTACTAATTTAAAAATAAAAATAAAAAAGATAAGATACTTATCTTTGAGAACATGTTAGCTCCCTATTTATCATTAGCCTTCTTACATCCAACTTTAAAATCAACCTCGTCTACATCATCATCATCATGTCATTCCTTTTCAGCAAGAGATAGGGTTTCTTCTTTAAGCGAAAGCAATCAATCCTAGGGTTTTGTCCATAAACCCTAGGGATTTCTTATCCAAGTCATGTTTCTAGATCAATGAATGCAAGGTCTTCAACGACACATATGTCATCAATAGGTTCATCCAAAATCCTTCGTCACAGCATATCAGGTATCTTGGCTTCTTGAAAGCAATGGGTTTCATCAAGGAAGATCTTCAGTACCCAGGTCTCATGGCATTAACACTTTTAGAAATATAGATAAAAAGTAATATTAGATTTGCAAGAGCTTTTGATATTCATCTTTGAAGAGGAAATCAACCTCTTTTTCTTTGTAGGCAATATTTCTTCAAAGGTAAAAATAGTGAGACCCTTATTTTATCTAAAAAATTGATCAACCATAGATACCATTCTTAAATATGCGGGGATACATCTACCTTTTGAAGAATATCATCACACTTCATCAGGTAACACTTTTTTTCACATGTGGTTATAATAAGTCGTCGTCATTTCTTCTTGCCATAATTTTTATGCCACACATTGATAATATCGAAGATTGTAAGGTGGATGAACACCTTCAAAATTCTCTATTGTCCCTAAATATTCCTCATAGTCCCATGACTGACTAACTTGTTCCAATAAGGTTCATGTCAACAAATGTTGCTTCAATAGTCTGCCTTAGGAAACTTTTCAAGTGTTCAATACATATTATAATTAAAGCTAAGCATGCCATAATTTATCGGCCTAGGTCATATTTGAATTCATTTTTTCAATTTTCTTACATATGATTTTAGGACATCAGTATTTTGGACAACTCTAAGAAATATTATGATACAAGTATTTCAGCAGAGATCCACGAGGTCATCCAAGAATACCTTACATAATATGATAAATCGATGACTCATATTTCAACCTTATTTTATTTGAATCCTCCAAAGGGATACTCAACTCAACCTTCCTTTTACTTCAAACCATATTCGGCCTTTTTGTAACTAGAGAAATTTTGAATTTCAAAAGCAGAGATTTATTGTCTTTTTGATATATGGCACAGAGCCATCCCTTAATTCATATATGCAAGATGAACTTTGACATATCTTAAATTAGTTATGCCACTCTTGTGATTTTTCTTTGACAAAATTGAAAAAAATTAAGATAAATTTGATTTCTTGAATGACTTATCACTGAACTTGTAGGAGAAGGCATTCAAGGCTCATTCCTTTATGCCTAATGTAAGACATCCTATACTTTTGGTGTTGAAAAGTGTAACTAGGATCATTCTTCATATTGACTATGTAATTATGAATTTATGTAAAGGAGAAGACAAAGATAATAAAATGTATTTGTTTACTTGCTTCATGGGTTTCATGAGCAAGAATTTTGTTATAGATTAATAAACTTCTTCTTGATGTCTATTTAGGGTTTTTCTTCTGTTTATAAGTATAATTAGTGTCATGTATATGAAGAGCCTAGTCATCATTAAATGCACCAATACCTTGTCATAAACCTTGTGGAAGAATGGCTTGAAACATCCCTAACTCAACATTGGAGTTAAACTATGGAAGTCGGCCTATTTGCAGTTACATGTCATCCTACAAACCTAGTGTGGGGTCAGCCCAAAAGCTAGATAGAGCACTATATATACACTCTGTTCTACAGATTTCTTGAGACACATAATTGTCGATCTCTCTGTGATTTTACAGTGAAGATTTGTGGATTGTTCTGAGCATACAAGTGTGGATTTCAGAGAGAAAAAGGTGTGGATTTCAGAACGTGGAAAAGTGCAGATTTAAAGAGGAAATAAGTGCGGATTGTTGAGATCTAGTACAGGGTAACATTTTGGACTTATCTAAGGTATAAATAACATTTTTTGTTTGATCTTATCTCGGGAATAATCTGCAGATATCACACAGAAGATTGTGACTCCAAGTAATACAAGAAACCTGAATCATAAGAAAATAAAAGGCAGTAATATAAATGCGAACTTGCTAAAAGAAGGACTTGATAATTATGACAAGACAGTAGATCAGTACATGAAGTTGAGACAATGACCTAAATAAGAAAGTAGTCTTAAGAGAATAAATATATAAGTGTATGCAAGGTGAAGAAGATTCAGTCTCTCCAATAGTTGACTAAGTAGTAAGAAGTAGAGACTGAGTTCTCTAGTACTAGTGCAGTTCAGTGCAGATTGGAGCAGAAGAGAAAGATCAATGTTGAAGGCAGTTAAGGAAGTAATGAAAAGGTCTTGGAGGGATTCATAGGTCAAGGGTATAATTCTTGGTCATGGTACTTGTCATTTGAAGATCTATAAGAAGAATTTCTCATGGGTTTTCCTCTCCAAGAGGGAGAGGTTTTTCGATGTCTCGAAGAGCCTAACTTTGTGTCTTTTGTATTTTGGTAATTGACTTGATGAAAGACTAACTAAAATAAGAAATATAATACATAATTAACTCAAGTAAGCCTCACAATTAATTATCAAGAAGAGAATTTAAATTAATCATCAGCCCTCTAAATTCGCAACATGGAATCAAAGCTAAGGTGTTGAACCCAAGGGCCACTTGACCAAGAGACACTCCAGGAAGGAAAAATCAAAGTTTTGGTGAAAAGTCAAATTAGTTTTCAAGGAATACTCGAAAACTATTTTCAAGAAATATCTTCATCTCATTTAAAGGATCAACTTTTCAAGAAAATAATCTTTGCCATCAAAGATTTACATTCAGGACATTGTTAGAAGAGGACATCATATTTTGAAGATAGCCTTCACCATCAAGGATTCAAGAACACCTAGATTGAAGATTTATGTCTTAGAAGAAGCTCCTAACTCCTTCATCATCATCAAGGAAGCCACAAGCCACTCTACTCAAGTAAGTATCTATGAACTTACTTAAATATGTCAAGATGGCCTATTGTAAAGAAAGCAACAAGCTAGTTGGGCCATAAAACTTTAGTGCATGGAAGAAGAGGACAGATTTGAATTTAATTTTGTTGTGAAACCAACTCCAAAAATAGAATAAAAGAGATATCAATGCCTTAGAAATAAACTACTTCGAGGGGGCAACCTCCAATACATTACATGAATAAAAAATTCTTGGATGATACAAATTACAAAACCTCCTTTCTATATATAGGAGTCCATGGGGCCACATTGTAATCCTAGTGGGGCGACAATGTAATCCTAGCCAACCTAACAATAATAATTTAAGAGCACAATAATAACAAAATGGGGGTTACAAGGGTACAATAATAACAATAAGGGGGTTACACTAATAACAATAAGGGACTATACTAGTAATATAGGGACCTAACATGCCCCTCTCCTTCAAAAAGTGTTGTCCTCAACGCTTGAGTAGCTCTGGGTGCTTCTGTATAAAATTCTCATCCTCCCATGTAGAATCTTCAGTGGGTAAGTTCTTCCACTTGATGAGATACTCTGAAATTGATCGATTTCGTAACTGTCGAGTTCTTGTTTCCATGACCGCTTCAGGTTCCAATATGATTTTTCCTTCCTCATCAAGTTCTGGCAATATTGTTTGAACTGGAATATTTTCACCTATAGCCTTCTTTAAGCATGAAACATGGAAAACTGGATGTACTCGCGAAGAAGCAGGAAGCTCCAATTTGTATGCCATAGTACCAATCTTTTGCAACACCTTGTAAGGACCATAGTACTTTGGCGATAATTTATTATCCTTCTTAGCTTGCTTGAGGGACATTTGTTTATATGGTTGTAGCCGTAAAAATACCCGATCTCCTACATCAAAACTTCTCTCGCTGCGATGTTGATCTGCCTGTTGTTTCATTCGATTTTGTGCCAAATTCAGGTTATCCTTTAAGAGTTGGAGAACTTCTTGTTGATGCTCGATGTGATCTTCCACTGCTTGAACCTTCAAATTTTCTCTTAAAGATGATGTGATGGATGGTGGATGATATCCATAAAGTGCCATAAATAGGGTCATTTTTGCTACAGTATGGAAGGAAGTGTTATACCACCATTCAGCGAGAGGTAACCACTTGACCCATTGTGTTTGTTTATCATATACAAAACAATGAAGATATCATTCCAAACATTTATTCACTATCTCAGTTTGACCATCAGATTGAGGATGATAAGATGAGCTATGAGCTAATTGAGTACCCAAACAAGAAAATAACTCCGTCTAAAACTTTTCAGTAAAAATGGGATCTCTGTCACTCACAATAACCCTTGGGTTTCCATGTAGCTTTTGAATTGTGTCCTAAATGTAGTAGCAATTGTACTTTCTTTAAATGGATGAGATAATGCACAAAAGTGTGCATACTTGGTAAGTCTATCAACTACCACCATGATGACACTCTTTCCTTCGGACTTAGGTAAACCTGTGATAAAATCCGTTGAAATTTCCTCCCAATGTTGACTTGGAATGGATAAAGGTTGTAGAAGACTCAGGGTCTTAATTGTCTCAACTTTATTCTGCTGGCAAACCAAACATTCCGCCACAAACTTTTGAACATCAGATTTAAGGCCATCCTAAAAAAAATCTTTCTTCACCCTGTGGTATGTTTTTAAAAATCCTGAGTGTCCTCCTAAAGGAGAAGTGTGCAATTCCAAAAGAATCTTTTGTTTTAGTTGGGAATTCTTACAAAGATATAAGCGATCTTTGTACCATAAGGAATCATTTTTCCAACTAAATGTATCAAATGTACTAGGATCTTGCTACAACTTTTGAATGAGTGTCCACATTTCTTCGTCCTTCTTCCTTTCATCCTTTGCTTCGGTTATCCAATCTTGTTGGATAATAGATATCACACAAAGCAATGCTTCCACCTCTTCATTATTTCTTGAGAGTGCATCTGCAACAACATTTAGCTTCCCTTTTTTGTAGATTATTTCAAAGTCATAACCCAACATCTTTGTGACCCATTTTTGTTGCTCTTCTGAAGATAGTATTTGTTCCAAAAAGTGTTTAAGACTACCATGATCAGTTTTTACTTTGAAGTGTATTCCCATTAGGTAAGTTCATCATTTCTTTAGTGCATGCAGTATTGCTAACATTTCCTTCTCATAAACAGCTTTTTGTAAATACTTTCTTTTGTTTGGATGGCTTTCAAAAGAAATGGGTCTTCCTTCTTGCTTTAAAACAGCACCAATTCTATTTCCTGAGGCATCACATTCCACAATAAACGTTTTTGTGAAATCTGGTGTAGCTAAGACTGGTGCTAGGCACATTGCTTCTTTAAGATGTTCAAAGGCCTTAGTTGCTTCAGGATTCCATGAAAATGCATCTTTCTTCAATAATGTTGTTAGAGGTGCTTCTATTCTCCTATAATTCTTAACAAAATTGCGATAATACCCTGTTAACCCGAGAAATCCTCGCAACTACTTTATGGTTGTGGGGACTTTCCATTTCTTAATGGATTTAATTTTGTAAGGGTCTACCTTAACACCCTCATGAGCTACAATATGACCCAGATATTCCACCTCTTGCACTCCAAAGAAACATTTGGATGTTTTTGCATATAATTGTTTCTCCTACAATAGTTTGAGCACCTTGCCAACATGTTGAACATGATCCTTCCAAGACCTATTGTAGATTAGTATATCATCAAAAAATACTAGCACAAATTTTCTAAGGAAGGGTTTGAAAATGGAATTCATCAACCCTTGAAATGTAGAAGGTGCATTTGTAAGGCCAAAAGGCATGACCAAAAATTCATAATGACCCTCATGAGTTCAAAATGTTGTTTCCGGAATATCTTCGGTCTTCATTCTAATTTGATGATATCCTGAACGAAGATCCAACTTGGTAAAATAAATTGCTCCATGTAATTCATCCAGTAATTCATCAATCACAGGAATGGGAAATTTGTCTTTAATGGTGAGCTTATTGAGCTCCCTATAATCCGGACACATTCGCCATGATCCATCCTTCTTGTGTACCAATACTACAGGAGCAGAGAAAGAACTTTGACTAGGTTGAATTATACATGCCTCTAACATTTCTGCAATCATACGTTCAATTTCGCTCTTTTGGACATAAGGATATCTATAAGGCCTGATGTTTGGAGGAACACTTCCCGGAATCAAATGAATAGCATGATCATGATCACGAATAGGTGGGAGTCCTTTGGGAGTTTCAAACACCTTGGAATGATTGTCCAAGACTTTTGGAGATCTGCAGAAATAGATGATTTTGATGTCGGAACTTCTAGTGAGCATAATTGTGCAATTACGCCTCGTTGTTCTTTCTTTAGAAGCTTTGTCATGACATTAGAGCTTATTATCCTTCCCGGCTTCCCTTCAATACCCCGTAATTCGATTTCCTTTCCTTCTGAAAAAAATTTCAAGAAAAGTTCTTGAAAATTAAAAGCTACCGTCCCCAAAGATTGTAACCATTGTACTCCTAGTACAACATCAGCACCTCCCATAGGAATGGCAAGCATTGGACTAGTCAATACATATTCCCCCATGGTTAGCTTGATATTATGGCATTTTCCGGAGCAATTTATAGTTCCTCCATTTGCAACCATCACTTGACATTCTGGTGCTGGGTATAGGAAACAATTCAATTCCTTGGCTACCTTACAATGAATAAAATTATGGGTACTACCTGAATCAACCAACACTATTACCTTTTTCTTCTTGATATGTCCTTCTATCTTGAGAGTTTGAGGAGTGGTAATTCCTACCAATGCATTACACGATATGGTCAGACTCATTTCTTCCTCTTCTAGGGTTGGTTCCTGGTGTATATCCTCTTATTTTGAAGATTCTTGTTCATTTTCTTCTTCCTCTTCACAATCTATGTAAAATAATTTCTTCTCAGCACACTTATGACCTTTAGTGTATTTTATATCACAACTGTAGAAAAGCCCTTTTGCTCTTTTTTCTTCCAATTTTTGTGGTGTCAACCTTGTAGGTTGTGCAAATCTAGGATTAGCAACACTTACCTCTTTATAGAAGCGAGTGGTAGGCTTCCTTGTCGCCATAATTTTACATTCAATTTTTCTGGCCAACCTGAATGCCTTCTCCAATGAATCAGGTTCCAAAATGCGAAATTCATGTTGGATGTTATCCTTTAAAGTACCTATAAAGAGATCAATCATGTGTTCCTCTGAAATATCAGTTACCCTTATATTCAATTTTTGGAAGTCCTCAATGTGCTCCCCCACTAAACCCTTTTGTTTTAGATTTATCAATTGGCTAAAGAAGGTGTTGCTCTTCGTATCCTCATAATGTGCTATCATTTCCTCCGTAAAAATTGACCAAGTGACAACTTTTTTACGGGAGCAAAGCCATCGATACCATACAAATGTATTTTGTTCTAAATGTAAAGTTGCAATGCGTACCTTTTGTGTGTTTTGCACATTATTGAGATCAAAATATCGCTCCATCTGTAGTATCCATGTTATAGGATCCTTTCCATCAAACTTCCTCACATCCATTTTTGGAATATGGTGTTTCTTCCCTCCAATAGTAGAGTTTATGAAATCATGATTAACATTTATTTTGTTCTCATCATGAGTTTCCTCTACTATCTTTTCACCATTAGGAAACATTTCTTGTATCAACTTTGTCAAACCTTCGATGTCTACTTTTGGATCCTTCTTCATGTTTTCCATGTTGTCTTTCATTTTTTCATCGATCTTAGCTTCCATGTCATCCATCTTAGCTTCCATGCCCACTTCCATGCCATCCATCTTAGCTTCCAAACCATTCATCTTAGCTTCCACGGCTTTCTTCAAACCATCCATCTTAGTTTCCATGCCTTTCTTCAAAACTTCCATTTCATTTTTTTTTGTTCTTTGCGAGCGTGAAATTTGTTGCAGTTTCTCTTGTAATTTTGATATGTCACGTTGCCATTCTTCGTCTTCATGAGTCATAGTAGAGCCTTCTAAAGGCTTAAAGGGTGTTGAATTATTTTTAGGGGCCATTTTAGAATCCAATATTGATATCTATTCTACAATATGCCCTTGGAATCAATTCAACTTGATTCTTCAAACAAGACTTATGCAATTCGAAAAAATAATTAAAAAATAATAATAATAAATAAATAAATACACACCTTTTACTTGATTTTGAGGAGCTCGATATTGAAATTGAATTATCTCTATAATTGTGGATCCTCAATATCTGAAATTCAGCCCTTTAGTAGCCCTCTGAAGCTTCTTTTAAATGCCACAGTTCTGATCTGATTTGCATTCTTCAAGACAAAGTTATGTCCAATCTCCCACAATGACCTAAGTTTGGACTGGTTCAGTAGAGCGAACTTGTACGACTTACCATGTGTCAATGTTTCCTCCTTTGGCTCTAAAATTGATAGAACAAAAACTACAGTTCGTGTACTTGCGACCACTTTTTACTCATTCCAATCCGATGCTTAGAGAGAGAGCTACGAAGATTTTCCCATGATCACCTCTTTGAGATGAAATTTAGAAGCCTCAAAAAGCCCTAACTTCCACAGATCATATCTCCAAAAATATTGTGAACCGATATCTGAAATTTTGCGACAATCTTCCTCAGGATTTTGGCTTCACACTCTAAAAGTTTCAACTTCTGAACCTTTGTAGAAAAAAAATTATTACGAAAATACCACGATGACCTATTTAGGTTAAATTCGGGAGGCTGCAAAATGACCTAACTTGCATAGATCGTAACTCCGAAACTGTTGCGAACCAAGCTCTGAAATTTTTCAACGAGGTTCCTCAGGATTCTGGCTTCACACTCTAAAAATTTCAGATTCTTAACCTTCGTAGAAAAAAAATATAGCGAAAATTCCACAATGACCTGTTTGGAGCGGCGAAACCCTAGAATCTCAAAGCTCTGATACCAAATGTTGTGAAACCAGCTCCAAAAATAGAAGAAAATAGATATCAACGCCTTACAAATAAGCCACTTTGAGGGGGAAACCTCCAATACATTACATGAATGAAAAATTCTTGGATGATACAAATTACAAAACCTCATTTATATATATAGGAGTCCATGGGGCCACATTGTAATCCTAGTGGGGCCACAATGTAATCCTAGCCGACCTAAAAATAATAATTTAAGGGCACAATAATAACAATATGGGGATTACAGGAGTACAATAATAACAATAAGGGGGTTACACTAACAACAATAAGGGACTATACTAGTAATATAGGGACCTAACAAATTGAAGACGAATTTATGGACTACATCGAAGGATCGATAATTCAACCACCAAAAGAAGATGCTCTAGCTCATGCCAAGTACACGAAGGGAGAAATCAGAGCCCAGAGGATTCTCATAGAATCCATTAAGGTTTCACTCATTCCCTATGTATCAAAAATAAATTCTACTAAAGAAATATATAAGAAACTGGTGAAGCTATTCTCTGTGAGTTTTGCGGGAAAAGCAATATCTCTGAGACAAGAACTATATAAAATGAAATTGTCAAGGGAAGAAGGAATCACTCCATACTTTATGAGGATTTCTGAAATAAGAGATCAATTGCAGGAATTGGGAGAAGTAATGTCTGACATTGAGATGACTACAGTGGTGTTGAATGCTCTAACAGAAGAATGAGGAAACTTCACTTCAAGTTTATACCGGAAGAAAGAAGCCACACCATTCCATGATTTATGGTCTCTATGTAAAATAGAGGAAATAAGACTAAAAGCCAAAGCTGATACAGGACCAAGTGAAGGGAATCAAACCTTTGTAGCCATATATAGGAAGAAAGGAAGATTCAGAAAATTTGGTCCTCAAAATAAATGAATAAATATGGACAAAGTATGATGCTTTGGATGTAATGAACTCGGGCATTATAAAAGATATTGTCCTAAATCTGAAAAGGACAAGAGGAAAAGCCCATATCTCAAATATGAGGGAAGAACCTGATGCAAAGAAATCTAAGAAAGAAGAAGCAATGGATCTCTTCTATGATTGAGATTATCTTCTCTTTTAAGTGATTTTTTTTGTTGTAAAATAATAAGTTAGGAAGAAATATATATTGATGGCATCATGATAAAGGCATGGTAGGAGCTCCTAGTGAAACAGCTCTGGGAAAACCTCTCTGATAACATTACTGATGGAAGGCAGTCATCAAGATCAAGGGTCCTCATGGAAACTGGTGTTGACATTTTCTAATGGAGTTCTCTATGAATTCACTAATTAGAAAGAAAGCATAATGGTTTCATCAATAATTCTACGCTACAGAATTATGGGATGTGATGACATATTGATGGAGTAGGTCAAGGGAATGAAGCTCTTCATTCTAGAAAAAATACTGCAGGATTACTCAAATGAAAAAGGTATGAGGTATATATATTTATATGCTGACACTGGATGTTGTGAAGTCATGTCATATGGTTGCAGGTAATAGACTTATATATTTAGAAGTATGATCATGGAGGAGGATCTCTCAGTGCACTGACAGATGAAATCAACATAATATATCCTCATACGGAATATGAGGTGGTTGTATATGAAAAGTAAATTGTAAATTGGAAGTTCCTGGGAATGAAGATGTGCAAAGAGGAAGAGATCATGAAGTTCAACCATGTCAAGAGGCAGATATCATTCGGAATCCAAGAATATGTGACTAGAATATCTCTTGGAAGGATATGTAGACGCTAATAGAAGTCTGGTAAATAAGAAGACCCTTGACAAGACATATCATGAGGAGATGTGTAAATCTGAATAGAGGATGTCGGTGCCTGCAAGAAGATGTCATGGTGAAAGATCATCACTAAGGTAACTTTTGTTTTAAAAGTTCATACGTATATGTTTATCTAGATGAATTTGTGCAAAGATGCTAATCATGAGAAAGGATGTAAGATCCTTATAGATGATTCGATAGGAAGCAGCATGGCATAAAAGTTGAACCAGATAATAAAGACAAATGAATCACTTTCTGGTAAATGACATGACTCATGAATGAAAGTGATGGATGATATGTGCCCTATGGAGCTAAAGTTGAAAATTCCTCAATATCGAAATCCATGACATCGAGGGGAGAAATTCGTCATGAGCAGCTGGGTGTCTCACCATTGTTGTTGCAGGTCCCTGATTGAGAGGGAGCCTGGTGATCAGTTTCTTACTTGGAAGAAACTAGGTAATTCCTAAGAATAAGCTTAGGTACATTCCTTATACAGGAATGAGTACATTCCCTTGTGGAATAGGTCCTCCCTCGCTGAGAGGGAGAGATAGACACATCATTCTAGTCTTCACTTGGGAAGACATAATGGAGGATTGGGTAATCACCTGGAATTTGATACTCTTTGAGAATGTGTTAGGGAATTCAAGATAAGATTAGTTGGGGACCGATATTATTTGAGGGCTAGCTACCCAAGAGAAGAATAGTCCAAGAAGGTCATACTTTGGGAACACCCGAGTGGTGTATGTATCTTGGAGAGACAATTATTATGGTGTCTATAAGTCATGTGTCTCACCATCATTGTAGCCCATTGTCTCGTTGAGAGATGGGGTTGTTAGTCAAGGCCTTGCACTAGGACAATGCTATTTGATATGATGCTATATAGATACGATTACCAATCTGATTCTTCTTATGAGATTCTGCTGAGATTCAACAAGATGATCATCCTAGTGAAAATTAAGCACCTTCACTAGGTGGGGTCTGGAGGCTATTTTTAGGTGTATGTCTATTTTTAGAATGGTGAGCATATTCTATCTTTGGATGAATTTCTATTTTTAGAATATGGGCGAAGTCTATTTATAGATTTCTAATCTAAAAATAGAATGCATGTCGACTATTATTATCCCTTAATAATAATCAGACAATAAATAATAACTTATTCTCTTGGAGCACTTGATTTCAGTGAAAAGATTTGGCACATCAGTGAGCTGAATAAATTACGCAATTCGTAGGGTGGTTGGTGACTCATGCATGGTGGACTTCGTTATAACTGATTGTGGAAAAGTTGTAACAGAGTTGGAAGAGTAGTTATGGGAGTTGTTATTTAGTTTAACTCAATTATGTAAGTTAAACTCAGTTGTGCTAGTTGTAACTCTTGATACACTAGCGAGATTTCATTGAATTAATTATTCAATTAATTCACAAGTAGTGACTCACATGAAACTGAAAAAATATAGCAGTTAACTACTTGCATGTCAGTTCGGGTGGAGACCTAGTGGAGAGATAGGTGAAAGGGTGTGATGGACTATCAGTTGTGACTATAGTGATGCATTCAATGCATCTACACACACATTGGATATGCCAATGAGGATTGCGCAGTCAAGGAAGGCAATATTGCATTCATTCAGGGATCTTCTTCAACAAGGATTGCGCAGTGGAGGCAGGTTGTCAGGAGGCAAGAAATTGGTGCATAGATATGCAAATTTCTGCATGACAGTGTGTGACGATTATATATTGTACTGAGAGCTCTGTGAGCTGAACTTTGTATGAGATTGTTACATGATCCATTGATATACATAATATATGATAGTTGGGGTTTTTAGCTTTAATCTTTCCCAGTAAAACATCTTGTTTATGTGCAATTGATTTTTCTTCATGTGTTTGCAATTGGCGATTTAATTTCCGCAAAGAATTAAGTGGAAGGATTATGTAACACTAGATTAAAAAATGTTAGATCAAGAGAGTCCGGAAATACATAAGTATTGATAAATTTCTACATGGTATCATAGCAGTGTTAATCACTGAAGATTGCAATATTGAAGCAGTGCTGAGTTTTGTGTTGGTGGACAATTCGAATTTGCTGCAATAATTTCTTGGTGCGACAGTTGAGTAAACATTGAAATGGCTTTCAATGGGTTGTGGTTGGAGTATGCACTCAAGGGCAGCTCTAACTACATAGCCTGGAAGGACAGGATGGAAGCAGTGCTTGAAGATAATGGCTTGAAGGAGTTTATCGATAGTGATATTCCTAAGCCCACTTTGACGGATGTTGCATTTCTTGACGCCTGGAAAAAGAAAGTAGTGAAGACAAGAAGGATTATGTTGGAATGTCTGAAAGACCATATTGTGTCAAGCCTTCATGGGAAAGCCACTCCATTTGCAATGTGGAAGGCTTTGACAGATCTTTTCCAAAGAAATAGCAACCATAGGAAGTTGGCGCTGAAAGATAAACTCAGAAAAATCAAACTAGAGAAGGGAAACAGTATTCCAAAGTATCTCACGAATTTTGTCCAATGTAGGGATGAGTTGGGGAGTGTGGGAATTACGATTGTTGATGATGACTTGGTGAGCTTGGCTCTCCTTGGGCTTCCGAAGAGTTGGCACAACTATGAAGACTCTATTAATGGACGAGAGAAACTGCCGGATTGGGAGCGACTTTGGACGGATCTAGTGAAAGAGGAGATAAGGCGGAATACCAGGGATGTCTCTTCATCAAAACATGATGATGAAGAGGATTGCGCTTTGGCTGCCAAAGCAAGGAAAGGTAAGGGGAAGAAATTCCACTCAAAATCTGAGGCTAAAGGCAAGAAGCTGGATTTGTCCAAAGTTAAGTATTTTCACTGTCACTAACATGGGCATCTTGCCACTAATTGCCCACAGAAAAATAAGAACAATAAGGTTTTTGGAGCTGCAAGTGGTGAGGCCCTTGCCTCGCAATTTGAATTTGATTTCTATTTGATCACATGCTTGGTTTCAAGTGCAATGGGATTGGTGTGGTATCTTGATAGTGGTGCTTCCTTCCACATGACGGGAGATAAGGAGTTGTTCAACGACTTGGAGGATAAAGACCTCCGAATGCATATAGATATGGGTGACAATGGATGATACAGTGCGACCAGCATTGGTACCATTACCTTTGAGAGGGATTCAGGTAAACCATTTCTGTTGAAATATGTTATGCATGTTCCAGGTCTAAAGAAAAGCTTGGTCTCAGTTGCGATGTTGGAGGACAGAGGTTATGACATTGTTTTCAGGGATGGAAAAGCTTTCCTGCGACATAAAACAATGGGTCAAACCAAGAAGATATGGATTCGAGTTAAGAATCTCTACAAGCTGGACGTAGATGGTTGCGCTGCAATGGTGGGCAAAGTAGAAGAAGTGGTGAGCAGAGATGAGGGTGAATTATGGCACAGGAGAATGGGTCATCTTCACCATGGCGCCCTAAATATTTTGCAGTAGATTTCTACTGGACTTCCCAAGGGTACTCTTGCGCAGTTAAATCAGTGCAAGGGGTAAGTTTTTGAATACCATCTTTCATGATAAGGAGAACCGTGCTTCGGTGATCTTGGAGAGAGTACACACAGACGTGTGTGGACCATTCTCGGTTGCTTCAACAGAAAAACACAAGTATTATGTTATTTTTGTTGATGATTATTCTCGTAGATGCTGGATCTTCTTCATGCAGAAGACGAGTCAAATATTCTCAAAGTTTTGTGAGTTTAAAGCATTGGTGGAGAAAGAGTCAGGGAAGCAAGTGAAGGCTCTGTGGAGCGATAATGGTGGTGAATATATCTCGAACAAATTCAAAGACTTATGTAGCAAAGAAGGAATTTGGAGAGAACTCATAGTGTCTCATAACCCACAGCAGAATGGGGTCGTGAAGAGAAAGAACAGAACAATCGTGGGTGTTGCACGAGCTATGTTGCATGACCAGGGCCTATCAATGTAGTACTTGTGGGCAAAAGCATGCAACACTACGGTTTATGTGCAAAACCGTTGTCCTCATAGAGTACTTGGCATGAGTACACCTGAAGAAGCTTTACTGGTAAAAACCGGATGTTTCTCATTTAAATATTTTTGGCTCATTTGTTTATATTCATGTGACCAAGGACACCAGGGAGAAGCTGGAGCCAACTATAGAAGTTGGGATATTTGTGGGGTACACATAAATACCCCATAATCATCATGTGTGTTTTCCAAATAGTCAAATGATTGTGGTGCGACGGGATATAAAATTCAATGAGGAAAAGGCCATGAAGTTGTCTCTTGAGAGGGAGCTACACTTGCATGCAGAGGAGGAACTACTTGTTCCCAAAGATGAGCCTCTAGATGTGGATTAGCCACAGGAGGAGATTCATGGAGTGGAGGAGCCCACTCATGCAGATTCAAACATCAAAACAGGAAGAAAGCGTACCATAGAAGCTGAGAGGGTGAAGCTTGATGCAGCACAGACTATAGGAGTCCCTACTTCACAGCACAGACAAAGACAGTCTCCTGACCGATTCACTTGATACATGGCTCTCATGAGCAAGTGTATCGTTACAGAGACATCTTCCTTTCAGGAAGCAGTGCAGGAGCCCACATGGGTAGATGCCATGGTGGAGAAGTATGACTCCATTGTCAGAAACAGTGCTTGGGAAATTGTTCCATGGCCAGTTGATAAATCAGTGGTAGGTTTAAGATGGATCTACAAGGTAAAGCAAGTTGTTGATGGGAGTGTTGAGAAGTATAAGGCAAGATTTGTTGCCCGGGGCTTCTCACAGATCGAGGGGATTGATTATGAAGAAACCTTTTCACCTGTTGCACAGTATTCTTCCATAAGGACCATCCTTGCTCTCTCAACGCAGATGGGTTGGCACATTCATCAGATGGATGTGAAGACTACGTTCCTTAATGGGATCATTGAGGAAGAAGTGTACATTGAGCAGCCTGAAGGATTTGAGATCTTCAGTAGCGAGTTGCATGTGTCCAGACTCAAAAGAGCGATGTATGGGCTGAAGCAAGCACCCCGTGCTTGGTACACTTGGATCGACAGCTATTTCACCGGACTTGGCTTCACCAAGAGTGAGGCGAATGAAAACCTATACCAAATTGTGGTGGAGGGTAAGATTTTAATCATTGTTCTTTATGTTGATGATTTAATACTAACTGGTGATGAGCAGCTGATACACTCATGCAAGGAGGACCTTGCAAAGGAGTTTGAGATGAAGGATATCGGCCTCCTTCATTATTTCCTTGGATTGGAAATATGGCAACGATAAGGTGAACTATTTGTGTCTCAAGGAAACTATTCTCGGGAGATACTTGGTAAGTTTCACATGGAGGACCGCAAGCCCATGGATACTCCTCTTCCAGGAAATTGGAGGAAAGAGGATGCTACATCAGCAGAGGTAGTGGATGCCACTATTTATCGACAGTTGGTGGGTTCGCTCATGTATTTAGTTAATACAAGACCGTACATATGCTATGCGGTGAACCAGCTTAGTAAAGCGATGGTTAAGTCTACCAAGCTCTTTTGGAAGGCAGGCAAGCATGTCCTAATATATCTTAGGGGCACATCTGATTGTGTCTTATGGTACAGATAGACGGATGAAGTGAAGTTGCATGGATTCACGGATGCAGATTGGGCAGGTAGCCCAACGGACAGAAAGAGCACATCAGGAGGGGTTTTCAGTATCGGATCTACAATTTTTTCTTGGTACAGCAGGAAGCAGAGATCCATGGCACTCAGTTCAGCGAAAGCAAAATACATGGTAGCAATTCAAGCTGCATGTGAGGCTATCTAGATGAGGAAGATCCTAGTAAGTTTGTTCGGTTCTCATTTAGATCCTACAGTGATTCATTGTGATAATCAGAGTTGCATTAAACTCTCGATTAATCTTGTGTTTCATGATAGATCTAAGCATATAGATATCCAGTATCATAATATCAGAGATTGTGTGCAGCGGAAGATCATGTTGCTTCTGTACATTCCTACAGAATATTAGGATGCAGATGTTCCGACGAAGGCGCTCACTAGGAGCAAATTCGAATACCATAGAGATAGGATCGGGGTGAAGGATAATCTCTTTCTTATTGAGAGGGAGTGTTGAGATTCAACAAGATGATCATCCTAGTGAAAATTAAGCACCTTCACTAGGTGGGGCCCGCAGGCTATTTTTAGGTGTATGTCTATTTTTAGAATGGTGAGCATATTCTAAAGTTGGCAGGATGTTGATTCTAGATGGTTGAGAAAATTCTATCTTTGGAAGAATTTCTATTTTTAGAAGATGGGCAAAGTCTATTTATAGATCGCTAATCTAAAAATAGAATGCATGTTGATTATTATTAGCCCTTAATAATAATCAGACAATAAATAATAACTTATTCTCTTAGAGAACTTGATTTCAGTGAACATATTTGGCACATTAGTGAGCTGAAGGAATTATGCAATTCCTAGGGTGGTTGGTGACTCATGCATGGTGGACTTCATTATAACTGATTGTGGCAGAGTTGTAACAGAGTTGGAAGAGTAGTTATGGGAGTTGTTATTTGGTTTAACTCAGTTAAGTAAGTTAAACTCAGTTGTGCTAGTTGTAACTCTTGATACATTAGTGAGAGTTCTGTGAATTAATTATTTAATTAATTCACAAGCAATGACTCACATGCAACTGAAGAAATACAGCAGTTAGCTACTTGCATGTCAGTTCTAGTGGAGACCCAGTGGAGAGATAGGTGAAAGAGTGTGATGGACTATCATTTATGATTATAGTGATGCATTCAATGCATATACACACACATTGGATATGCCAATGAGGATTGCGCAGTCAATAAAGGCAAGATTGCATTCATTCAGGGATCTTCTTCAACAAGGATTGCGCAGTGGAGGCAGGCTATCAGGAGGCCAGAAATTGGTGCATAGATATGCAAATTTCTGCATGACAGTGTGTGGCGATTGTTGAGCCCCAAGATTGTTCTTTCTTTCATCTTACTTCACTCCATTTTCCCTTGTCCATTGTTATCCCAGGCCCAAATGATCAATGAAATTAGTTAAAAATACTTTTAGAATGAATAACATGGCTAACTTGCTAAGTTTTGTGATTTTGTCATTGTAATGCATTTTGAACCGAAACTAGCTACAGAATGCAGACATTCCGTAGCTAACCGCCAATTCTGCAGTTGTCTTCACGTTCAAGCATGTTCCAGGTGTCCTCTCAGGAAAAGCCACACATGGGTATATTCCACATCATGTCCTCATCGTTCGTTGCTCACCATGAAGAATGAACCGAATTCTGGACATGGTTTTGTACGTGGGAACTCATTCAAGGAGGCAGACTTCTAATAGGACAAGGACAGTCCAGATGTCCTTTGTCCCTTTACGTTGCCATCTTTAGATTTCTAGTACGATTTTGATAAGGAAAGACAATGATCCCCGTATTGTTGCAAGTTCTGTTATGAAGATTTGTATAAATGTACTCGGGAAACCGAGAGACAAGCTCTAGATTTTGCTTAGATTTCAAGGATTGACTGCTATATTTCTGAAGACCGAGAATACTCTGTTTTAAATTATTTTCCTTTAATGAAGAAGACAGCATTGCTTTGAACGTGTTGAGTTGATTTTGAGTTAGATTCCGTCTGGTGGTAGAGGGCCCCTGCCTCCTGCACGGCTTTACTTTTGCAATTTAGATAAGTATCTTAGTCGTTTTCACGTTTTTGAAGTTTGAGTTCATAGTTAATTTCATTAGTCACTATAGCTATACTTGTTCTAAGAAACTCTTCCAAAAGATCATGATAATGAATGAGAAATGGTTGTAGTGTGATAGATTTTAATTGCAATTTCTTTTGTTCATTATCACAGTTGAACTTATTCTAGTAAACTCTTCCAAAAAATCCTTATGATGTCTAAGGCATGACTGTGATACTGAAAGTTTCAGTTGTTTGTTTACACTAAGTAGCATAGCTGATCTTACTCTTAAAACGCTCTTCCAAAATATCATAACAATGGGTAGGAAATAGCTGTGATGTCTTAGTTTTTAATTGTAATTGCTTTCAGTCTTTATGTTTGCATTTGCATTGAATTGTACAGCCAAGATTGTTCTAACAAGCTCTTCCAAAATACCATTCATGATGGACAAAATAGGTTGTAGAATCCCATAGATTAATTGCATGATAACTTAGTTAGGGTACTCCGGAGTCAAATTGCATTCAATTTATGCTATGTTATTTCGTTTTAAGTTTGATAATGGCTTGTTAGTTTAGCATTGTTTACTGTAGACTGGTAGCACTTTAGTTCAGTTCTAGCTTAGCTCACTGTATGTACATTCCCCATTTAGTTATCATCCATTGCATATTAATTTACATTAGTTGTTAAACTTAAACACCACGGCCTTCATTATTTACAAAACTTCTTTTGTTCCAAACCTATATTAACCCATAATCATCCGGATAGAAGACAGTATCAACACAAGGCCTGAAGTACTTTTGCAACCTCTTTACCATTTCATAAACAAATCCTTTCCTAAAAATACTACTTTAAAAAGAAATCTATAACTTTTGAGTAAGGTTTAGTAATGTTAAACTAAGTTGCAGAATAGAATTAGGAGCTAGTCTTAGAGTAGAGATCTTATGATGTTACCAATGTTCTTCTCCAAATATGTTTCAACAAATCTTTAATCATGGATAAGATGTTGTATCATTATAAGTTGATTGTTTAATTGTTTAGTTAGGAGAATTTTTATACTTAGCTGCCCATTTCTCAAGCTCTTCCAAAATACATTTAATGAAAGAATTGGACAATTTAAGTTTATGTTTTGATTTATTTTCTTGAAGTCATTATCAAGCTTTGTATTCTGCTTAGTCATAGTTTAGGTTTGATTCTGTTTCAGTATTTGCATTTGCAGTTGTCATTTGTCATTTAACCAGTGGCTTCTTTCCACTAGCATTTAGTTCTTTTCCTTGAGAACATAAAACCATCAAAAGACCAAAAACATCATAAAACACTAAACACAACACATTAAGAAACAAACACCTAGGCACATACAGTGCACTTCACTTCAGCAGTTTACCAACCCTGGTTGACAATTAAATGAACTCAATTTAGGAGACTAGATTGAGCACAAACAACGATTGTATATTGTATTGAGAGCTCTATGAGCTGAGCTTTGTATGAGATTGTTACATGATCCATTGATATACATAATATATGATATTTGGGGTTTTTAGCTTTAATATTTCCCGGTAAAACATATTGTTTATGTGCAATTGATTTTTCTTCATGTATTTGCAATTGCCGATTTAATTTTCACAAAAAATTAAGTGGAAGGATTTTGTATTTAACAGTAGATTTAAAATTGTTAGATCAAGAGAGTCCGACAATACATCAATATTGATAAATTTCTACAGATTCTTCAGTTTGAAAGTGACCATGTCCCTATATGAGTACCTCCCTAGTTAAGAGGGAGTGTTTAAAAGTGTAACTAGGATCGGTCTTCATATTGACTATGTAATTATGAATTTATGTAAAGGAGAATACAAAGATAATAAAAGGTATTTGTTGTACTTGCTTCATGGGTTTCATGATCAACAATTTTATTATAGATTAATAGACTTCTTATTGATGTCTATTTATGGTTTTTCTTATATTTATAAGTGTAATTAGTGTCATGTATATGAAGAGCCTGGTCATCATTAAATGCTCCAAGACCTTGTCATAAACCTTGTTGTTCAATCTTTAACACTAGCCACGGGAGTACAAAAGGATGGACAAGCTACGCATTAAGGTTTTATATCAAATGGCAAATATTCCAAGAAAATGGGTCGAAAAGAGAGAAGGTGGTAAAATGCGCATGTATTAAAGCTAATGGACAAACAACGCAAAGGGTGAAGGGCCGAACAATAAGTAAACAGGAAGTATAAAGTAACGGGGACGCAGCGCTAAACAATAACGGATATATTAAAAGGAGCCGCCGCCACGAAAGAAAGCACGTGGGGAAAGTCCGAGGGGGTCGAGCAGCGGGGAAAGGACGAGACCCACACCCCCACGGACTGGTGACATGTGGCATGGGGAAAGTCCGAGGGGGTCGAGCAGCGGGGAAAGGACGAGACCCACACCCCCGCGGACTAGTGACACGTGGCATGGGGAAGACTTATCGCGGGAAGGGGATAGTAAGAACAGGCCGCGGGATGTGGTTACGTGGTGGAGCAAAGGTGGACCCGCACAGCGGGGAAAGCCATGTGTTAGTTCGGCGTGGGAAATCACGCGGAGTAAGAATTGGACGGTATATGTGGATAAAAGGTAAGGTAAAGTTCATTAGATCAGCTGGTACTGGGACCCGTACCAGCCTTAAACCCGACACGAGGCGCACACCTACACCTTGACATCCCCAATCCCCACGCGCCACGTGTCTCATTGTCAGTGTCCTTACGACACTTGCCTTCTGTCATCCCACTCATCCGGCTTTTAACGCGAACAGCCTGCTCTGGTAGTAACAAACTCCTGTATTTCTCTCCAGTAAAAAGACACAGGTTACTTCCTACGGCAGATACCAAGTAGGGAAGAGCGCCTGGTCTACCCCAATCACTGTCAAAGTTCCCCGCGTCGCTTTCCCGAACAGTGTTACACTCTGTCCAGGTATTTTATCCTCTGATTTCCTCTGTTTCCTTTCTCTTTTTTGAATTCTTAAAATGCCAGCCATGGGAAGGGGAACGCCCAAGAAGAACGAGCCAGAAACTCCCCAGGTCCATGAGTCTAGGAACCCCCTGGTTTTGAACCCCTCTATGACTTGCAATATGGTATCTGCGACCCAGCTCAAAGCCAGTACAATTGTTACAGTCTTCAAAAAGGAGTTTAATCTCCTTTACATAATCAGACACCGGCTCCCTACTAAGGCAGGTATTCGCGCTCTCGGCGAAGCTTTTATCAAGGTGGAGAAGCTCTCAGCGATGCCCGAACCAACTTCCGAGAGTCAGCAGAGACTGACACAGTTTATGAGTCAGCATACTAGTTCCTCCACAAACGTGCCTCTGCCCAAATCTGCAACAGCTTCCACTCAGCCGCGTCTGTGACTTTTCTGTTAACTCATGATATGGTCTTAACGGCCTATTTCATGTTCATTTTGTTTATTTCCTTCAAATTTCCGAGTGGGTTGTTTTCCCCCCACTCTTGCATTTTACTTTTTACATCAAACATTGGTTTAAATTTCTGTTTTGAAAATGGCCTGGGGCCTGTTTACACATGATGGGAGGCTTGATTCCCCATCATGAAATTTTGTTGTTATGAAAATTACATCTAACAAATTTTTCCCATGCGAAGAAGATATTTCCCCGAAATATCTTCTCACTGAAATGGGAGGAATCCTATATAATATAGATCAAAGAAGAAAGAAAGGTTCCAATTCTTTTGAAGAAATTGACTGTGTAGGGATTTTCTGTGTGTGTTTTGGGAAGACTCAAATGCTAATGTGAAGAGCCCGTTAGGCTTCAATGACAAGGAGTTATACTTTAATAAGGATTCCGGCCTTGGTTTATGGTAGTGTGTAATTCTCTCTTGTTTATTGCAATGTCGGTGTTCTTTTTATTTACATCCATGTCTCTGGTATTATACTCTGGAATGCGAGTGTCCCGTTGTTTCTTATATGAATTTATCTCTCTGATACTTATATCATAAGCTTCCTGGTACTTTAAATATGGCTTAGGTGTAATAAAATGTTTCATCTCCAATTCATACACATTTCTACTATATTGGCGGTTACGAAGTGCTATTGACGAAAGTTGCCAACATGTATGGATTCTTAGTCATATAAGCCCATCATATGCTGGGAAACTCTTCTTAGTGTCGTCTTCATAACAGTTAATATCTCCTTCATTCTATGCAGCTCAGTAGTCACCTTTATATATACCCCTTTTTCTGCCATATACCATGAATCTGGCCCTGTTTACTGTGAACTGTCTTAAAGTTGTCTGATGCAGCAGTGTTTGAGTTTAATATTACATTCATCCAGTATTACTCTTTAAGCATCAAACTGTCGAAAGTTTTGGTTCCACTCAAATATTATTCTCTGTTTGTAAAGTAGTATGAGAGCCCTGTCTTGTTTAAATGTTAAACGCTGTTATGCGTCCTCTGCTCTCCATACATTATAAGATGTCCTAGGCACTGGTCTATAGCAACTCTAGGTTGTCTCTAGGAGTTACAACATCTTTTTGGCGCCGTTGCCGGGGAACGAATTTGAAGAAATTTGAATCCCTGGGCCTCGACAAAACCCATCCACTCTTCAGTTAGGTGAGCACGAAGAGTTGAGAGTTGTGCACCCCTCACCTTGGCGACTCCACATTCATATTACAGTTAAACCTGTTTGCAGCCCTGGCTCCCCGTAAGCCACACCTAAGGTCGGATACATCTCAGTCAAAGACCCCCCCTGTGTCTGACCCAGAAAGAATTCTACATAGAAGAGGCTGGAGGGAAAGGCAGTCAGTTCATACCGAGATTCCTGAATTCTCCCTTGAAAACTTTCCTTATCTTCAGCCCTCTTCTTCTCAAGCCGCCCAAATACAAGGCTCTAACCCTATTATAAGAGATACTGGTTATTATTCAGAGAGTTCACCTCAGGGAGGCGCTCATATCAAAGACGAAGCCGAGTCTAGCTATACTCTGCATTACTCTTTCCACCCTACCCCTGAAGTTGAAGAAATTAAGGAAGTAACTGAAGTGTCCGCCGTTCACAGTCCAACATTCTCGTCAACTCCTCAAGCCGTTGTTCACTACATCCCCATCATTATCCATACTTCACTTCCACCCCCTCCTCCTCCTCTTAAAACTCAGATTCTTGCATTACCTCCACCGCCTCCCCCAATGGCAAATGTCCCTGGTTTCTTACAAAACAGGTACGCTCCTTTATAGCTACCTGCAGTTCTAAATGACATGCCACAGGATTATTTAAAGATTCTACCCAGATTTAATGGCGAGAATGGCATCGAAGCACAGAAGCATGTTGAGATTTTTTGCTCCTTCGCAGAGAATTTCAATGTTGAGCATTTGGACGTAGTTCTAAGGTTGTTCGTGCAGTCCTTAGATGGGGAAGCCAGAAAATGGTTTAAAACCCTTGGATTTGATTCCATCAACAGCTGGGAGACTATGGAGGATGCCTTCATCAAAAAGTGGGGAGAAAGGAAGGATCACGGGGATGTCCTTACCGAGTTTAACACTCTGAAAAAGAAGCAAAATGAAGGGGTATCAGAGTTCATCAAAAGATTTAACAAACTGTACCTGAGCCTCCCAACTGAGATGAAGCCTCATCATACCGCTGCCAAGGTCGTTTTTGTGGCAGCATTTGATTCTGAATTTGGTTTCTCACTAAGAGAGAGAAAGCCAGCCACTCTGGACGATGCACAGACAGATGCATTGGAAATAGAAGCAAACTTTGTCTCAACTGGCAAGTCCAAAGGGAAGCAAGAACATGATACTAAAAGAAGAGGCAAAGAAGAAGTATCCACTTCAAGCCAAGATAGAGATTCGGAAAATGACAAGATTGAAGAGATGAATAGAATGATCAAGAATCTCTCAAACAAATTGGTCAAGCTGGAGATGGAGGCCAAGAATTCACCCCCAAAGAACTTCCAGAATGCTCCAAACAGGGGATTCAATCCTCAATACAGGAAACCACCCTTGCAGATACTGTAGAGGGGACAGAAGGAGCAACAAGACCAAGTACCACATCCTTTATACTTGGAAGGACAAATGGAGGCTTCTCCTGAAGATTCTACCTACGAGCAAGATGAGGCATGCCCCATCTTCTCAGACAGTGATGACATAGAATGCCCTGTCCAAGAAATTGAAGAAGGGGAGCTACAAGCTCACTCTGAAATAAGGAACAATGAGGAGACCAAAGAGCCTGAGATCGACGACTACTGCAAACAGTTCGTTGACTTCATGCAAACCCAGTTCAATAGAAAATATGACCTCAGGTCGTCCAAAAAAAGAACCCGCACTCAAGATGAAGAGGAGGACACACCCCAAAGGTCAGCATCTGCACAGAAAGAGGCCAATACTCAAGAACCCCCAGAAAAAGGTAAGAGACCACTTAACCAACCTTTGCAATCTGATATTCAAATGCCTTCGTCTTCACAAGTAACTGTATCCCCTGATAATAAACCTCCAGAAAAAGAAGTTAAGCCTCCTCTGCAAAGTAAAGAGTCAAAATAAAAAGAATTGTCAATAGACAAGCCTTCATCTGTCTTCTGTTTACAAAAGAGCTTGAAAAAGTAAAGATACCAGTCCCTCTGTCTGAGTTATTGAGACAGCCTGCCTATCAGTCACAGGTCTCTTCCTTCATCTCCCCTCCTGATGTACCACATATTCCAGACAGTCTTAACCTGCAAGAAGAAAGGCCTATGGTAGTGTTCGGTCCACACGTTGAGGAGTTAGATCCCTCCACCCCTCCCTTTTATGTGTCTTTAGTGATCCATGATCTGTTGTTGCATAATTGTATGTTAGACTCAGGAGCGTCTCATAACCTCATGCCCCTATCTGTCATGGAGCAATTGGGACTCCAAATCACTCGCCCATATAAAGACCTCTATTCTTTTGACTCCAAAAGAGTGAAATGTTTGGGTATGATTAAAGATCTAGCAGTAACTCTGGCTCAAATCCCTGCCAAAAGTGTGGTGATGGATATCGTAGTGGCTGACATCCCAGCCCGCTTCAGTATGCTACTGTCAAGGTCTTGGGGGACTAGGATTGGAGGATCAATCAAGCTGGACCTGTCTTATGCCACTATCCCTGTCTTTGGTGGCCAAGAGAGGAGATTGTACCGAGAGACCAGATTTGTTAAAACAGTCACCAAGGCAAGTGAATCGGTTAATTCTCCAGTCTACAGCCGAGATGGAGATTTCTCCTGTCTGATGTTAGAATAAGATCAGGAATATGCCCATGAGCCCTCATTCTGTCAGATAAAGACTAAATCATCAGTGCAGGACTGTGGATCTGAAATCTGGACACTCCACTTTGATGGAGCAAATTCCAGAGAAGGAAATGGGGCTGGAGTATTGCTTATTTCACCTATGGGTCAATGGGTCCCCTTGTCTTTCAAATTGGAATATGAGGCCACAAACAATGTGGCTGAATATGAAGCACTCATATTGGGATTGCAGACAACAAGGAGTATGAAAATACAGAATCTAAAGGTGATGGGAGATTCTGAATTGGTGGTTAGATAAGTGAAAAACCAGTGTCAAGCTAAACATCCTAGGCTAAAGGCCTATAGAAATGAAGTTTGGGATCTTGTAGAGAACTCTTTCTTGCGTTTAACATTCAATTCATGCCACGAGAACAGAACAAGATGGCAGACTCCTTGGCTGTGGCTGCTAGTACTTTCCGGCCACCTCAGAACCCTCTTCTGAGATATGAAATCAAAGTAAGGTACCGGCCTTCAATCCCTGATAATGTTAAGCACTGGCAGGTATTTGAAGATGAGGAGCAGGTGAAAAGGTTCTTAGAGACTGTTGGGGAGTTTTCCAACCTAGATATTGACAGTTGTGAGGAGGAGATTGGGGACATTCCAGAAGATAAGCTAGAAGAGAGGATAGCTCATTACAGTCTTGCAAATGGAAGTATATATTCTGTAATGTGGTACCTTTGAGAGGCCGTTCAATGTGTGCAGATGTCTTCTACAGCCAAATAAAATACATGGGGTAAGGAGACTGTGTCAATGATCTAATGGGTACTAAAGAGGATCCAAAGATTGTGAAATTGTCCAAGAAGGTCCCGGATGAATACAAACAACTGTACCAAAAGTTATTCCAGACCTACAGAGATGTGTTCGCCTGGTCATATCAAGACCTGAAAACCTTTGATGTCAGTGTTATGCAGCATAAGATTCCACTGAAGGGAGATGCAAAACCCCATAAGCAAAAACTCAGACAGATTAATCCCCTGTTGCTGCCCTCGATTGAGCAAGAAATAAAGAAACTGCTGAAGGCTAAAATTATAGTGCCACTAAGATATTCTGAGTGGTTGGCCAATTTAGTCCCAGTACGAAAGAAGAATGGCGAAATCAGGTTGTGTGTGGATTTCAGAAACTTGAACAGGGCGTCTCTAAAAGATAACTACCCACTACCGAAGATGGACCACATTCTACAGAAAGTGGTGGGGGCCTCTAGGATGTCCATGATGGATGGGTTCTCGGGCTATAATCAGGTGGCTGTACTTCCGGAGGATCAAAAAAAGACTGTTTTCACCACGCCTTGGGGAACATTTATGTACGCTAGAATGCCGTTTGGGCTAATTAACGCTGGAGCCACATTTCAGAGGGCTATGGACATAACCTTTGTCGGAGAACAGGACAAGTTTCTGGTGGTGTACCTAGATGATATAACAGTCTTTTCTAAGGATGATGCCGAGCACATTCAGCATTTGCAGAGGACTTTTGAGAAATGTAGGAGGTATGGACTTTCCCTAAATCCTCAAAAATCTTTCTTCGCATTAGAAGAGGGTAAGCTCCTAGGACACATAGTAACTAAAGAAGGGGTCAAAATCGATCCTAAAAGGGTGGAAGCTATAAATGGTATCTCCCTCCCCAGGAATAAAAAAGAAGTCCAGGTATTCTTGGGACATATCAATTTTCTCAGAAGATTTATTCCTAACTATGCTGAAATATTTAGACACATCACAGATATGTTAAAGAAGGATAATGAGGTGAAATGGGCGCCAGAATCAAGGCAGGCCTTTGCCAGGATCAAGAACGCATTTGCTGAGGCTCCCGTGCTGGCAAAGCCAAATTTCACTGAACCTTTTATGATTTTCTCTTTTGCATCACCTCACACCGTAGCAGGGGTTCTCTTACAGAAGAACGAAGGTGGGTATGAGCAACCCATTGCTTTCTTTAGTCAAGTGCTTCATGACGCAGAGCTAAAATACAACATACTGGAGAAGCAGGCTTACGCCCTGGTAAAGTCTCTCAAGGCATTTCGCGTTTACATTCTGCAGTCCCATGTTACTGCTTTCGTACCCACCGCAGCAGTTAAAGATATCCTCATTCAAGGTGACGGTGAAGGCAGAAGGGGCAGGTGGATTGCAAAGATACAGGAATACGATCTGGATATCAGACCCACCAAGTTAATTAAAGGACAGGGGCTAGCAAAGATTCTGTCAGAATCAAATCATCAAGCTTTGGGCATCCACTTATCCATGGTTGCAAATGAAGGGTCTGAGGAGCTGACAGGGAGACAAGAGGTGGAAATGGCTACTCAGAAAATACAGATGAAGTATCTTACCAGCCCTTGGTACAAAGAAATAGTTGAGTACCTCCTGACACTCAGCTGCCCATCCAGCTGTGATAAGTCCAAATACAGAGCCTTGAGGCTGAAATCGCAGAAGTATGTAGTTGCCAATGGTCAGTTATATTGGAGAGATCCTTCAGGCATACTGTTGTTATGCCTCATAGAAGGTGAGGTGAATAACATAATAACCGAATTCCATGAGGGAATCTGTGGAGGGCATTATAGTTGGAGGAGCACAGCTCAGAAAATCCTGAAGGCTGGTTTTTACTAGCCTAAATTGTTTGGAGATGTCTTCACTTGGGTCAGAGCCTGTGACAAATGCCAGAAGTTTGCTGAAAAACAGAAGTTAGCAGCTCTACCCCTGATTCCTGTGCATGTTAATGAGCCTTTCAAACAATGGGAAATTGACTTCATAGGTGAGATTCACCCACCCTCAAGTGGCTAGCACAAATGGATCTTGACTGCTACAGATTATGTGGAGGCCATACCTGCACGAAACGCTACAGACACGGTGATTATTAAATTCATGGAAGAGAACATCATCTCCAGGTTTGGATGTCCTGCTAGAATAGTAACTGACAATGCCCAAGCTTTCAAATCTGCTAAATTTGTGAATTTTTGTCAGAAATATAACATCACTTTAGGCCATTCTACAGCTTACTACCCACAGGGAAATGGTTTGGCGGAATCATCAAACAAAACGTTGGTCAGAGCTCTAAAGAAGACAATAAACGAAAACCAGAGGAACTGGGATTCCCAACTGAAGTTTGCTCTGTGGGCAAACAGGATAACCAGTAAAAGGGCAACTGGAAAATCTCCTTATGAACTAGTATACGGGCGGGCAGCTGTATTCCCTATACAGTTAGCTTTACTTGTTGCTCGTTTCATGCAGGAGACTCAGGAAGAATCGGATGGTATGACCAGAAGAATCAATCAGCTGGTAGGACTCGAAGAAACGCGTAATCAGGTAAACCAGCGGCTGGTGGAGTACCAGGAAAGGATGAAAGAGTTGTTTGACCAGCATACTAAGGATAGAAAGCTACAGGTGGGAGACTTAGTTCTCAGGTGGGATGTATGAAGGGCCGATAAAGGTAAGCATGGTAAATTTGACCCCCTTTGGTTCGGCCCCTTCAAAATTACAGAGCAGGGAGGAAATAATACCTTTAAGCTGGAGAATTTGCAAGGAGATCTGTTGGACGCCCCTGTAAATGGGCAGTTCCTCAAACCATATTTTCAATTCTGAAGTAGGCTGTCAAAGCCTGATTGTATTATATTGTACATTAGCTGCTGTTTTTCATTTTTCTTACCAAGTTATGCATGAGTCATGATGATCTGTCCAGGGAGAAGCCTCAAGAGCTGGCAAAGTGGTGTTCAAAGAAGATATACGGGCGGTCTGCGTAGTTCTCGACACGTTCGGGGACAAACGTGCCGTCCCCAGGTGGAGCCAATGTTGTTCAATCTTTAACACTAGCCACGGGAGTACAAAAGGATGGACAAGCTGCGCATTAAGGTTTTATATCAAATGGCAAATATTCCAATAAAATGGGTCGAAAATAGAGAAGGTGGTAAAATGCGCATGTATTAAAGCTAATGGACAAACAACGCAAAGGGTGAAGGGCCGAACAATAAGTAAACAGGAAGTATAAAGTAACGGGGACGCAGCGCTAAACAATAACGGATATATTAAAAGGAGCCACCGCCACGAAAGAAAGCACGTGGGGAAAGTCCGAGGGGGTCGAGCAGCGGGGAAAGGACGAGACCCACACCCCCGCAGACTGGTGACACGTGGCATGGGGAAAGTCCGAGGGGGTCGAGAAACGGGGAAAGGACGAGACCCACACCCCCGCGGACTGGTGACACGTGGCATGGGGAAGACTTATCGCGGGAAGGGGATAGTAAGAACAGGCCGCGGGATGTGGTTACGTGGCGGAGCAAAGGTGGACCCGCACAGCGGGGAAAGCCATGTGTTAGTTCGGCATGGGAAATCACGCGGAGTAAGAATTGGACGGCATATGTGGATAAAAGGTAAGGTAAAGTTCATTAGATCAGCTGGTACTGAGACCCGTACCAGCCTTAAACCCGACACGAGGCGCGCACCTACACCTTGACATCCCCAATCCCCACACGCCACGTGTCTCATTGTCAGTGTCCTTACGACACTTGCCTTCTGTCATCCCACTCATCCGCCTTTTAACTCGAACAGCCTACTCTGGTAGTAACAAACTCCCGTATTTCTCTCCAGTAAAAAGACACAGGGTACTTCCTACGGCAGATACCAAGTAGGGAAGAGCGCCTGGTCTACCCCAATCACTGTCAAAGTTCCCCGCGTCGCTTTCCCGAACAGTGTTACCCTCTGTCCAGGTATTCCATCCTCTGATTTCCTCTGTTTCCTTTCTCTTTTTCGAATTCTTAAAATGCCAGCCATGGGAAGGGGAACGCCCAAGAAGAACGAGCCAGAAACTCCCCAGGTCCGTGAGTCTAGGAACCTCCTGGTTTTGAACCCCTCTATGACTTGTAATATGGTATCTGCGACCCAGCTCAAAGCCAGTACAATTGTTACAGTCTTCAAAAAGGAGTTTCATCTCCTTTACATGATCAGACACCGGCTCCCTACTAAGGCAGGTATTCACGCTCTCGGCGAAGCTTTTATCAAGGTGGAGAAGCTCTCAGCGATGCCCGAACCAACTTCCGAGAGTCAGCAGAATCTGAAACAGTTCATGAGTCAGCATAATAGTTCCTCCGCAAACGAGCCTCCGCCCGAATCTGCAGCGGCTTCCACTCAGCCTCGCCTGTGACTTTTCTGTTAACTCATGATATGGTCTAAACGGCCTATTTCATGTCTATTTTGTTTATTTTCAAAGTTCCGAGTGGGTTTTTTTCCCCTCACTCTTGCATTTTAATTTTTACATCAAACATTGGTTTAAATTTAAAAAAATGGCTCGGCTCAGTTTTATGGCACGAGGCTTGATTCCCCATCATGAAATTTTGTCAAGTATGAAAATGACATCTAATAAATTTTGGCTCCATGGTGGAAGATATTTCCCCGAAATATTCTCGCTGAAATGGTAGGAATCCTATATAATGTAGATCAAAGAAGAAAGAAAGGTTCCAATTCTTTTGAATAAATTGAATGTGTAGGGATTTTCTGTATGTGTTTTGTGAAGACTCAAATGCTAATGTGAAGGGCCCGTTGGGCTTCAATGATAAGGAGTTATACTTTAATAAGGATTCCGGCCTTGGTATATGGTAGTGTGTAATTCTCTCTTGTTTACTGCAATGTCGTTGTTCGTTTCATTTACATCCATGTCTCTGGTATTATATTCTGGAATGCGAGTGTCCCGTTGTTTTTTATATGAATTTATCTCTCTGATACTTATATCATAAGCTTCCTGGTACTTTAAATATGGCTTAGGTGTAATACAATGTTTCATCTCCAATTCATACACATTTCTACTATATTGGCGGTTACGAAGTGCTATTGACGAAAGTTGCAAGCATGTATGGATTCTTAGTCATATAAGCCCATCATATGCTGGGGAAACTCTTCTTGGTGTCGTCTTCATAACAATTAATATCTCCTTAATTCTATGCAGCTCAGTAGTCACCTTTATATATACCTCTTTTTCTGCCACATACCATGAATCCGGCCCTGTTTACTGTGAACTGTCTTAAAGTTGTCTGATACAGCAGTGTTTGAGTTTAATATTACATTCATCCAGTATTACTCTTTAAGCATCAAACTGTCAAAAGTTTTGGTTCCACTCAAATATTATTCTCTGTTTGTAAAGAAGTAGTATGAGAGCCCTGTCTTGTTTAAACGTTAAACGTTGTTATGCCGTCCTCACTCTCATACATTATATAAGATGTCCTAGGCACTAGTCTATAACACTCATTTTGTCCTCTAGGAGTTACAACAAACCTTGTGGAAGAATGGCTTGAAATAGCCCTAATTCAACGTTGGAGATGAATGATGGAAGTCGACTATATTTGCAGCGCTGGCATGTCGGCCACAAACTTGGTGTGGCCGGCTTTTAAAATGCATTAAGGCACTATATATACACTCCTTCGTTGCATTTCCCGAGACACGTAATTTGGATCTCTCTCAGATTTGCTGAAGATTTGTGGATCATTGAGCATACAAGTGCAGATTTCAGAGAGCAAAAGGTGCGGATTTCAAAAGGTGGAAAAGTGCAGATCTAAAGAGGAAATAAGTGCGGATTGCTGATCTAGTACAAGGTAACAGTTCAGAGTTATCTAAGGAATAAACAACATTTGTTGCTCGATCTTATCTCAGGAAGAATTTGCGGATATCCTCAGAAGTATAGCATACCATTTTGTGACTCCAAGTAGCACGAGGAACCCGAATCATAAGAAAAGAAAAGGCAGTAATATAAATGGGAACTTGCTAATTGTGCCAAGACTGTGGATCAATACATGAAGTTGAGACAGTGACCTAAAGAAGAAAGCAATCTAAAGAGAATAGAGCTACAAGTGTATGCAAGGGAAGAAGATTCAGTCTCCAATAGTTGACTAAGTAGTAAGAAGTAGAGACTGAGTTCTCTAATACTAGTGCAAGTCAGTGCAAATTGGAGCAGAAGAGAAGGATCAATGTTGAAGGCAATTAAGGAATTAATGACAAGGTCTTGGAGGCATTCATAGGTTAAGGGTCTAAGTCTTGGTCATGGTACTTGTCATTAGAAGATCTATAAGAAGAATTTCTCGTCGGTTTTCCTCTCCAAGAGGGAGAGGTTTTGCCCTGGCTCGAAAAGCCTAACTTTGCGTCTTTTGTATTTGACTTGATAAAAGACTAACTAAGCTAAGCAAGAGAAGACATAAGTAACTCAAGTAAGTCTCACAAGTAATTATCAAGAAGAGAATTTGAATTAATCACCAGTCCTCTAAATTCTCAACATTTGGTTCACTATTAATCACATTGTCCAGTACAAGAGTGACTCATATGCTTACATTTCAAGCATAACACCTTGTCATCCGTAAGAGAGGGATGCTTCTTCCTTAAGTCAAAATTCATAATAGATAGCCAAGATCCATCAACAATGTTCTACTTCTTTTTCAACCAAACATATGGACAAACATCTTCTCTTCAAAATAATCCTTTCAACGAAACACTGAAGGATGGCATGTTCCAAGCAATGAATGGCTTTGTTAACTCATTCATCCAAGTTAGCCCTCAAAGTATTGATCCTCAATACAAGTTTGTCCACATAATTGCATAGGTCTGTTCACAAAATTTTCCATAATATTCAATAACAAACCTTAGATTTTGCCACGAAGCTTAAACATTATATCTCATAACATGAGCCTCAAACTCCACATGGTTCTACAAATATATGGTCTCAGATTTCACATCATTCCATAATGAAATTTTCCTCAGACTTTGCATTCCTTCCATGGAGATAAATGATCTTGAACTTTTCACCTTCTCACATAGATAAAGAAGTTCAGACTTTCATAGTGATTATAGGCTTTGGACTTGGTCACCTTCCACAGATATAAAGAACTTGCAATTTATACCTTCCATAGTAACATGAATTTTCCATGGTCAACAACCTTAATGAATGAATGATCTTAGCCCTTCTAGTATAAGATTTTTTCCTTCCACAAACAAATCTTTTTTTCTTTTGCAAATTGAACTAGGAATTTTCAAAACTTAGTCCAACTTAGGGCTTCCTCAAAAGGTGATCTCAATACCCTTTTCTTCACCATAACTATGATACCATGTTGATTTTCTAGTGCAATCAAGACTAATACAAATTTTCAAACTGATAACTACTTACAATGATACAATTTGACTTCTTTAGAGCATTCCAATCATCAAGCAGTTATACATGAAATTTTTAACAATTAACAATAAAGCAACAATTTAGATCATAATAAACATTAACACAAGAAACACCAAAATTTAGGTTAGCGACCTAGGAAAACCCATAAGGGGAAAACCTAACAAATCTTTCCTTATGAGAGAGAGTTCGGTGCAGTGTATCAAAATGTACATCAAAATATTCCAAACAAGATTCGAATCTTTTGACCTCAATAAATGCCAATTCAAACTAGTCAAATGAGAGAAATAATCAATGTTGGTCCAAGTCAAAGTATCCAACGGAAAGGTTGAATTTTGACCTAAGGTAGCTAGTCACAAGGGGCCTAAATTTAGCTTGTAATCTCACAGTCAAATCATAGAAGTTGACCATAGGTCAACTCTTGGTCAACGAGCCCATAATAGAGTCAAAATCTCAGTTAAAAACAATTAACATACCATGAAGAATCTAAGTCCCTATAAATAGTCAAGAGCTCGGTCAAACAAAGAGAAACGCACCAAAGTCAATGTTGGTCAACAAATATCAAGTGGTTGGTCAACATAGAAGTCAATTGTTCTTCTTCTTCCCTTCGCATGTGTGATCTTCTTCATCTTGTTTCAAATCGAATGAGTGAGAAGGATGGATGCCAAATGAGGTCACTTGAATGCCAATATATAGATGTGCTAGGAGGAGGGTTTTGACCTTGAGTTTAAGCCCTTTCAATGAGTGGGGCCGACTTGTGAAAATGAGGTTGACTCAGACAACATAAAAATACACAATTTCATATTTGATTTGCCAATGAAAATACCAACTGCAACTACCTATTTTCAACACACAACTCCTCTTACCATTGCCAATCTGATGGAAAATTGAGATTCTAAATATATGACTAGAAGTGTTAAATTTAGATAACCATGGTGTTCTATGTTTGATGCACTTTTACTTCAATCTTTTTTATGCCCAATACAAAATAGAAATCACATAAACATGAAAGTAAAATGCTAATAGAACACAATAATAGATCAATAGAAGACAAGCCAAATATAGATCAGATTTACAATTCCTTTTGTCCAGTAAAGATATGAGATATTATTGCGTTACAGCAGTCAACAGGATGCTTCAATCAGCAAAGTCTTTCACGGTCAGTCATCACTTCATGTGTTACACCCACAGCCCTCAAAGACAGCTCATCACAAGTCAACACTAGTCAACCCAAAAACAGCGCAGAAAAGTTAACGCAGGCAGCAGCATAAAAGTCAATGCAACAAATTAGGGCTTCGGTCAAATAGCTCGAAATTCCTCGATTTTAGTGCCCAGTGGTACGGCCTCCTAAAATCAGATTTTTGGCAGAATTTGGAGGTCAAATGACCAAGGGTTGACCACGGTCAACATTGGTCAACACTGCTGCAAAAGTGTCCTAAACAGATCTGCAAATTTCAAACTTCTGCTCCACGCATATGAGGGGAAAAAGGCCTCCAAAGGCTATTGAACCAAATAGATCACAATGAGAGAATGTGTGATGAGATGATGAGAAAATGACCTCCAAGTCTCTCCAATTTATATCCATAAACGAGGGTGTGTGACACATCTATTTAAGCATGTAACCCTACATTACAAATTTGGTCGACCTTGCACATGTGGAAAATAAATTCAAAATAAATGTTCTGCTCATCTGATCAAGATGATCTTTAGATCAATCTTGTACCTCTCCGAAAGAGGAATCCAAAAAATATGACCATCGTCATATGAGTAGTGCAACATGGAGTTTGAACCTAGTTGCCCAAAATTAACACTCCCTCTCAACTAGGGAGAACTCCATCTGTCCACAAGTGCCATCCATCATGTACCAAACCAAACACCGTGTGTCATCCTATCGTAACTTGCTTTGTTGGCTCTTTAAAAAAAAAGGTGAGTCACAAAGACATCACACTCAGTTGACCCAAAGTCAACTTAGAGGTAAAAACCTCTCTTGGACTCAAAAAGAGTTTCATACTAACCCGAATTTAGTTTACTGACCCGAAGTCAGTTTAGAGGATAAAATCTCAGCATACTTGATCCCAGATCAAGGTGTTGAACACGTGCCATCCTACACATAGAAAGTACGACAATCTCTGATGTGTCCATCGGTCTTGCTATGGTCTCTATCCACATTTCCCACCTCATTGGCCAAATGAGAGGTAGTTCCCATGAGTCTGAAACTCCATGGGTAGGATGTGTGCGGGGCACAGATCAGAGAGAGGCGAACCAACTCAGGCAGAAGCACCACAAGGTTCAGCAAGCCTAGCCCCATGAGAACTTATAGCCCCAAGAAGCTATCCCCAAGCCCCCTGGAGCTCCCAGAGCTCATAGTCCAAGCATAGGGTCTTTCCACGATTCCAAGCTTCTCACAGAAGGTTAGGAACTTGACCTTCCCCAAGGGCTTTGTGAGAATATCCGCGACCTTCTCATCAGTTCCTATATGATCGAAACTTACGCCTCACTATACCATATCCCAGATAAATTGGTATCTGATATCAATATGCTTGGATCGATCATGGAACACAGGATTCTCAGAAAAACTAATCCCACTCTGGTTATCAAAAAGGGTAACGGTGGTATCTAGCACATGCTCGAACAGCTCACTGAAGAGCTTTCGCAACCAAACAGCTTCACAACAGGCCATACTCGCTGCAATGTATTCGGCCTCAACGGTGCTCAAGGCCACCGACTTCTACTTCCTACCCATCCAAGATATCGAAGCAGAACCCAAGGTGAAGCAACATCCAGATGTGCTCTTGCGATCCACCACACTACCAGCCCAATCAGCATCAGTATATCCATGGAGTCTCAAACTCCCGGAAGTGTATCTCAACCCATGGTTGATTGTGCCCTGAAGATATCTCAACAAATTCTTGGCACCAATCCAATTAATGTGATGAGGATCAACCATATGTTGACTCAAAGTGTTCACTGCAAAACATACGTCAGGACGGGAATTCACTAAGAACATCATGGCCCCCACGAGTTGTCGATACTCGGTAGGATTTGCTAGCACGGGCCCAACAACGTTTTCACTCAACCTCTTAAAGTTGAGTTCCATCGGTGTTGACATAGGCTTACATTCCACCGTTCCAAATCTCTCCCGCAGCTTCATGACATATTTTCCTTGAGAAAGGAAAATCTTGCCTAGCCTCTGCCAGACCTCAAAGCCTAGGAAGTAGTGCATCAGTCCTAGGTCTTTCATCTCAAACTCGGAAGCTAGGTCCCTCTTACACTGGTGAATGAGAGGGTCAGCACCTATCAGGAAGAGATCGTCAACCAGAATGAGAGGCCTTTCTCTATCAACCGTAAAGTAAAGATTTGGATCAACATTACTTCGAGTGAAGCCCAGCTTTATCAAGTAGATATCTATCCTCTCATACCAAGCCTTGGGGGCTTGCTTCAACCCATAGAGAGCTTTCTTCAACATGCATACATGGGTGTCTCTATCTCGGACTTCGAACCCTAGAGGTTGCTCCACATACACCTCTTCCTTTATAGTACCATGTAGAAAAGCAGTCTTCACATCCATCTGATGTAGACTCCATCCTCGCATAGTAGCAAGAGCAATAATAGATCGGATGGTGGTATAGCAGGCCACAGGTGCAAATATATCATCATAATCTATGCCTTCTTTTTTAGAGAAGCCTCGGGTAACAAATCTTGCCTTCTAATTTTCAGCACTTCAATCAGATCCATGCTCTTATAGAGCCATTTCGAGGTGACAACAGATTTGTCCTCCGGTCTTATAACCACTTCCCAGACATCATTCTTCATAATGGACTCATATTCTTCATGCATGGCATCCTTCCAAACTTGATTCTTTACAACTTCTTCAAATGTTCTAGTCTCAAATTGTATTATCGTACTCATGGCTTCTAGATACCCTTGGTATCTCTTCGGCTTTTTCCTTTCACAGAATGTCCCCCTTGGGGCAACATGTCTCTCAACATCTACAAGAGTATCCCTAATCCATAAGGGTCTTCTCTTATTTGAAGGAGGTGGATCAATGGGATCCATAGGTCCTTCAACTTCGGGCATCAGGTCATCCTTCGGCTCTTCCTGCTTCCTTGCTTCTTTATCTTCTTTGACTTCCTTAGAGCTAGGAAGATTTCTCACTTCCTTAAGGGCAGCATCTTCATCGAAGGTGACATCGTGGCATATCTCCACTTCTCTTTGACCATGCACGTAGATTCTATATGCCTTCGAAGTTTCATTGTAGCCCACAAGAATTCCCTTCTTTCTAGAAGCATCCAGCTTGCTTCTTTTTTCTTTTGGCACATGAAAGTAAATAGGACAACCAAAAACTCTAAAATAAGAAACATCAGGTTTCTTACCAGAGAAGACTTCTTCAGGAGTTTTGGAGTCCAAAGCAGAATGCAGGCATATATTTTGAACATACACAGCAGCATTCGCAGCTTCTTCCCATAGAAACTTTGGAAGACCTTGGTCACATAGCATGGCGTGGGCAGCTTCCACAATGGTCCTATTTGTTTCTTTCAGCAACACCATTTTGCTCAGGAGTGTACGCAGTTGCGGTCTCCTTCTTAATGCCAGCTTCTCTACAAAAGTCATTAAACTCATTTGACTCATATTCGGTCCCATTATCGATCCTCAAAACTTTGATTTTCTTCTCGTTTTGATTTTCCACCAAGGCCTTGAAGATACAGAACCATTTGAATGCTTTGGCCTTCTTCTTCAAAAAATATATCCAAGTCTTGCGAGAGAAGTCATTTGTAAAAGTCATGTAATAGGAACATCCTCCCAAGGATGTCACAGACAGCATACTAGATAAGTCAGAATGTATCAACTGCAAGATATCAGTTGTCTTTGTGACACTTGAGGGGAATGGTTCCCTTGTATGCTTCCCTTCGGCACAACCCTGACATATACCTTCATGATCATCTCTAAATTTGGGCATCCCTGTCATCACCTTCTTTGCTTCAAGAAGGGCTTTGTAATGAAGGTGTGCAAACCTATGGTGCCATAACTCTGTTTGAAGAGTTGTATCACATGACATAGCCCCCAATGGACTTCCTCCAAACTAGTAGAGTGTATCAACTCTAAAACCAATAGAAAGAACTTCCTTGAAGTTCTTCTTCCAGACAAGTACCTTTCCATCAACGAATGCCACCTTGAACCCTTTGTCTTCCATTGCCGAAATGGACACAAAGTTATTCCGCAAGTCAGGTACGTACAACACATCTTGTAATCTGAGGACTTGACCTTGAGATAGATGGAGGGTCACAGTCCCTGTCCCTTTCATGGGATAGGTGGCATTATCTCCAAGGATAATTTCCAGATTAGTATCCTTCTCAACCAAATCAGAAAGAGCTTCTTTATAACTAGTGAGGTGCCTTGATGCACCACTATCAATCAACCAAACATCCAGGGTGTCGCTTGGAGATGCAACAACGAGGGAAGATACAAGAATAAATTCATTTCTCTTATTATCAACAACATTAGACTCATCATACCTGGAATTTCTTGACCTCTTGAAAGGTTTCCCATTTCCACTACGATCAAAGGGAGCCTTCATTTTTCCTTGGAACCTGTTGTTCCTTCCATTTCTTCTCAAGATGTTGTTGTCATCATCCCTGGGAGAGTCCCTTCTATTAGGGCACTCTCTTGCATAGTGACCAAACTTGTTACATGTGTAACATCTTCCCTTCCTTCCTTTGGGCCCCGCTCTACCATGGTTTTGATTTCTCGGGCCACCATGGTTCGTCTTCTTTGCATGAGCGGCGAAGGCAGTAGGGTCACTTCCATTTTCATTAGAGGCATAATCCATCATTCTTGTTTTCTCTTGAGTGCATCTCGTCAATATTTCATCAAAATCAAGAATCACATTATTATTGAGAATAGTGGTATTAAATACATTCCAATCACGAGGGAGACCTCCAAGTGCAATAAGAACCATTTCTCAATCAGATATTGCTTCCCCAATAACTAGGAGGTTATTCTCGATTTCAGTGAGCCTCATAAAATAGGATTGAATATATTCATCCTTACCCTTCTTGATATTCTTCAATTTATTCTTGAAGAAGAGGATTTGATTAGCATTGCTAGCCCTGAACATGCTTACCAGCTTATCATACATCTCCTTAGATGTCTTCAACTCGGAAATGTAAGCAACCAAGTGCTTATGAATAGAATCCCGAATAATCATCTTTGCTTTGATTTCCCCTTTTCTATACTTCATCTTCGTGACAACAACTGCATTTGATGGAGGCTCTTGAATCTTTCCCTGCAAATAGTCCATGGCATTTTGATCTTCTAGCACCAAATCCAAGGACATCTTCCATGCATGATAATCAGACTTATCAGTGAATTTATCATCAGCCCTGAAACCCTTGTAGGTTGAGGAGGCCATTTGTCCTTGATAGGATTTCTTCCATTAGAGATACCTTCTAACAGACTCTTGAACTCTTGGACTTCGTCTTCACCTTAGCTCTGATTCCATGTTAAATTTAGATAACCATGGTGTTCTAGGCTTGATGCACTTTTACTTGAATCTTTCTTAGGCCCGATACAAAATAACAATCACATAAACATGAAAGTAAAATGTTGATAGAACACAATAATAGATCAATAGAAGACAAGCCAAAAATAGATTGGATTTACAATTCCTTTTGTCCAACAAAGATACGAGATATTGTTGCGTTATGGTGGTGAACAGGATGCTTCAACCAACAAAGTCTTTCACGGTCAGCCAGCGCTTCATGTGTCACACCCACAGCCCTCAAAGACATCTCATCACAAGTCAACACTAGTCAACCCAAAAACAACGCTAAAAAGTCAACGCATGCAGCAGCAGAAAAGTCAATGCAACAAATTAGGGCTTTGGCCAAACAGCCTGGAATTCCTCAATTTTAGTGCCTAGCTGTACAGCCTCCTAAAATCATATTTTTGGCAAAAATTGAAGGTCAAACGACCAAGGGTTGACCACGGTCAACGATGCTGTAAAAGTGCCCTAAATAGATCCGCAAATTTCATACTTATGTTCCACACGTGTGAGAGGAAAAAGGCCTCCAAAGGCTATCGAACCAATCATATCACACTGAGAGAATGTGTGATGAGATGATGAGAAAATGACCTCCAAGTCTCTCCAATTTATACCCATCAATGAGGATGCGTGACACATCTATTTAGGCATGTGAGCCTACATTACAAATCTGGCCAACCTTGCACATGTAAAAAATAAATTCAAAATAAATGTTTTGCTCATCTGATCAAGATGATCTTTAGATTCACTTCAAGTATATTATCCATCTACTCCAGCATTCCAGAAGATGACCCTCCGCGACCACATCGCACTATCATCCCCGAAGTTATCAACTTCGGCATACCTTGGGCTTACTTCAATGGCTCAGGCCAACCCATTGGCTGCGGGGGTGGTGCCCTCCTACACATTACCCCTCAGCACTTTTACAAAATCAAAATGGGTCTGGGACCTGGCACGAACAATTTCGCTAAGCTCATTACACTTTGCCATCTTCTTCAGTTCGCATTAGAGAAGGAAATCCTCCATCTGCAAGTCTTTGGAGACTCTAAAATCATCATTAACTGGTTCAATAAATATGCATTATGTCACGTGCACACACTTCAGGCTATATTGGAAGATCTCTGGCACTTGAAAGCTCAATTCTCATCCATCTCATGTTCTCATATTTACAGGGAACGCAACTGCATTTCCGACGATCTTTCCAAGGCGGCAGTGGTCCAGCATAGGAGGCTCTGGCACATAGACGAGCAGAGAGATGAACAACACTACATCTACTATCACCGCCCCTTCATAGACCAGCCTGATATTGAGGACCAACAGCTCTGATTTTTTACAATTTTTTTGATCATGATCATGATATACTCGAACTTAATTTATTGTATTTACTGTAATTATTTTTAACAGTCTATGATGTACACCCCAATGGGGATTTTGTAGAACTATATGGTGTGACCACAGTCACAAAAATGCATATGCAATGCATCCACAACATGTAATTTTCAATCTTAATGGAAATTATGATTTTTCTGGGGAAAAAATATGATCTTTAGATCAATCTTGCACCTCTCCGAAAGAGGAATCCAAAAAATATTTCCATCGTCATATGAGCAGTGCAACATGGAGTTTGGACCTAGTTGCCCAAAATTAACAAGGTTATACTCAATGTTTTGCCTTTGATGAACAATGATAGTATGTCAAATGGTTACCTTTAGTACAATGGTGGTACAACACTTATTTTCATACTTCATCCAAAATGTCCTTTATGGCACTCCCCGGTACCACCATCCATCACAGTTGCAAGGGAAACCTTAGGAACAAGTAATGGAGGATAATCTCCAATACCAAAAAAAGGTTCTCTTACTATTGAAGCACAATTTGGTTAGAACACAAATCAACATCATAGTGAACGACACTTTGAAGTGTGGGACTGGTTATTTTGAGGGTGCAACCGTACAAGAACCATGGTCCTTATAAGGCGTTGGAAAGAATTCCCAATATGGTTTACAAAGTGGAGTTGCTTCCTACTTTTCCACATTTACTGTTTAAAAAACATGATAGGTAACAAGATCATGGTTTAGATTATTAAGTTAGAGCTTGTTGAAAAGGGAGAAGTCGTAGAACATGAAACAATCATCGAAATATATAAACACTCGACAAGAAAAGAGGGATGATGAGTTCTTCATATAAAGGCATCTAAAACTAATCAACATTGAAAGAAACACATATTTGAAAGGAAATGGCATGCAAAGCCCTTAAAAAAAGAACCCACATTCATTCCCATAACCTTAATTATTGATATATTTATTATTATATATCAGTTTATTAGTATTGTTATTCGAGCATCTTTGTCTCTGTATACACATAAAGGAGACTCATTTGAATGGTCATCCTATCTTGTGCTCTTAATCTACTGTAAATTGTCTCCTTGAAAAAGTCTATAATTCATTCTCTCCCACTTGATTTGGACATGGCATTACTAAATTGGGCCTTTTTCATGCTTTTTGCACTACTTGGTACACAACATTGTCATACTTTGAGAAAAATATCAATGTTCATCTTTTAGCTATACTTCATATCACAATAAGAAAGCTTGCTAATTTGCTTAAAAACAAGCCATCCTAACATATAAATATTTGTTATCAAGACATCTAAGATAAAAGCAGAAGAAACAAAAAAAAAGTGGAATTATAATCAATTTGTTTAGAAACCCTATTGTAAATGGTAAATATATATCTAAAATGAAACCTTATGCACAAAATTGTAATCATGCCCTAACTCATGGTTCTACAAAAATACATTAATAAATCTCCTTTGGAGGTGGTTCCAAAGGAATTCAAATGAACTTCCCCCACTCCTTGGTGTGAAGATGTGTAATGTTGCTTGATGATTACCTTAGTTGATTTAACTTTCATGTAAGCCTCAATTGTTTGAGTAATTATTGCCCCATAATGATCTTTTTGCATGACCTCATAGGTGTATTTTAAAAACTTTGGTATATTAACCCTCATTTTCTTATACTTTAGTGAAAGCCTCAAAAAATAAAAAATTAGTTGGGTAAATTATAAAGTGAAAACATGGTTATAAAGATTCATAAAACGTAATTTAAAACTTACAAGATTACAGAGATAATTTAAGCATCATTATCATGCAATGACAAAAAGAGTACAATGTTCACACACACTAAATGACATCATAGTCTTCATGTTTGCCACTTCAGTTTGAAAATCAAGCATAACAAATTGATAAATAAGAAATATTTTCGTCATAAAACTAATGCATCTTATATAGCATGCAAGGTGCTACATTATTAATGCACATTTCATTAAGAACTTAGAACATGATCCAAAACAAGTAGAATTGTAAGTCAAAATACTAGTGAATTGTTAAATGGAGGTGATTGGTGAAACCCTTCTAAGTAAGATGTTGAAAGCTGACAAAAACCTAATAGATAACTATACTTATTAAACTGACAAGTACCTAATAGATAACTACACTTTCCACATTTGTGATGTTACATTGTTAAAAACTTTATTTCGACCTTCCAATATGATGCGTTCACAAGGATAAAGAATGAGAATTAAAAAAAGACAAGCAACAAGTTTTAAAAAAATTGAACAATTGTGATTCACTCCTTAAATAACGGTAGACAATACAAGGAACCATTTCTAAAAATATGAGAAAATTCCAAGTAAAATCACTGAGTCTTTGTTGATTTCATTATTCATTTCTAACACCAAAATTGCTTCTGCTTTTAAGCTTTTCAAAATTAATTATTAATTATTCAAGGTAGGACAATTTTTACTTTCTTTTTAAATCTAAATTTTTGAACTGTTTTCTAAAAGCACAATAATAATTGAAAAACAAGTTAGATGATTTCAACTTTTCAAAAACACCTCAGAAACAGTTTTTACCCAACATGATTTTGGAAACCATAAATGCAAACCAAAGATTCACTACATATTAGTATACAAAAAAAACTTGGGTACTCATGATACCACTTCTTTGTTATATATATATATGAGAGAAGGAAAGAAATAACACAACAAAAAAGTGTGATATAACTATTAATTTAATTTTTTTTTAAAGAAACATTAACTGCATCTATTAATTTCTGAAGGGAGTTTCCAAGAATTTCATATCCATCAATTATGGATTAATAATTTTGATAGCTTCATATATATAAACAAGCTGCTTGATTGACTCGAAGTTTATTATATCAACAAGAGCCAAGAAAATTTATCAACCAAGAATAATGCAAAATCATAGCAAAAAATAGAGCCAATGTAGAAAATTCGTAGATCAAGATCAAAGTACACAGATATGAGTAGAATATTATGGAAATCCACAACGCTGACAGCTAACCATCTATTATTGATTACTTGTTTTTTGAAAAGAAAAAGGAGATCACGGTCCTATAAGGCGCCTGGAGTTACATGTCGGGGCCATGGAATTCCTATGATATGATCATTTACCACCAAGATTATGACAATGCAGTCTTCCAACCTTTGTAACGTCTTTAACAACAGCTTTGCTCTTAAGTTTTAAGAGACAATGAAGATTTTCATTACCAAGAAGAGCTATCTTCCTTTTTGTTAGTATATCATCATTTTAAAAGCTCGAAAACATCCATACAACCAAATAAGCTCTTCAATTATCATTCAACTGGTGCTTACTCTTAGTCTCTAACTGGTAAAAGAGAACAAATGCACATTTATAGGCCTTTAAAGTACCTCTAACTGAAGGAACTATAAATTCCAATAAATTATTACTGCCCACAGAAGCCAGTATTTTTGTTATCTCCATATATGATTTTTTGCATCTTATGTTTGTGTTAGATATTACCTGAGTTTACAAATCTATAAAACCTGAAGGGGGGGCCTGCAGTACAGTGAACTTTCACAAATACTATATTCACAGCCATTTAGGATAAATGAACTCCAACGTCAGCCTTCATAGTAGAAGAAGCATTAAGGAGTATTTTCTCAATAACATTGAAATTTATGGATCATTCATATACTATGACAGCACAATGACCTAATAAATTCAAGAAGGATAAAAAACTGCTTGGAATACAGGTAAAACACAAGCAGTATTTACCCAAAAAGGCAAAATGAAAACATGAGCAGTATGTTAATTATACAAATTGTCATATATCCAAATGACAAATAGGTCACCAAAATGTAACCTTCAAATGTGTTTCGCCACTGGTATTGCAATTTAATCTTGCAGTTGTATACAATAATGCAATTCAAGTACCATTTGAAACCATTATACTAGTGTACACGCCCATATATCTAGTACAAGGCACTCTCCCATTTATCTCCACCATCGAGTAGCAGTAAAAGATGCAAATATGTTATACAAAGCTTTTGGCCACTGTACAGAACATACAGAGTAGAAATGTTAGAATCCAGAATGGCATTCATATTTAATCAAGAAAGGTCCCACACTGACAAAAAAGTATAAACTAAGCTGTCACCCAACAAAATCCTTCCAAATTAATATACAGAATACATTCTTCAAAAAATATGGTGAAAAACTACAAAATTAGCAATACAAGTCTGCACACAACAACAGAATTCAAAAGTTTGCCTTCCATTTCCCTGATTTAAGGTTTACAGTATTTTGTAATCACTGAAACGATATAACAGTGATGGATAACAGCAATAATAGGAGCCATAATAAGCTAATCTCCAAAGGAAAATTGATCTAAAGGGATTGCAGTCTCTATTGTGAGTGCACGCAATGATTCCATTGATAGTTGATCTTGTGACAACCTTTTGCATGCCAGCATTTAGTTTATTTGCCATACAGTAGCATCCGGATAGTACTTAGCAGAGCTGTCTAGCAAGTAACAAACTAAATAGGTTAAAGTACATTTGATGAGGGGCTAATTAGTGAGAAAACCTAAACAACTGGATCAGGTGGCTGAATTCTAATGAAAACATGAATTTTATCTATAGATATCTCTCACTTGTATATGAATGCTTGAAGTACTCAAGCATGCCAAAAAGGAGGTTAGAGCACCGATTTGACCTAAAAGGGTACAACATATGACATAGACTGAGGCAGGTCACCATGACCCAAGACTATTTCTGAATCATCATTCCTTCACACTATTTTCCAACAATGTCCCCTCCATTACTGTCCTTAAGTTCTTTGTTCATCGATCATAAACCAGCCATCAAGTATATTACCTAATCATCGTTATGCTCATGTAACCATTTTAAAATATAACTCTTCGCTCTGCTTCAGAAAGGGATAACCTTAACTTCGCTCTAAGCAGAAGTTATCCTTTACCAGAGCAGAGCAAAGCGTTATACCTTACCCGAGCAGGGAAAAGCATTATGCCTTCTAGCAAAGGTAAGAACATTCAAGCAGGCCCTAGATGAGGAGCTCCGAGTTTAATCTTCATTATTTCAAAAAAGACCCTCTTCTGCATAATCTACAGAGAGTTCCTTGCTTTTATTTGTATACCAAAGGATGAATCAAATGACTTCAGTAAAGATTGTTGCAAGCAGTAAAGCTCTTTATTGGAACCATAACTGCAGAAGTCCAGTTAAATGTACTTAATAAGCTCTATAGGCCACCTAAGAAACAAATCCAAGTATATATTTTAATTCCATTGGTTTTCTAACCAAAACTCAAACAAAAAGGATAATACCTTAATTTAACATACAGAACTGAAATATCGCATCAGTTCACTATAATTAATGCACATATTAACAAAGAGAATGGATTTGGAACTTCTTTGATAGATTAGTAAGGTGGTTGATGGAAGTCTTTAAACATTGCTAATCTAAGCTCTACACTAAACCTGAATTATAGTATTTGTCTGTTTTGATTTAAATGGAGTATGTGTATATATGTTAAATTTCAATGGTCTACATGGATATTAGCACAAATTGTTTCTAAGATGTGAGTGAATCCCACAAGAATGAATACAACCTCACACAAATGAAAAACAATGAATGCAAACATGAAAATCACAAAAAATAAATAAATGATATTCCCGTCTCATGGAACCAAAAAACCAGCTATAGTTAATGCTGCTACTCAATGTATTTCCTATTTAATCAAAAACTATATAATCATCATATAAATAAAAAGAAAGGACATTGATAGAGATTCATGCACATACCTTTGGACGTTCCTTGGACCAGAACTATATGCATGGATGAATTGTTAGGAGGAAGCTGCAAACGCAATGGGTACAATTTTCCAGTCAAAGGATGATTTGCACAGGCAATGATGTCATGAAGACCAGTTTCTTCCTCCAATTTTTTCGTTAGCTCTTTCAAGTTATTTCCCTTAAACAGGAACGAAGGCCACTCATAACCATCCTTAACATCACCTTTATCATCACCGATTGCATAGTAGATAGTTCGACCATCAGGCTTGGGCGTTGATTCTGGCAGAGGTGGAGAAGACTGCAACCGCGCAAACCATGAAGCAACTTCAGATTGTGGCTTTGAAACCGTAATAAAGTCGTAATCTATTTCTTTGTCCACACTATTAAAACGAAAAGAGGAAACGATATGCCTTCACGGAAGCAGAAAACTATAAGTGAAATTCAACTTAGAAATTACCTCCAAGTCAACAGGAACAGGTCGAGTAGGAGCAGGTCCAGTAGGAGAGGGTGGAACAAAAATTTCCATCACATCAACTTCCCAAAGTATCCAATCTTGAGTTGCTGTTCTGTGTGGGATGTCATGGGTTACTCTGTTCCTCCATGGGGGAGGGCCACCATTGGCACGCAAAAAATTCCCATAGCGGGTTTTAATTTTAACATGAAAGCCATCCCTGATGGGTTCCCACTCAGTAGATGAATCCAACCTTGGTGGTACAGTCTGCAGGACCTTCTTCCCTGTCATCCCCAGAAGAAACGGTAACTCTGTTGCTGTCAAGTATTTGTTATAGCAGCTTTTCAATCTTATCACAGAATCACCTTCAACAAATTCAACTTTCCATCTTGCATTTGGTCTTGCACCCTCTCTATCCTGGGTAACTGTCTCCTCATCCTCATCCGCCCAAAGATATTTGTCATGATGGCTTCTGAGCCGTACTGACATTGCCTTCTCAAAAAATTCCATGACTACTCACTAACCAACACTTCAGATTCTGTAACAGGAAACAATGAATTAAATAGTATTCTTAAGGCAACTACTGCCACCAGTCCAGTGTAAACATCAGCAGACAACAGGATTCAGAATAGAACATGGTTTACGAAACTATGGATAGATAGAAACAAAAAAACCTGACTCCTGAAGAATTCAGATTCCAGAAAGAAGTAAAACAATTTCACAAAACTTTGAGGAAAAGTATACAAGATGAAAAATGCGAACACATGCAGTTAAAGTTTCGGACCCTCCAATCCTATCAAAACATTCATTGTGAAACAGGATGCTTTGTCTCCAGACTCAACCCACAGTTTCACCCTCTGTTCAGATGACACTGATTATCTTAATAATGTATTGAGACAAGTTCCCACCAGTGAACAAATCAAAGCTGTAATACCAACATAATTAGTGGAAAATCTCCAGGGCCTAATAGTTTCCAATTAACTTTTATAGGATTAATTTAGATAAGGTAATTCATCTCCTCAAAATATGATTCTTAAAGTAGAAAGGACAGCTTTTTTTAACCCAGCAATTGAACTTTCGTAGTTATAGTTCCTAAAGGAAACATGACTGGTAGACTGGACAACTGGAGTGCTGTTTTGCTCTGCAATGTCAGCTTGAGATCATATTAAAAATCCTTGCAACAGGCTCACAAAATGCTTGAATACAGTGGTAATAAAAATATGAAATTGCTCGAGTCAGGGAGGAATATCCTGGACAAGTAAACAGTGGTTGTAAAAGTCCTCCACTCAGCCAAGCACAATCATAGCCCGCTAATCTCTAAACTTCCATGGATATTTCACTGGAGCAGTTCGTTACAACAGATCTTGCAATATTCTGAAATCTCTTATTGTATTGTGTTTTACTTAGATTCCAGATTTAATGTTACTAGCTTAATGCGTTAAACACTAAATAGATTGAAACTGAAATGATAAAGACGAGCAAATAACATACCATCCACATAATGTACCTTGGGGAACCTTACAAGAGAAAAACCCAGCTAGAATGAGAGGCTTATGCTCTGATTTTTTCTTCTCAATTATGAAATGCAAATACAAAGAGAAGGGCGCTAACAATGGAGTTGCCATGGACATTGTGGCTCACATGGTTGCTACGAAATCTTCTACTTCCTCTGTTCTGCTTCATTATCCTATTCTGAATGCTTTGCTTTCTTATGGAACAATACTTAATACAATATGAATGAAACCCCTTCATACCCTAATGGCCCAATATTTAACATGGCCTAAAAATAATCTAGGGATAGGTTTAGGGTTTTTGCATGCTTCAACCCCAATCAAAGTTAGGGTTTTGGATCCTGTGGAATCTTCTTGAAACTCCACATGTGACTAGCTGCACATGTGTGAGTAATGTGAGAATCAAGATGATGTGGCATCCCTTAGTATCATGGTGGTCAATGGGACAGGGTACCTTGCGGGAGGTGTAACTTCCACTTACAAACTCCAATTGAGGTGATCTCCACACCATTATAGAGCTTTTGAAATGTAGAAGCTGTGAACTTATTTTGCAAAGCTTTGACTTAATAAAAGACCATTTGAGACCTTATACAAGCTCTGGAAGGTTCAAGACCCCAAATCACCAAAGGAGAACCTACCCCTAAAATGGGCCTACAAGCCAATGACTTCAATTTCTGCCCAAAAAGTACCAAAAAAGACAAAAGATTATATAATCCATTCAAGATCACCCCTCTTTTGTAATGTTCCTATGGAAAAGACATGATAGGCTAGGAGAGGAATTGAGTGGCAAAACCTCCTTTTGGTGGTGGCTTTGTTGAAAATGATGAATGCGATGATTAATGTAGTAATCTTAGGATTTTTTGTTGCAACAATAGGGATAAGCTAAGATTGTTCTTTATCCTCGCTTCTACATTCTTGCCGGATATCCAATCTTCTCCTCTGGCTCAAAAAATTCAAAATAAAGCTCCACTAGTTTTCTGATTACTTACAAGTTACAGCATGGTACTCAATTTTCTCCGATAAATCTTCCAAGGCATGTTTGAGTGCCTTTAATGACCTGACAAATTTCCTAAAGATAAAGGCAGGAAAACTATACAAAAGGGCAAATGGCCATTTACATGTATATAAAAGATGCCCTGAAAAATATTACAAATGGAATAATAGGAGGATTTACAATGAACCTTGAAAACCATTTTTATGGCGCAAAGATTTTCCAAAATCTTCATCAAAAGTCATCCGTTGAATCCCCTTGCTAGCCATCTAAAGCACGTGTGATACAAACCCCAAGGCAACGACAACCAGATTAACTAAGAACAGGAACTCATATCAAATAGGAAGCTGTTCTCAATATCATTCTCCTTAGATTCATTTCCAAGCTTCTCTTTACAAAGAAATTTCAATTTCATAGCTTTTTATATAGATGTGTGGGTTTAAAAACCTGCCTTCATGACATTAGGGTTTTGATCACAAAACCCTTCCCAATTAAAAAAATCACCCCAAAAGAAGAGAAACGAATCCAACCAACGCTATCAGCTCACCCTTCTCAGACAAACAAGCAAAAAAATAACAGAGTGAAACTCTTCCATTATCGGTTGATCCAGAAAATTCAGGAGCTGGGTTTAATCGATATTTTCTATATATTTTCCCTGGTAAATTCAAAAGCGGGAAACGCTAACTTTTTAGCTAAGTAATCTCCAGAACATATCGAGTACCAACACATAAATCAATGAGTTCAATACATCTATTTTTTTTTCCAATGGAATGCACTTACCGGTTGAAGAATACAAAGGGTAATGACAGAAAGCAGAAGATCCCAATATGTTTGCAGCACAGAAGAAGATGAAACTCGATCCTAATAAATTCAGATAAAATAAAATAATGGGTATGGGTAGGTACTTATATCAAAGAAGCTACCGCTCGAGAAAAGTGGGGCAAACGATCGAGCAGACAACTTGTGCGCGTAACCTCCGTGTCCAGTACCTTTACACGCAAAGAGAAGATGAAGCTAAAGAGACATTGTCAGTTTGACTTGTCCACGTGACAATGAGGATAAAAAATGTCCAAACTGAATTCTTTACTGGGGTAGAATATCCTGCAGAAATTTAGCTCTTTTCTGGGGTAAAATATGCTGCAGAGATTTAGCTCTTTGGAATAATACTACAGGTCAATATTTTAAGACATACCTTCAATATTTCGAAAATTTTGAAGGTCTCTGAAAGTACTTAAAATACCGTATCCGATGCCTATGGAAAGGGCTTGCTTATCTCTACAATTTTATCTTCATGTGGCATGTTTTTCCACGTTTGGAATCTTCAAATTGAAGTTATCGGCTGTCTCATCTAAAGATTAGCTGCACAAGGTCGGCTGTGCCAGTTAGGTCGATTGAGAATTAGAGTCAATGTGGGGATGATAAGTCTTTCACCTGGGTTTCGTGGAAAGAGAAAGTTTTCCAGTTACAGTTCTTGTCGTTTGGGAAATTGAAAGATAGTTCCAGGACATTTCTTCTCCAAAAAGGTAGTTTTACAGGACATTGACAGATAGGAAATGGCAGCTTTAAAGCAAATGGTAGTCCCACCATACTCATCACAATGATGTTCCCACCATTAGTTTTGGAAAGGAAATTATTGCTTTGAAAAGTTGTTAAACTAATTATGGGGAGTTGTTAGGTTAAATATTGGAATTTTTATTTGGGATTTTTATTGGTTAAAAATTAAACATAATTATGAAGGAGTTTTGGATAGATGGGTGTTTTGTATTTATTTTTTCGTTATGATTGGGGTGATTTATTAGACAGGTTGAATATGTAGTCTTCTTAAACTTACAAACAAAAAATTAAACATAAAAATAAGTTGGCTATGTTATAATAAGATTGTACAAATATTTGGAATTATGAAAGAGAAGATCAAAATTATAAAAATTTTATAGTTTTAGTGTTTTTATCAAAAACAAATTTGTATTTAATATGGTTGTTTATAATTAATTATTGAATAAATAATATGTAATATTTAAATTGAAAAAAAAAAAATGAAATATATTAATATATTTGAATTTAGGCTTTTGTGATCTATATCATGAAAAGCAAGAATTTTTACTATAAAAATCACAGTTTTGTGGAAGCCTTGAACCATTTATAGTCAAGACAAGATGAAGAACCACATCTTGATATCAAATTTTAAATAGATGACGAGAAAAAAAATTAGCCATTATAATATAACAATTAGATTTGACTAAATAAATATTATTTATTGATAAATAATATTTTAATATATTTTATGTTATGATGTTTATATTAATTTATATATAATAATGAAAAAAATAATTATAAGAGATTATAAAAAAATGATGTAAACGTTATTAAAAAATCACACATCTTATTGGAATATAAAAAGATAATACAAATATTTTTTATTTAAAAAACAAAAATTAAAATTCTAAAAAAATTATCTAAAATTTTCTTATAAGAAAAATATAGATAATAAACTTTTTTTTTTTTTTTTTTTGGGCCAAATTGGTTTTCTCCCCATCTTATTGGAAAATTTAAAAGATGATGTAAATGTTATTCAAAGATCACACATCTTACTTAAATATAAAAAGATAATCTTATTTGAATATAAAAAGATAATACAAATATTTTTTTTTAAAACAAAAATTAAAATTCTCAAAAAATGATCTAAGATTTTCTTATAAGAAAAATATAGATAATAAACTTTTTTGCCAAATTGACTTTCTCCCACTTATTTATATCTCAAATTTATGTTTTATTAATTTAGTGACTTCAAAGGAAGCTTGCACGATTTTGAGTCTCTTCCCTGTGATCCAATACACGAACCTCTGGACTTTCACACTCTGGCATCTTTCATGCGGCCTCCTGCCTTTAACGGACTAGTGTTCCTCAGACCTCGGTGAACCTCTGGTGAACCTCAAGTGAACTTCTTGTCTCACAGATATTACTCTTAACAGACCATTTAACACAAGCAAAAAAAATGTAGTCACAGGCGGAAATATGTTTCAGAAATGGATACTCATTTTATTCATGAAGATTTTTCTTACAAAGCTTTTTCAGAGAAAAATAGTTATTTTTACAGAGATAGATTGTTCAAGCATTTATCAGATGTTGCGACTTGATAAACAAGAGGCTATCTGAAGGCTTCCTAGCCTTTCGCAGACTCTATCTTAGAACTTGAACAAAACACACTTGACAGACTCAAATCCTAAGAATCTGGCCACTTTAGGTTCTCACCAGAGCTCTCACTCTAATGCACAGGCTTCTCAAATTTAGACTCTAGAAGATAGAAGCAAGAAATTCTTCGTGATGCAAGCAGTTCGAACAAATGTTCGCAGATGCATAGCAAGAAGACAATCTCAAACTTCAACCCGAGACTAAAACTCTCAAATACTAAGACTCTAAAACTCTCACTCTGAATGTATCGAATGAGCCTAACTCCTTTCCTTATATAAGAAAATGAGGGGACAAACATCCAACCATCGGACAGACAAATTTTGTACTCTTTTCCATCAGTCATAGAGATGTGGGTCAAGTCCCACTAAAAGTCGGAGAAGTGCTTCGAGTCTCGTGACTGAAAGGAATCTTTGTACAAAACTATACTGTGGATGATTTATTATTTTTACATTGTGGATACTTTTTACCAGAAAAGCCCACGAGAAAAATTGGTCACATTCAGTCCGTGACTAGACATTATTACACAGTGGATGCTTTATGGATAAGCCCACTATAACCATAATAATTAATCTCCCAAGGGTGTGGTCCCTGGAAATCTGAATCTAACATATCTAGAATCGTCCCATGCCTTGGTATATATTATCCTTACAATCATAGGCTTCCTTAGGACTATTTGGTGTTTGATCTTAGTCATTACCAGCCATTCATGATGTCTTTTCATAAAATGACCAAGAATATCATTGTCTGGATAATTATTTAAATCGCCAACGGTATTACATGGAGTATGAAAACATTTTGTCAAGAACCCACAAGTATCACATTCAATTTGAAAATCAGTTTCAAAATATAAGGGGTCCATAGTTGTTTTATTGAGGTCGAAATCATTCCACTAGTTTTGAAGCCATTCACTCTGCCTGCTTCTCTGTGTAGTCCATGTAGATCCAAACTTGACTTTAGTATAATGGGTTTCATTTTTTCCATCAACATTAATAATATCCAACCATAATTTTTAATTTTTTATAATCAATAAAATTATATATGGTGTTTGGAAAGATAATAGATGGGTTTCCTTGTGGCCACATCTCAGGCATATCATACCAAGTTGGGAGCCTGGTACGGTTTATGGTGAAATACTTATGGAAGACTCTCCTTTGTTTGCTTCCTTCTATCCAAATAACACTTAAATCATGGAAATTTTGGCTTAAGGATTCTTCAGCCAAATGTGCAGAAAGCATACTTCTCTCATATACCATGTCATGTATCCATTTGCTACCTTTAGGGTAGACTTTTCTTTCTGGTACCAAATGTTGTATATCTGTGTGAGATTGGAGGTTTGCATCTAGTACCTTTGTGTTTCTCAACTTCCATGTGGGTTTCCATTTTGAGCAATATTCTCTCCAATTTTGTGCTTCTGGAATACTCCTTAGAGTCTCTGTATGCTGGGAGGGATCCCACTCTGTTACTATTACCATGACAGTATCAGCCTGACTTAAGTATTCTCTGCTCAAAAAGTCAGGTAAACAATTTTTCTCACCCTTAATGTGTTCGAAATCAAAGTCGAAATTAGCAAATAAAGCCTGCCATCTTGCAAACTTTTCTTCTCCTGGCTTCTTTATATCTTTGTTAAGGACCTTTTTTAGAGCAGAGGCATCGGTCCTTAAAAGAAACCTTTTATGGATAAGGTGGATATCAAATTTGTCAATGCAGTTCCATGTTGCTTTAACTTCTTTTTATATTGTGGAGTAATTCTTTTCAAAAGAGCTCCAGGTTTCTGAGACAAAATGTACAATTTGTTCTTCTCCTTCCTTTCTTTGCTTTAGAATTCCTCCCCACCCAATATCAGTGGCATCCGTTTAAAAAAATTTAAACGAATCTTCATCAGAAATATAAAGAACTGGGAGAGTTTTTACCTTGCTTTTAATTATTTTGATGGCTTTTGTATGTGCAGCTGACCATGGCTATGGATGCTTTTGTAGTCTTTAATTGATTAATGTTCTATCTTTGACACAATCTTCATAAAAACTGCTTACATAATTTAGGCAACCCAAGAACATCTGCAGCTGGGTTTTGTCAGTGATAACATCTAGGAATTTATTAGCAAATTCTAGAGCATGATTTTGCAGAGAAATTTGTCCATCCTTGATTGTATGTCCTAAAAATTTGATGCTGGTCTGGAAAAGTTAAACCTTTTTCTTGTTGAGCACCAACCAATTATTCTTGACAAGTTGGATGAATTTTTGAACATGTTTGGAATGTTCATGGACATTTTTAGAGAATATGAGCACATCATCAATATATACTAGTATCCAATCAAAATATGGTTTGAAAATTGTATCCATGACCTTTTGAAATTTGGAAGGAGCATGTTTGAGCCCAAAAGGCATTATGTTCCATTCATAGTGTCCTATTGGGACACTAAAAGTTGTTTTGAATTTATCAGATTCTTTGATTGCAACTTGCCAAAAACCTAATTTCATATCAAACTTAGAAAATACTTTAGCTCCTGCTATCCTAGCTAAGAGGTTCCCTTTGTGGGGAATAGGGTAAGTATCATTTGATAAGACAATGTTTAGAGGTCTGTAGTTTATGACTAATCTTGGAATCCCTCTCAACTGTTATGAATGTTTATTAACGTAAAAGCCATAGCAATTCCATGGACTACTAGATTCTCTGATCAATCCTCTACTTAATAAGCTTGCTATTTCATTTTGACATAGATCCTTGTATTCTTAATTCATGGGAATTTCTTTGCTTTTGCAAGGTTTCCCTTCATAGTCATCTTTGTATGGCAATTATACACAATGTTGTTTTCTATGCCAGAAGGCATTTGCTTCTTCAGCACAACATTCTTTCTCAATTTGCGATCTCAAACTGGAGATCCTTTGTTTGATGATAGGAGTTTGCAGATATTCTCCTATTTTTATGGTAGTTTTTAGGTCCTTGAGTTCTACCAATTTATTGCTAGCTTTTTCAATTTGTTGCAGGGCTTGCACCATGGTAGATACCTTGGAGTAGAGATGAAGGGTAGCTTGATTGCTTGTAGCTTACCATCTGATTTTGGCACAGATATAAAATAGCCAGCCTTGTTACCCTTTAATCTGGCTAACCCATGTGGCTCTACAACTGCCAAAAATACATTCCCTAAAATGCAGTCAATAGTGATGTCAACAACAACAAATTTTAGCTTGATACAATGTTCTTTGAAACATATGGAAGCCTAGGGGACTTCATACAATAAATTTTTACTCCCTAACCCAACCACTTGTCTGAAAGACTTTACCCAGTATTTTGTTGGTATTAGTTTTGAATTTAGAACATTGACATCGACACCTGTGTCAATAAGTGTCTTTAGAGAAAAAAATTATCCTTCTATGCAAATATCCAACATGACATGGTGTTGTTGGTATTGTATGGTCATTACTCTCATATCTCTAAAACCCATAGAGTCATCACGTTTTCCCTCAAAAATCTCAACATCTGGGTTTGAAAAATATTCTTCTTCGTCAAGTGTTTTTCCTTTTTCTAATTTAGAAACCTTTGTTTTTAGGGAAGAGATTTTCTTTTTAAGATTGTGGATCTCTTGGCTAGCTTCTCCCAATGTTAAGGACCTGCCTTTTGATTGTTGTTGGCTTTGCTGGAAAGCTCTTGTATTTTTCTCAAATTAGGCATCAATGAAAAATGCCTTGGCTTCTGTTTTTGGAACAGTTCTGCTACTACTTCCCTGGTCTTTGTGCCTGGTATTTATAAAAGTTTCCAACAATCTTTCTTTCATTTCTCCTTCTCCCAATGCTTTGATTTGGGCAAGTAATTTTGTCTCTGAATCATCTATAGTTTGTGCCATAAGAAATTTTTCTTTTTGTTTCTTTTCAGTAACAAAGTCTTCTTCATCAGAATAAATTTCTGATTCAGTATCTGAATCATAGTGGCAACCATCTGAATCAATACAGTTGCATTCATTCATATGCATATTTAATTCTTCTTCAGAAGATTCTAAGGAAGATATTTCAGAGGATGATGAGGTAGAACAGAGTTGTTTTTGTTGGATTTGTTCTCTGATTGGGAAGTTGGGGCAATTTCAGACTTTTGGTTTTTGGAACCACATTTATAGCACATGATTGACCCTTCTATTTTTATTGTTTTCTTCTTCTTTGCTATTTCTTGAGACTTCTTTCCTCTGTTTTTCTTAGATTCGTCTGCAAGAGGGCAACGATTTGATGAATGAACTGGTTGGCCATAGAGCCAACATGTTAATATATTCCACTGATCTCTTTTTGTGTTTCTAGATGAATGTCCTTAGGTTGATAATAATGTGTCTTTGGAACATACTTGTAGTACCCTTTTCTGGCCCCTTTCTTTTTCCTTTGTGGATATTCTCTTTCTTAGATTCATCTACAAGAGGGAAACGATTTTATGTACGTCCTGGCTGGCCACAGAGCCAACATGTTAGTTTATTCCACTGATCTCTTTTTGTGTTTCTAGATGAATGTCCTTAGGTTGATAATAATGTGTCTTTGGAACATACTTGTAGTACCCTTTTCTGGCCCCTTTCTTTTTCCTTTGTGGATATTCTCTGTATCCTTGTCTCTTTGCTTTCTTGGCCTTCTTTTTAGCTTTTCTTCTTTTCACTATGGGGTCATCTATGGATAGGCCATATTTGCTACAGATTTATTTTCTATCTGGCAATTTGGATAATTTTTGCAGTGATTTGTTCACTTTCATACTTGTACATAGTCCTACAAGGATTCTGGTTATAATGCTATAAATATCTCCCAAGTACAAGATTCAAAAGGTATTTGGAAGGCATCTTGTTGTCTGAGATAATCAACAAATTTTGAAGGCAATGCTACCAAATAGACATGTTTCCATAAGATGTTTTTGCTATCCTTGACTTCATATATTCTTTGGATCCAATCCCTATGAAAATATTCATACTTTTTATAGCATTTAAAGTTCATGAGAATCATCTCATGCTTATTTTCTAGTTCAATTTCTCCTCCACACTAATGTTCTAAAATAAATGAAGTCAATGCTCCAATCATATTACTTTGTGGGCTTCCATCCAGATTATGAATAATATCTCCCCCTTCATCCTTCAAAATTTCATTTTCCATTTTTGTCACTAATGTTGGTGATGTCTCTATTTCCCACCATCTTAATAATGTTCCAGTAAAACACTGAATGATAGATTTACATGCTTCAACTTCATTTTTCCCTTTGAGGCACATAAGTTTATATTCTGTGAACATTAAATCTATCATCTACCTTATTTGGCCAACACTCAGGTTGTCTATATTCCATTCTCTCTGGGATTCAGGATGGAAGTTATGTGTTTCCGAGAGTCTGCCTTTCCCACTAAGATCATGTGTAGGATACCTCGTATATTGGCTTTGAAGAGGTTCATAGATGGGGCAAAGATGTGGTTCTGAGCTTTTTGGTATTTTTGGTTCTTTGAACAGAGAAGAAAGGGTTATGGGCTCAGATTTTTCTTCTGTTGTTTCTTTTGGAAAAAGGGAGGGAAATCTATCAACAAGCTTGACAGGATGTTGGATATTTATAGGTCTATTGAAGAGATAAGAAACATGAATGGGTTATCTTTTGGAGCTATGTGCATTTTATCAAATCTTTCAGACAATTCTTCAATAAGCCCTTAAGGAGAATGTATCCCTATATCTATATTCTTTTCAACATCTTCCATTTTTTACAAAGATTCTCTAACACAACCTTTTAATACTGTACTAGAATAATTTACATCATTCAAAGTCATGTTAATGCCACTCACAGAGACTTGTAAACTATCAAAATGTTCATTGATTTTAGCATTTTTAACACAGTTCATTTCCAATCCTTTAACTGTTGTGTTGGTCCAATTTATCTGCTCACTGGCTTTCTGTATCCTTCCATCAATGCCAAGGGCATTTTCATCTTTTAATACCAAAGGAATAGCCTTAGCACTATTTTGTGCTTCTCCCAGGAGAATTCCTTTATAGAAAGGAAAAGTGGTAGGTGTTTCAACTTTACTGCCATCAATAGCAGTCCAAGAGTGTTTCATTGAAGATGACTCTGCATCTGCCATGTGTATATTTGAGGGTTCAGATTTCTTTTTCCATTCATAAAAGGACAACCAATTTTTTGTCCATTTCATATATGCCTTCCATCCTTGTGACATCCTGAATTTTTCTTGATTTGGAGTACTAAGGTCAAAATAATTAGACTCGGGATGAGTATATAAATCCCAATTTAGCATATTCTTAATCCATTGGGTGTCAATAGTATGCATTTTGCATCCTTCCATGATGGAAAAGAATTTGTGCATTTCAGGCTTGGAGGGTCTTTTACAGTCTTCAGGAACAAAATTACTGAATCTAGATTATGGGATTAACTCATCTAGCTGCTCAAGATATCCAAGACCATATTTTGGCATACTCATTGGATGCATCTTTCTCATCATTTCTTTGAGGCGAGGATCTTCATTTTCAAGAGGTGGAAGTTCATGGATCATCATAACATGATCAGAATCATGTGGAAATGGTATATCTGAACATTTTGGATTTGGACAGGGAGTGACAGAAGTTGTAGGAGGAGATTCTCCTATCATGGGATGATAATTCTGGTGCATGACTAGTTCTACAAGACTACTGAGATTTATTTTTTGTCTACAATTTGGGCATATCACTTGTAGAGAGGAAAAAAATACAAGTAGGGAAAATTCAAATAAATCGACATGGGTGCAATTTACAAATGATAGATGGGAGCTAGCAGTATCAACTTCTTATGGATCTATATAAATAGATGAAGTTTTACAAGCTTGGTTAATTCTTCTACGATCTATGGTAGATCTTATGGGAAAGGATACAATAGCAGATGAGGATCCTTCCTCAATATTGGCAGAAGTAATGTTTTGTAATGTTGGCGGATTTGGGTTATCTACAACCCAATGTTCTGGGAAACTCAGATTTTCCCATTTAATAATATGGTGTTCTATCTTCTGATTTTGAGCATCACACCAGATTTGGATTCTTTGCTGGGGTCATGGAGAACTGCAGGATAAAGGGTGTTGGTGTGTCTAAAACAACCATGTGTTTGGATGGCAATGTTGTTTCTCTTCTTTTTCATATCAAATCCAGTTGTCTGGATCTGAAGTTGCAGAATATCTTTGATGTGATCATCAAATGTATAGGCAAAAAAATTTGGATAGCAATCAAAGTATACAGTTCCATCTGATAATGGAGCGACCATCTCGCCTATTAATGAATCTGAATATCTATTATGTGTCAAATCTCTCACTCTGGCGAGAAAAAATGTATTCAAACCTCTATGTGTTAAGGCATTTATTCCTATCCTTATACATCCCAAATTTAGATATTAGTCCCAATCCTTTTAGCTTGTTTTTGGAGTTGCTTAGGGTCTAACAAAGGAATTGTTTATACATCATCATAATTCTCTCAGATCTGGCTGATGCTTTCTTTAATAGAGATCCTAGTTACCGCTTGTAGATGAAACATGGATAAATCAGCATAAACTTCTGAAGAATTTATGCTAGGCAAACACCATCTAGGTGCTGGTTGACTTTCCAAATACTCAAGTTTTGTTGAGTTTATAACCTTTTTAGATGAAGAAGAAAACATTTCTCTTAAAGGATTTTCTTCTATATGTTCTATATCTCCAAGCTCTCTGAACGAAACTGATCTTCTAGAATTTTCCATTTCTATTTGATTATAGATTATGAGTACTAACCGCTATGAACCAAATGTTAGTGGCTCTGATACCAATTTTTCAGTAGGGGCTTTAGAGGAAGCTTGCACGATTTTGAACTCAAGGACCTAAAAAATACCATAAAAATAAGATAATATCTGCAGACTCCTATCATCAAACAAAGGATCTCCAGATTGAGTTCACAAATTAAGAAAGAATGCTGTGCTGAAAAACCAAATGCCTTTTGGCATAGAAAACAACATTGTGTAGAATTTCCATACAAAGATGACTATGAAGGGAAATCTTGCAAAAGCGGAGCAATTCCCATGAAAAAAGAATACAGGGATCTATGTCAAAATGAAATATCAAGCTTATTAAGTAGAGGATTGATCAGAGAATCTAGTTACAGTCCGTGGAACTGTAATGGCGTTTACGTTAACAAACATTCAGAACAATTGAGATGGATTCCAAGATTAGTCATAAACTACAAACCTCTAAACACTGTCTTATCAGATGATACTTACCCTATTCCCTACAAAGGGAACCTCTTAGCTAGGATAGCAGGAGCTAAATTATTTTCTAAGTTTGATATGAAATCAGGTTTTTGGCAAGTTGCAATCAAAGAATCTGATAAATTCAAAACAACTTTTAGTGTCCCAGCAGGAAACTATGAATGGAACGTAATGCCTTTTGGGCTCAAACATGCTCCTTCCAAATGTAAAAGGTCATGGATACAATTTTCAAACCATATTTTGATTGGCTATTGGTATATATTAATGATGTGCTCATATTCTCTAAAAATGTCCATGAACATTTCAAACATGTTCAAAAATTTATCCAACTTGTCAAGAATAATGGGTTGGTGCTCAGCAAGAAAAAGGTTGAACTTTTCTAGACCAACATCAAATTTTTTAGGACATACAATCAAGGATGGACATATTTCTTTGCAAAAAAATGCTCTAGAATTTGCTGATAAATTCCTAGATGTTATCACTGACAAAACCCAGCTGCAGAGGTTCTTGGGTTGCCTAAATTATGTAAGCAATTTTTATAAATATTGTGCCAAAGATAGAATATTAATCAATCAAAGACCGCAAAATCATCCACAACCATGGTCAGCTGCACATACAGAAGCCATCAAAAGAATTAAAAGCAAGGTAAAAACTCTCCAAGTTCTTTCTATTGTTGATGAAGATTCGTTTAAAATTGTTGAAACAGATGTCAATGATATTGGGTGGGGAGGAATTCTAAAGCAAAGAAAGGAAGGAGAAGAAAAAATTATATAGTTCGTCTCAAGAACCTGGAGCCCTTCTGAAAATAATTACTCCACAATAGAAAAAGAAGTCAAAGCAGCATGGAACTGCATTGACAAATTTGATATCCACCTTATCCATAAAAATTTTCTTTTAAGGATCGATGCCTTTGCTCTAAAAAATGTCCTTAGCAAAGATATAAAGAAGCCATGAGAAGCAAAGTTTGCAAGATGGAAGGCTCTATTTGCTAATTTCGACTTTGATGTCAACACACATTAAGGGTGAGAAAAATTGTTTACTTGACTTTTTGAGCAGAGAATACTTAAGTTGGGTTGATATTGTCATGGTAATAGTAACAGAGTGGGATCCCTCCCAGCATACATAGACTCTAAGGAGTATTCCATAAGCAAAAAATTGGAGAGAATATTGCTCCAAATGGAAACCCACATGGCATTTGAGAAACACAAAGGTACTAGATGAAAACCTCAAATCTCACACAGATATACAACATCTGGTACCAGAAAGAAAAGTCTACCCTAAAGGTAGCAAATGGATACATGACATGGTATATGAGAGAAGTATGCTTTCTGCACATTTGGCTGAAGAATCATTAAGCCAAAATTTCCATGATATAAGTGTTATTTGGACAGAAGGAAGCAATCAAAGGAGAGTCTTCCATAAGTATTTCACCATAAACCGTACCAGGCTCCCAACTTGGTATGATATGCCTAAGATGTGGCCACAAGGAAACCCATCTATTATCTTTCCAGACACCATACATAATTTTACTGACTATAAAAAATCATGGTGGGATATTATGAATGTTGATGGAAAAAATGAAACCCATTATACTAAAGTCAAGTTTGGATCTACATGGACTACACAGAGAAACAGGCAGAGCGAATGGCTTCAAAACTGGTGGAATGATTTCGGCCTCAATAAAATAGCTATGGAACCCCTATATTTTGAAACTGATTTTCAAATTGAATGTGATACTTGTGGGTTCTTGACAGAATGTTTTCATAGTCCATGTAATACCGTTGGGGATTTAAATAATTATCCAGACAGTGATATTCTTGGTTATTTTATGAAAATACATCATGAATGGCTGGTAATGACCAAGATCAAACATCAAATAGTCCTAAGGAAGCCTATGATTGTAAGGAGAATATATACCAAGGCATGGGACGATTCTAGATATGTTAGATTCAGATTTCCAGGGACCACACCCTTGGGAGATTAATTATTATGGTTCTAGTGGGCTTATCCATAAAGCATCCACTGTGTAATAATGTCTAGTCATGGACTGAATGTGACCAGTTTTTCTCGTGGGATTTTCGGGTAAAAAGTATCCACAATGTAAAAATAATAAATCATACACAGTATAGTTTTGTACAAAGATTCCTTGCAGTCACGAGACTCGGAGCACTTCTCCGACTTTTGGTGGGATTTGACCCACATCTCTATGACTGATAGAAAAGAGTACAAAATTTTTCTATCCGATGGTCGGAAGTTTGTCCCCTCATTTTCTTATATAAGGAAAGGAGTTAGGCTCATTCGACACATTCAGAGTGAGAGTTTTAGAGTCTTAGTATTTGAGAATTTTAGTCCCAGGTTGAAGTCTGAGATTGTCTTCCTGCTCTGCATCTTCGAACATCTGTTTGAACTGCTTGCATCACGAAGAATTTCTTGCTTCTATCTCCTAGAGTCTGAATCTGAGAATCCTGTGCATCAGAGTGAGAGCTCTGGTGAGAACCTAAAGTGGCCAGATTCTTAGGATTTGAGTCTGTCAAGTGTGTTTTGATCAAGTTCTAAGACAGAGTTTGCGAAAGGCCAGGAAGCCTTTAGATAGCCTCTTGTTTATCAAGTCACAACATCTGATAAATGCTTGAACAATCGATCCCTGTAAAAGGAGCTATTTTTCTCTGAAAAGCTTTGTAAGAAAAATCTTCATGAATAAAATGAGTATCCATTTCTGAAACATATATCCGCCTGTGAGTACATTTTTTCCGCTTGTGTTAAATGGTCTATTGAGAGTAATATCTGTGAGACAAGAAGTTCACTTAAGGTTCGCCAGAGGTTCACCGAGGTCTGAGGAACACCAATCCGTTACAGGCAGGAGGGCGCGTGAAGGATGCCAGAGTATGAAAGTATAGAGGTTTGTGTACGGGTTCGTGTATTGGGTCACAGAGAAGAGAATCAAAATCGTGCAAGCTTCCTTTGAAGCCCCTGCTGAAAATATATATCCTTGATATAATTGTAAGAATAACGGTGCTAGAGTTAAAGCTTCATTAATTAGTGATTATTATAGTAAATGGCATATCATAACCTAGTAAGGAAAGAGAGTCTCACCCAAAAATGTAAAGACATATATATTATATATTATTATGAGGTAATTATTATTTTTTGCTAATATTTTTAATTTATAAATATGATATTTAATTATAAATAAAAAATATAATTCTAGTAATTTACTTTATTTTAAGAGATTATAAGATAAAATTTATATGGATTTCTTGGAATTAGATGTACATATTATAAGTATAGGATTTTTTTCATAAAAAATATATATACAATTTTTTAGAAAACTTTTGGGCAAACCCAAAAAATGTTTGTTTATATTAGTGGATAACATCTTTAGTAAAATTCCCTAATGCGAGTGATTAAATTTGTAGATTTGGAAGGCCACATGGACCCTCCGCAGGTGCGCAGTTGGCGTCACCTCAAGGTTGCACCTGCCTCCATCGTGAGAGCCATAAATCCCTTCAGCAGGGCACCGACCTCATTCACTCCCTAGCACATGAAGCATTCATTCTGGCGTACTGTGCATTCACTCCTGCCTCAACCGCAACGTCTCATTCCCTAGCCATTTATGGCCAATGGAGCCAACTCCTTCCTGCATTCGATCTGGGTCTCCCTCTGATTTTCTATCTGTCTTGCTCTGCAAGCTACAACCTTCAGCTTTGCCTTCCCCAGTTTGGTCTCCGCCCTTCACGCTGCTCCTCCGCCTCCGTTTGCTCACTCATTCCCTACCTTGCATCCCCAACAATCCAACGACGAAATGCCTCGCCGCCACTGCATGAGATGTCGTCGGGGAGGAGGCGGAGGATCTCCCTCTCGCCCCCCATTCTGGCCATGGTGGAGCACACAATGGCCTTCTCTATGGCTCTGGATGCGCTTGAGGTCTCTGACCCTATTGGTGAGGTAAATCCTCTTTGCGGACAGAGGTGATCCCACTAGCCCTAGAGTGGGTCTAGCCACAAACAAGACAAGCTATAATATTTGATTCCTAGTTAGCGAATGGACGAAGATTCGATAGATGACTTACCGAAGGTCCTATGCTATTGTTGTCATCGAAAAGAGTGGCTCGCTCCTCGCTCCTGGTTTGAAAGATCACGATCCACTCGCTTTCACACTCGGACACCTGCGGTGAACTGGCTATCCGCGCCAAGGCCAAAACATAGGTTTTGTGTGCTTTTTGAGGAAATGTTCAACATGAGAAATGATGTCCATATGCAGAAGAATGCAAAGAAGGTATTTGAAAAGTATGACACTGTTCACAAGTCACGGGAATGACCCTCCAATATGCGAGGCGAGGGATTATAGGGACAGTGAAAAAATGTTGTGTAACAGACCCCTAGATGCTCTCGGCCCAACTCTCAATTTGTCTTCTGGAGATCCAGCACAGCCATTCTAGCTCTGGCACTAGGAAACGGCCTCGAAAATCTACTCTCTCTCACTCCTCCTCCCCGTGGCCAAGAAAAACGATGGGTCTTCCAATGAAAAGTACGGAGGACACTTCAAAAAGAGGGGGTAGCAGCTCTATAAAAGGAACCCGACAAATTGACAATGCAGCGGACATAGGTGCTCACTCCACCTCCACTCCAGAGCTGGCTCTGATCGAGGTGGATATTGGTGGCCACCCGCCTATTCCACTTGAACCCCCACCATTGTTTCTTTCAATTTTTTAGTTTCCTTAATTGTAGCAAAATTTACTATTTTTGGCAGTTTTTCGGGTCCTAAACTTCCGGAGCCATTTTGAAGCCCTAAACGACGTTTTTTGGGTATTAAACCTCCGAAAAATATGATTATGTTCCAAACTCAACATTAGGGGTATGTTCTAGATTTGACATTCGCTATCAAAAATTGTAGTCCTTAGATAGATCTTTCTAACGATGTATCATGTGCGTCAAACAGAGATAGTATGCCAAAGTTACGACCCCGGGAAATTGATGTACTAATTTACCCCGATGTGGCCCATAGTCTGGCGTTTCATCTACTAGGGTTAGGTTTTTGGATGTTTAGGGTTTTCCATTATTTCTCAATAATATATAGGCCTTCGAGCCTCGTTGTAACACAGAGTTCAGATGCATATAGCCACCACATCTCTTCTCAAAGATAAGCTACTAGTGCCCTAGCTAGTTTATTTCCATTCTGTCTATAAACAAAATTAAGTTCTTTGATATTAATGAAATGAAGTGTTATTTCCTCTGCATCTTGGTATTTATTGTTGTATGTGTATTAAGTTGTGTTCCTGCATAAATTCAGATCAGGCTCCCCAGCTCTCCAAGAAGGAGGACGCCCTGTCATATTACGGGTGCTTCATTGTTGAAGAACCACCTCGCTTGCAGCACCATGACTCAAAGGGCCGGTAACTGTAGATCCATCACTCTCCTTTTTTCCAGTATTTACATGTCTCTATATAGTTTCTATGTTTATTTTTATACTACACAACAAACTCAGTTTTTTGATACTTTGTTAATAGATGGTTTCCCCATGAAGGGAAGCTCTTTCTATGACATGTTGAATTCTCCAAGGGTTGGTTTCCCCCCAAAGGGAAACCCTATTTTTGAATTTTTTAAATGTCTTCTTCCAATAGGGGTTGGCCAATTCAGCAACCCCTGTCATGAAGCTTGAATGTACTCTTTTTGTACCATATAATAGAATTTAGCCAAAAAAAAAAAAAAACATCTTTAGTAAACCCATTAATGTAAGATCGTGTGTTTGACCTAATGAAATTGTAATCAAGCACATGTTGGCATGGAACTAGTCACATGTCCAACACCATTAATGATAATAAGTTGAGAAAACTATTGCATTGGAATGACACTACCAGGGTGGTGGTAGCTTTACAATATGTGTAATTTCTCTCCAAATGAGCCAAAAAATTTCGCAGTGGCGGGAGCTTAGCAGAGAGTAAGATATAACTAGAGCCTCATGAAGTGCACTATCGTGTAGATGAATAGTAATGACTATGAATGATGATGAGTTTCATAATCAAATGCATGAGAAGTTGAACATGCTCCTAGATCTGTTGTCGACAACGATTGAAGGATTGATGTAAGCAGTGAAGAGAAAGATTGAATTGGAAGAACAGAGAACGCAAACCAAGCTGCAATTAATGGAAACAAATCATATTTTGTTGGAAGGGAAGTTTGAAAAAAATGAAGCTAGAATTTAAGACAGAAATGGACCTTTCTTTGGAGATAAGGCTAACTAAACTGGAAGGAAAACTTGATATTTGGAATCAAGATAACTTCACAAAGACTTAGTCTAACAAGGAGCCAAAGAGAAAACAAATAAAATGTACATTAGATCGGGAGCATGAGAATGAAGATCATGTCCCCGAGCAATTACTTGAAGCTCCAACAAAAGGACCTTCTAATGTCATTTAGTTTGTTAAATTCTAGTTTTAATTATTCTCTATAAAATTAAATTGATTCTAAGAGTCGTTTTTAGAGTCTATAATAGGCCTATGTATCGATTAGTTAGTAAAAAAAGTCATAAACACAAATTGTCTACATTTTAAATTGCTAAATATAATGTTTTTGAAAAACAATCTAAATTCTATTAAAAAAAACTGACCCAAATTCCAATCATTTTATCATATAAATTATCTAACTTTTGCTTTAAAAAAAACACACACAACGGTTAATAAAACTCCTTGAAATAATAAACGAATGAAATGAAATTAAAACCTTTCCAAAACCTTTTAAATGAAATAAGAACAATATTGTTCCAAATAACTTTTTTAAGAGTATAAAAAGTTAAGAAAATGAATGCACTGTTAAAAACATTTGTACCTTTAGAGATAAATCATATTCAACCCTTATAGATACGAGGTTAAAATGAATGTACTTTAGTTGCATATAATGGTATTTTATAATGCATGTGAATAATTAGAAGTTGAAGGGAAACCATCCCATTATGATTTGAGTAAATATTATAATAGCATAAGATATAATAAAAAGGATAAAAGCAAAAACAAGTAGGTTTAACATATACATTTTATTACTAAACAAGCACTTAGATCATTTTATTAAATGACCCGCCGGAACGCCGAAGGACCTGACGTGAGACGGAGGCGAAGTCGCACGGAGACGGAGGCGAAGGACTTGACGTGCGCGAGATGAAGATGGTGTTGTTGGTGGTGATACTGGGAGGAGGATGCCTTGGGGCTTTGCTGCACCATGTTGAGATTGTAGTGATTGGGGGTCATGGATTCCGGTTCTACAATGGATGAAGATGATACCTTCTTCTTGTTGGGTTGTTGGTGGTATGGGGATGTTGTTGTACTAGGCTCCTCTAATAACTGGGGCTTTTTCACTTAATCCCCCATATCTCTGTGTCCACCTTTACTTTGATTTTGAGCTATAGAACTCCATATCAAACTCTGGTCTAAAAAATTATTGGTAACTGAACCCCCTTTTATTGCTGCCCTGGAGGATTCAACACCACCACGACGTGCTTTGGGTGGCGCTGGGAAGTACGAAAAGGCATCCCACTTTTCCACACTATTTTATTATTTATTTTCTCTTTTCCTCGATCTCCTTCTCACAGAGTCCATAGCCTCCATAAGATTAGTCCTACAAAATCTCATGGCATCGCCCTCAATTCAATCCCAGAATCCCAACGACAACCATACCCCGTTGTCCCTTAAAAGAAAAGAGATGACAGAGTCCTATTCCAGAGCCCAGAATGAGGTGCTATGGCCCAACACCGCCATTGATGTATTGCTCCTCAAGTTTGAAAATATGTGCTTCAATGTTAGCCGGGGCCGATTGGGTAAAACCCACTGGGGTCAAATCGTCGATGCTGTCAATGCTGTCTGCAGTGCTAATTACAGCGGACTCTAGTGCAAATACAAGTGGAATCGCCTCAAGAAGTCCTACAACAAGGCCAAGTTGCACGGAGAGACATCCAAATTTCTGTTCTATAAGCGCGTTGAGCGCATTGTGCACAGGGCTTCTGGGCAGAAGCTCCATGAAGAAGAAGAGGTTGCATTGCCTGCTGCTGGAGGTAGTCCTTCAAAATGTCTATGCAGGCTAGTCCTGCAGTAAAAACCAAAAACATCTCTTAAACGGAGGATACATTCCCCAAATTCTTACAATTTAAATACATATTTGCATAAAAGTGGAAGGAAAAGGGCAATTTATATATCTGTTAGAGCTGCTGGTTCTGCTATTTCCCTTGAAAAGCGCAAGGTTGCAAGCAACGACGCAGAGTGGTGGCTTATAGAAGGCCTGCTCGGCATTCAGGGCAGGGGACGCTCTGCTTCTCCCCAGCAATTGAAGGTTCAATTGAATTGATTTCTTCTCTCCTCTCATTTTTTTTTAGCTGTGGTTTTGGTATCAACCGTGTGGGTATCTTTATCTAGGTGATTTTGTAAGCTAACATGTTACAGTGGCAGTTTCTTCCACGTTAATAATCCCCTTAACACGAATAAAATGTTGTGCAGAAATCATTCATTCACAGCCAGCCAACCATGGTTTAAATGAGAATAATTTTCTCTTTCTGCTAAAAGTGGCACTTGTTTTTTTGGTTTTTGAAGTCCAAAGGAGCGAGACGGAGGCGAAGTCGCACGGAAACGGAGGCGAAGGACCTGACGCGCGTGGGACGGAGATGACAGCAGGAGGGTGGAGCAATCGCCAAGTGTTGAAATTTGAGAGGGTGGAAGGGCGATAGGTGGAGCAGAGAGATTGGCTGAGAGCACTGTTCATCCCAGCAAAGCTCATAATAGGAACACCTTCGGCGTAATTACAAGGAATTTAAACACATTATTTGCCATTAATTATAATATAAAAAACATATAAATATAATTAATTTAAAATTTAGAATTTTTAAATATGTATGAGAAAATCTAAAATCTAAATACATTAATAAATCTTATTATTATAATTATGTTAATTTATATATAATTATGAAAAATGTAAAAATAATAATAATAATAATTTAGAATAAACTACATAAATCACAAAATTTATTTAAACAATTTTTATTTTTATTTTTATTTTTATTTTTAATGTGGTTGATAGATATTGAGTGGCCGCTATGTCTACGAGAAAATCTAGGTAGATCAATCCAAAGGGATCTACTCGTCAGTAAAACTAGCAAGGCCTAACCAAGGGCGTCGAGGAGAGTTGGTTGCGTGACCTCCCGATAGGCGAGATACTTAGCAACAAGAACTCGACCAACTGAGCTATCCCTTGAGGCCAACCTTATTTAAACATTAAAAAATATGTAAATGTAAAAAAATTAATGTAAATATGTAAATAATGTTTACTTATTAAATGTTTCAAAGTAAACAAAGATGAAGAATTTTTTAGGCAAATTGACTCTCTCCCTTTTAAGAAGTAAAGATTGTGATATCTCGATTTTATCTATAGTTAATTTAATGAATATAAAATAATATATTTATGTTTTCTTAATATAGTTGGGATAATAAATGTATGTCTGTATGTTTGTTTTTTATATCACCCCAATCAGGGCGAGGAATTGAACCAATGACTTCACATCAAGGAGTGCCTTAACAAAGCATCCGATCACCGTCTAACAAAGACCCCATGGACGTATATTCGTTTGTTTTTAAATAAAGTAAATAGTTTTTTTCATTTTCAAATTTGATAATATATATTAAAACAAGAAGTTTAGAGGTTGATCAATTGGAAACTAGATCATCTCTAGAAATTTAGTCATTTTAGAGAGGTAGAAGACAAAATATTGTTAAGAGAGGCAAGATTCAAAATACATATGCTATAAATTGGGCCTTCAAGAACTTGAAGAGACTAGGAAGATGATTGAAACATAAAAATACCAACTGAGAGGAATTATCTGAATCAATGGCTTCAATAAGTATAGGTTCCTTGTTGTTTCCCGAAGAGCAACCAGAGTCTAGAGGAAAGCCTATATGATTTTTAATGCGTCCCAACCATTGATTCAGATCTGACATTTGACATTGCATGTGCTCCAAGGAGAGAGAATATCCTTGTGGCTTTCATGTATGTCCAATAGTACTTTTCCAAGTAGAAACTTCATGTATTATGCCCAACATCAGGAACCTAATATGCTACATCTGCAAGAACTTACATGTTTGAGAGAATGTGTCTCTAATTAGAAATCTCCCATTTCTCCTAAGCAATCTCTGCCTGGATTGGTTGGGGAGTGAGCTCCCGAAACTATACCCTATACTCTCTACTTGAACTTGCGCCTTTATACACCCACGTTCCCCATGTTCTTGATAGTAGGTATCCCCATGATGAACACGAGTGTGTTGACGAGGCATGTATTTAGTAAAAAAAAAGTGGAACCTTTCCAAGGAAAAACAAAATTTCTTTCGAGGGTAGGATAAAAAAAGAGAAGAGAACAGAGGTTGATATGTAACAGTGACCTTGTGAGTGATCCTGCCCAATGGGGAAGGCTCGAAGGAGTTCCCAAAGAAACACAACCCCCTAGATTCCAAAGAGAAATGAGAAAATGAGCCTTCTAAAGTAATGTCATCACCTGAGAAACCAACAGAAAAGATACAATATATAAAGATAACCTTAAGTCCAAAATAATAAATAAAGGTAGTGAACCTTAATAGAAAAGAACTGAAGCAAAGTATAGGAAGATAGTCAACTCTAACAAAAAGAAGCAACTAACAGAAAAAACCTATTGAGAAACCCTTCCCCAAGGTACTCCCCGAATACAAAAACAAACCCCTGCCAATAGTTGGAGATGGAAGAGGCATAAGTAATAAAGGAAAATACCAGTTCATGATAACTTCCTTAGCCTAGAACCTCAAGATTAAGGCCTAAATAGACGGAGACATGAAATAAGAAGTCTTATTCTTTCCTCTGTCGAAACAATTGACAATTCTAAGAATGGATAAATATAATACCCTTGCCATGAATAAAGGACTGGAAATGTTGCCCCATTCCTCATGTCCGCAATATAGCCCTAGACTAAATACTATCGAATCAGAGGCAATCATGCAAAGTATTGATTGAAATGTGATTTGATGCAAATGAAATCCATCGAAAAGTCAGTTAAAACCTGCATAATGAGTTGCAATAATGAACCAATCGTGCAGGGTGGCCAGGTCTACATAGCGGGTATGAGGATTTGTTGACAATTGTTGGAGACCATCAAAAATTTATGATCACGGGTGAATTAATACATGTACTGGAACCAAATGGTGGAGTGGGGATTTCCCATGTGTTGTTTGTAGATGTCATAAGCAAATCCATTATGGGGGCTAGCTATTGCATCCCTTGGCCACGTGACAACAAAAACTTGCCACCCACCTTTTCTCAATTCCGACACCCCACTAAGGGAACAATAAATGTGTTATAGTTAAGGATTTATTTATTAGTGATTAATGTGTCAAGAAGCATATACTATAATCTAATATTAAATTCATTTTCATAAATATAATTCATATAAGGATGATTATACATATTTAATTTATAAATTATAAGGTAAATTTTCATTTTTGTTAATTTTATTTTTAGCCAATAAATAATGATGTTTGTTGTCGTAAAAAATTAATTATACATATAGCTCTAATGATTCGACTTTGGTCAAAGAAGTTATAAGGTAGAACTCAATTGGATCACCTCGAGTTAAGTGTACATGTTATATGCATGGATGATTTTCCATGAAAATATATGTATGTTTTCGTGGGAAAACCTTATGGGAAAATTTAAGGAATGTTGCCCTATATTGGTGGATATCATATTTAATAAACTCATTGTGTAAGTTAGTGTGGTTTACCCAGGTGAATTGTAATAAGTATTAGCTGGCATGGAACTTACCAAATTCCCAATAGATCTTCTACACTAGATGTACCAGAAAACACCTTTGAAATGAATGTCCACTAAATGTCATAAAGGTTTGCTTGGTCTGTGAAGAGAATCATGCCACAGATAAGTGTCCCTACTTAATTGGGCTCAAATTTTTATATCAAGGTGGGGAAGGAAGGCCAGAGAAACTCTATTTCATAAATCAGAGAAGGCCTCAAGGGCCTCGGTCATATCAGCAGGGCATACAAGGTGCACCTTACTCCTACTATCATACAAACCATAATGAACCTATGAATTCTTAGTACACATCCAGTCCTCCATCATGGCCTACACCTCCTACTTGGCCTTACACCCATCCATATCACCCTCGTCCTGTGAACCAACCATTCCAACAGTATGTTCCTGAACCACCTCAGTGGAGAAACCCATCACAAGGTTGGAGGCCCCAACACAACCAACCACCTGCTTTACTGCCTCCACCCCAACATCAACCTCAGCTCACCCACTCTGCTCCACCTAAGTTGCCTCAGATGCCTGCCCAACCCAATCTGAACCTGAACAACAAGTAGACACAATAGGTTTACAGTGGGGAAACATCCTATCCAACTTATGTTGCGAAGATACATGAGATCAACCTCAGGTCTGGAATATTACACCCAGTCAGTCATCCTCCATCTCCACCTACAGAGGTTGAGGAGGAAAACAAAGAGAGAAATACTCAGACCAACAAACCTCCTTTTCCCGAGCGACTAATCCACCCTAGTCAGCACACCCCTGAAGAGACTGAAATTATGGGAGAACTGAAAAATATGAGTGTGAAAACACCCCTTCTCCAGGTCATTAAGGATGTCCTTATTTACAATAGGCTCATCAATTAAAATTTATTTAAGAAACCTGGGAGAAAGAAGAAAGACACCCCCACCATCAATGTTGTGGGACAACTATCTGACTTAATGTTGGGAAGGGTGATCTTCCTGAAGTAACTGGACCCTGGAAGTCTAGTAGTAGATGTACACATTGGTGGTGTCATAGTCCCCCACACTTTGTTTGATCTCGGGGTTGCCATTAATGTGATGAGAAAGGAAACTATGCTTAAACTCCACCCCTAAGGAGCATTGAGAAAGACAACCACTACTAATCAACTTGCAGAGAGATCCATAGTGGCTCCTCATAGAATTGTTGAGGATGTTATGGTCTTAATCAACTCCTGGGAGTACCCCACAAATTTCCAGGTCCTCTAGCCAAAAACCAAGTTTAATGATACCCTCTCATTTTAGGGAGACCTTGGTTGGGCACTGTCAATGCTTATATCAGTTACAGGGTCATAAACATCACTATAAATAATGGGAAATTGTCTAAAAAACTGGTATTATATCCTCCTTCCCAACCTTCCATTGACCATGACCCACCCTTATGGTTGGAGGATGACAAAGAAGAAGATGAAGTGTACAGTACCACGTCCTAACCCATTTTTACCATAGATATTGTTATTAGAGGGGGGCAACCTCATGAGGATGATCTCATCGACTACATCATTCAAATCCAACCCCTCACTCTCATTCCACTCAATGACCTAGTGAGAGAATCTAAAAGCCACTCGTGGATTGAGTTACACTCAAGTGATTCAACCTCTAAAGCCACCAAGGTTGTGGAATTTGGTCCATCAAAATCCCCAAAGATTAACTCATCCCTATAAACCAAAGAAGAAGAGAAACTATGCCAACTCTTAAAATAAAACCTACATGTTTTTTCTTGGGACTACAAATACATGAAAGGGGTGCATACCTCAGTGTGCACACATCATATTAATATTAAAGAGGGATGCAAGCCTATGTGCCAACCCCAAAGGAGGATGAACCCAACGCTAAAGGACATAGTGAAGGATGAACTGCAAAAGTTGTTGGATGCAATTTTCATCTACCCCATATTAGACAGTGAGTGGGTGTCTCCTCTTGTTCTAGTCCCAAAGAAAAATGGAAAGTGGAAAATCTGCTTTGACTACTGAGAACAAAACAAAGCCACTAAGAATGTGAAATTTGCATTTCCCTTCATCTATCAAGTCCTAGATGGTCGTGCAGGGAAGAAGTTTTCCTCTTTCCTGGATGGGTTCAGGGGGTACAACCAAATCCAAATTATTTCTAAGGACCAGGACAAGACCACTTTCACATGTCCCTGGGGCACTTTCGCTTACAGAGTCCTTCCATTTGGGTTGTGAAATGCCCCTGGTACTTTTCAGAGGGCAGCCCTGAGCATTTTTTCTGAACTAGTCGATGACTCTATAGAAATATACATGGATGATTTAACACCTTATGGGTATGATTTATAGGAGGCTCTCTCTAATCTAGGAAAAGTGTTGAGAAATTGCATTGAAATGCATCTCTCCCTAATTCTGGAAAAGTGTGAATTTATAAAAAGGGCAGGCATAGTCCTAGGGCACTCAATATCACAAGCAAGAATACAGGTAGACCCAAACAAAATCACCATCATAAAAAGCGTGCTTATTCCTCAAAAGTAGAGAGATATCAGAGGTTTCCTAGGTTTTGTTGGCTACTATAGGAGGTTCATTAAGGACTTCAGCAAAGTCGCCTTGCCATTATTCTTATTGTTGGCCAAAGATTTTGAGTTTTTTTCGTCTATTCTCTGTCATGAGGATTTTGATCTCATCAAGGAAAAGCTAACTACTTCCCCCATTCTTCGAGGTCCCAATTGGGCTCTTCCCTTCCAAATCCACACACATGCATTAGATAAAGCTATGGGGGCAGTCTTGGGGAAATTAGAAGACAAATTACCCTATGCCATTTATTTCATTAGCAAGAATATGTCCAAAGCTAAACTTAACTATACCGTCACTGAAAAGGAACTCTTATACATTGTCCATCCCTTAAAAAAATTCAGGCATATTGTTGGTTATCAAACCTTTGTACATACTGACCATGTAGCGATCAAGTACTTAATGAATAAACCATATGTTAATGCTAGAATGATTAGATGGTTGTTGTTATTGCAACATTTTGATTGGACAATTGTTGATAAACTAAGAAAGGAAAATGTTGTTGCATATTTCTTGTATATGCTAACTTTATCTGCAAATGAGGAAGGAATGGTGGATGATCACCTTCCAGATGAACATCTATTTTCTATCTCAACATTCTATCCTTGGTTTGTTGACATAGCTAACTACTTGGCCGCTGAGAGGTTTCCTCCAAACCTTTCATATAAAGAAAAGAGCAATATTATCAGGAAAAATGCCCCTTTTGCTTTCATTGGTGGCAATCTCTTCAAATTGGGTCATGATCAAATTCTTAGAGGATGTGTGAGGGAAGAGGAGGTCTTTGACATCCTCTCAGCATGTCATGATGGTCCCTGTGGGGGTCATTTTGTTGCTAGGAGGAAAACCTTCAAATATTTACATGTAGGCTACTATTGGCCTACCCTCCACCAAGATGCCAAGAGATACACTAGTAGATATTATCAGTGCCAAAGGATGGGGAGACCTACACCGAGGGATGAAATGTATTTGCAACCTCAGGTGGCTTTAGAGCCATTTGACAAGTGGGGCATGGACTTCATTGGACCCATTGATCCACCATCCGGGAAAAAGAGGTTTATCATAGTCTACACCAATTACTTGACCAAGTGGACTGAAACAAGGGTTGTGAAGGCATCAACAGAAGAGAAGGTAGCTAAGTTTTTAAGAGAGAATGTGTTCTACAAGTTTGGATACCATAGAGAGGTAGTCATTGATCACAAGGCTCAATTTACATCTCGTCTCATTGAGAACCTCATGAGGCAGAACAAGATAAAGCACAACACTTCCACTGAATATCATCCTCAAGAAAATAGCCAGGTGTAAGTGATAAATAGATCCTTGTAAAACATCCTCACCATGGTTGTGAGTAGCAACAGGAAATATTGGGCAGACATATTGGTGGAAGCCAATTGGGCTTACAATACCACTTGGAAGACAACTACAGGGTTTAATCCCAATGATCTAGTTTATGGGAAGAAAGCTTTACTTTCCATTGAGTTTGAGTATAACACCCTGAGGATGGAAGCTCAGTTGGACTTGGACATTGTTAGTCATCAGTATTTTTCACTATCTTTATATGACTATAGTTTGGTTCTAGATTTCTGAAAACAACATTCCTTGAATATTGTGAGTTTCAGAATTCTCATTGTCTTCATTATCCTTGTAGAAATTTTTTCCCTTTTCCATCAATTTCCCATATCATGGTCACCCTGTTACTCCTGAAAGACTCATCATAGGCTTATACCTCTCATTTTCATCCTCCTTCCTTGCCTATGACCTCATTTCCCTGTTTTTCCCCTGTCCATAACTCCACTTTCCCTCTAGGGTTTCCTATAGCTAACTCATTCCCATGTTCCCCACGTTCCTCAAGCATTGATGGTCTCAAAAATATCTCTGTAGGCTCTTTAGATTTTGAATCTTCAATACAATACTTTTGACAATACTTCGTTTTTCACTTGAAACCTACAAGCCAATTTTCAGTCAAGATCAGGTCAAAGAACCCTCCCACTAGGTCATTAGGGTTTCACATGTTGTAAGGTCATCATTGGATGTTTCAAGCACTTCTTTTCCTTTGCTAGAACCTAGCTCAGATGTAATAGAATGTCAAGACATGGTTATTCAAGAAGGACCTAAAATATTTCCAAAGAAGACTATCCCTTCAGTTCAGAGTCTGCACATGAGGAAAATGGACAAACTTTGGCACTTCTGTAGGAGTGTTGAAAGGTTTATCAACAGAAAGTACTTATAAGGTAGGTGTTCTGCTCCTGAATGAAAACAACTTACAACAAAGGAGAGAATAAACACTTGGTCTTGTAGGAAACTAGGGTTATGAACTTGATGGCCCAGTTGAGTGCCAAAATAGTGACCACTTGCAAAAATGACCTGGAGGAGACACACAAAGCCAAACATGAAGAAATTCTAGCAGAATAGATTGAAGAAAAAGGGAAAAGGGTGAGGTGAACTGGACATAAATGAATGAAATTGAAAGGGCTATAGAGAACTTAGAAGACAACGTTGATGATTGCTACATAAGAGCTGCAGACACCTAGGGTTTTGAAGAAAGTGGCCAGACAAGGTGAAAAGCATAAGTTGAACTCCATGGTGGGAACAAAAGAGGTTTTTGAAGATGCTGCTATATGACCAAATCCTAAAGTTGTCAAAATCTGACATGCCTAAATGAACAAAATAAAAGCCACCTCAATGTTTTCAGTTACCTGCAAAGAAAAAGTGTTAAATGACATTAATAAGAAAAGGAAAAAGGCTTTTAAACTTTTGAAAGTGGGTTTTCAAAAGATTAAATCAATACTTCACTTGGCTATAAAAGCCCATCAAACACTTCAAGGGAGTCATTTTTTCCTTCAAGAGATCAAGAGCATTCAAGAAGAGGAAAATTTGTGAGTTTTCGAGCCAAACTTAAAAAAAATTTCCTGGCACTACGCCCTTGGAAAATTCCCCCCACACATTTTACACTAGTGCTGCGTGCATGGAAGTGAGTGTTGCACCCTTGATAGAGCGTTGTGCTCTTACCCGACATACCCACTACAAATTTCTTTTGGCGCCGCGCGCTCAGCCTTGGCGCTGCACCCTCAGCAACGACGCTGCACCCTTGGCCATGAAGGGTTTCTAAGCCCTCTAACAACTCAAATCACCTCAAACTGTTGCCAAGCTCTTGTCAAAGGTCCTCCAATAAAATATTAAGGGTAAGTACATGCCATGCACCTATCTTCAAGCAATTTTTGTGTTTTCTTAATGAATGAAATCAAACCCTAAGAGAAACCCTAAATGTCAAGCTTGAAATCACCGTTTGAACCTCATTTCATCTTCCTAAAAAGAGTGTTAGTGATAGATAGGGTATTTAAATAGCTGGAGGGTTGTCATTGAGTTGTTTAGCCTCTCACTTATTCTCATACACCTAGACCCTCACTCACTCATCCCATTCAATTACCAAAATTTCCATTTCATTACCATCCTTCATCTCCTTTCCATTTACACTCCAGGGTTTTATAAAGGAATAATTCACAATGTTAGAGGACATTGGCAGTGGCGGTGAAGCCCAAATTCCAAGGAGGCATGATCACAAAGTAGGCAAGATCAATAGATTTGAACCCCTCAACACAAGGGAGCTAATGGCATCTCCCCTTACTGTTTCTTGTTTCAAGCATGTAGGATGCTATGAATTTTGTGAAAAGGTGCAGCAGGTGCAAAACCAACCTAAGCTAACTAGACTCTTTATCATTAACTTGCATGACAAACAAGTTAACCTTGTATGGGTCACCATTGAGTTATCTACAGATGCCATTGCCAATGCCACATGCATACCTAGTTGCTGTGGCCAGCAAAAACCCCCCTCTTATTTAGTATTAGTGATAATACTAAATAAGTGGGGACCCTTAGTCAAAAAATCCAAAAAAGTTAATTAGTGCTTGTTTTCTTTTTTCAATAAAACTTACTATCATAAAATTAGGAAAATTCTTTGGAAAATCTTTAAAAAGACTTAAGTTTTATGGTAGTATTGAATAAAATCATTCTTTGGGGAATATCGCATCGCAATAGGATAATGAATGCCTCTTTACGAGCGGAATTTTAAAAAAAGTGCGATAAGAAACTACGCGCTAAAAGGAAATTCATCGCATCGCAAGTTTTAGATATCATATTTTATGCTGAGAAACCTCAAAATACCGATGTGCGATAACATATATCGCAAATCGCATTTCACAGAAAATACACTAATGGATGTTTTCATATGTTATATTCTGCGATTTTGCGATATTGCGATATTGCGATTTCGCAAAGCTACGATATTTCGCTATGGAAATTTTTAGAGATTACGATCTGCGATATTGCGATTTTGCGATTTTGCGATGATACAATGTGGCGCTATTATGATATTACAATTGCAATTTGCGAAATTGCGATATTGCGAAGCAAATCGGAGATCACCTAATCACAGACTTTTGAGGATCGTTGTACGAAAAAGCTCTCCATAAATCAAGACTCCGTTATGCGCTTTAATGTTTAATCAATGAATTGATTGTCACTCATTAATGAAATGGTTTCGTTCTGATTAAAGAAGCGATTTCACATAATGTGATATATTTCATAGCTCTTCAACATTTAAAACTTGTCGTCACCTTTTTCATATCATTACTCTCACTTAATTCGTAAACCACAGGCGCGAAGAACAGAGGACTATACAAAGTGATATTCAGAGTATTATGGGAAAGAAGGACAAAGCTATGAGTTATGAAAGTAAAGAGATGGCATCCTTGTATACAGACACCGCGTGCAACAAAGACACTGGTATCACCACTTGGGATGGCATGCATAATTTGCTTGAAGAGGAGGACCCCAGAGTAATGAATGTTTCGGCTACTGCAGGATCAAGTGGTTCTTCTGAAGCATCTCTTACAAAGTTAGCTTGTTCATTTTTGCATCGGATAGCAGCAAGATGAAAATTCTCCCATAAATAGACATGGTGAAATGGGTGCTGGATAACATTGATATTACAAACAGACAGTTCAAGACTCAGGGGCAAGAGCTCATTGGCTCATTTACTCCAGAAGATTTAAGGCTTATGTATCATTTGTCGGAGCCACAGGCAACTTACAACAAACAGTTTATGGAGAAGTTTGCTAAGGAAAATGCAAACCTAGCAGAATGTACCAAGGAATGGTCTAGAAGAGATGAACCATTGAAGAAAGATAAACATGGTATGTACAGTATTGGTTCTCTCACTTCTCCGTATTATTTTGCTGCTGCTATGCTATGTAGGCTTTTTGGAAAGCCTGACATTAATAAGTTTTCACCTGAATGGCTACCGTTGTTGAATGTTGCTGTTAATGCTACCATTGTGGATTGGGCTAAGATTTTGTCTAATAACTTAGCCACGGCTATTTTCAATTATCAGTCTAAACGGACTGTCTCTCAGAGGATTTATCCTCCTTTTTACTTAGCTGCTTATGTAATGGATTCAATCTGCTTTGTTTCTAAGTTTCCTTTAATGGGTTGGCAATGGACAATTCAAGATCCCCTACCCATTCATGTTTATCATAAAGAATTGTGGGATTCAAAGTTCATTCCTCATTTTTACAAGATTTTCCATGGAATTATGTTGCCACTATACAGAATGTTGTATAATAAGGATGCTCCAAGATTTTCTCCTGAAGCAGAAGTAGACATGCTCCCTGTCGCAAGATGGTTTGGAGAATAATTGTTTACCTATGTTAGGGTTTTTGGAAGTTCTGCTTCTCCTCATGTTTTACCTTTGTATGTTCTGGATAAACTCCTGGCCTGGGAAATTGCGTATCAAACCTGCGGAGAGGGAGGTTTGACCAAGGATTTAAAGGATAAAAAGAAGGCCATCTGGCCACAATTTCCTGTGCCTGCGGATCATTTTCATTATTTGATATTGGTCATGCATTTAAAAAGGTAAACAATATTACATGTTTACAATTGTTCAAGTTTTCAAGAAGGCTATTCGACCTGTATGATGTTGTTAAGAATTTCAGCACTGCAGTCAAGGTAAGAATATTTTCTGGAGAAGAGGATCTTTTTGATGATATGTTTCAAGAAAAAAGCACATTTAAAGAAATTCTACATTCAGCTCAAACACGTTTTTCTCCAGAAGAGTTCCAAGAATTTAAGATGTACAGAGAAAGGAGGTTGACCACTATTCCTTTGGATAATTTGCGCTTGGAACCCTTAAGGGAACCAACTCCTAGTATCAGTCTCAGTGGCAGTTCAGGTATAGAAAGATCTAAGTCAAAGTTCGGAAAAGAAACTTCTGAACATTCTAAAAAGTCTGATAATGATCAGGATAAAAGTGAAGGGTCAGTAAAGGATACTGCCCAATCAAAAGAACTTTCACAGCAATAGATTTTAACCACTTCGCAGTTAAATCTTCCCCCTCTCATTGTACAACAACCATCCATCAGAACTGAATTGGATAAGGAATGGGAAACATTTAATGAATTGATTAACGTTGAAGGACAGAACACACAGACTCCTGTAAGTAATGTACAGACAGTAAAAGGTTTAGTTACAGGACTAAGTGCCAATGTCATAGAAACAGAACATATCCCCATTACTCCATCTTATGAGTTGATGCTCAAAATAGAGGAAATTCATCCTCTGGATATATTCTATAGTCCACAACATAAAGCAGTAGTAAGAAAAAAAAGGAAGAAGAGGAAACTAGAAAGTGTAATCTCTACTGATGCAGAACAATTGGATGTTTTATGGAAAGATCCTACTACTAATCCAACTGAAAATCTTACTAAATTATCTCAAATTACAGGAGCATATACCTCTGCGGCCATCGACAAAGCATTTGAGGTAAGGCAATTATTGAATGAAAAAGAAGATCAAATACAGGTTCTGCAACAACAATTACAACAGGCCAATGCTAACAGTGAAGCACAGATACAACTTGAAAAATTACAGCAAGAGTTTCAACAAATGAAAGTTGGATATCAGAATAATTTGGCTGAGAAAGAGAAACAAATACAGATTATGCAAGAGATGCACAAAGATGAACCCAAGATCACATAATTTATTACAGAATCTATTTCCTTGAATAAACAACTACTGCAGCAACAGGATATATTATGCCAAAAAATTTCACAGTGGAACTCTTTTTGTGAAGAAAGTGATAAAATCACTAATCATGTCATAGAATTATGACATGATTATGATTTAACTAATGAAAGAGTTACTGACTATTTGGCTTGGCAAAAGACAGAGGAAGGAAAAAAGGCAGGAGCACCAATCATCAATGACAGTCATAAAGAAATGATTTTCAATAATTGGGATACACAGATTAAGAATGCAGAACAAGCATTGGAAGAAGCGGCTACAACAGCAAGCAATATCATTGATTGTGTAAATGAAAATTTGCACAAGGAAAATTTAATTTCAGAAACTACTCCAGGATACCTACCACAAGCACAGAAACTGCAAACAGAGTGGAAACAGAAAGCTGAAGAAAAGGCAAAATAAATTAAAGGATTGACAAAGTTAAATTGGGATTCTTATTGGGCATTTCTGGTAAAACCACATAGTCAATGCAGCGCTCTCAATTGCATCATCAATTCTGCCGAGAAGATAGCGCCAGCACTTTCCGATGCCGTTTTCAAAGGGCAATTAAAATCTGAAGTCGGCCAGCCTGTTCTTCTCAAATCGATGCTGAATGCTTGCAAATTCAAAGATCAGATTCATAAGTAGTTAGTTGATAGTTTTAAAATTTAGATTTAGTATTAGTTTTACTTTATTTTTGCCTAGAAAAAGGACGTTCATTTAAACCGTATCCTACATTTTTTGTAATAAGTAATTTTTAGATTTAGTTAGTAGTATTTAAACCCTTCTCATGCATTTAGAGAAGGGTCCTGAAATTTGTCAAAAACTTGTCCTCAAAACATGCACTTTTGCACCCTCAGAGGAGGTTTTGATAAATGAATGGAACAGGATTTATTGATATCTGCGTTTAATATTTGCTACTGATGTTGCACTTTGGTACTCTTAGTGGATGTTGGATTAAGAAGAGATAAGTCATTATTGCTTCTAGCTCATGAGTATAACTAGTTATAAATGGTACTTTTATCTCTTAACTATTTCTGCCCATGTGTTAAAGAGATATTCATGTTCAGTTATTTATATATTGATGTTTGAATGCTTGAGTTATCATTTGGCACTTTTGTACGGTGATAGCCACTTGTTTATGCCTAATGTATGAATAGCTTATTATGCGATATGTTTTTCGCAACTGTTTCATCTAACTTTTTATATGAAGTGGATTTCTTTATTGAATTCTTTTCTTATAACAGTTGAATGATCTTTATTATCAATTGTTATTTGAAATCATTTTAGATCGCATAAATAGAAAGATTACATCCTGGGTTAGTTTAGAATTAGATATTTCTGTTTAAATTAGAATACAATTTGGATATGATTAGATTAGAAATAGAATAAAAGCATTTCACTAAGGAATTTTAGAAAGGAAATATCAATTCTCAACACATACACACACATATTGGGAAACTGGTCCCATTATCCCCAGTCGGACCCACTACACCAAACGGAAAAGGAGTTGTTAACCAAGGTCCGGACCGGGTGGGTATCCCCCTTGTTGTAAGACCCGATTTTCGAGGCTTCAGCACTAGTGTAGGGGAGAAATGGTTCAAGCAAGCCAATCTTAACATGAGTTATTTTGAGCCATATATTAAGCCCATGTATAAAGACCACAACAAATATATCTTTCCTTTCTCTCACCTGCTTGATAGATATGCACCTATGATGAGAATTATCATGAAGTGTTTCACATGTGAGGGAAGGTTCTCCCGTCTTTACTCATACCACATCATGTTGCTTATGCACTTTACTAGAGTGAGGATACTGCATATACCATACTATCTCTATCGAAGCATTGATAAAATGTCATACATAGTGCAAAAGAGAGACTATCCTCAATAGATGCAAAGCTTATTCCATCACTCACTTATCAAAATGGTTGTTATGCACCAACTACAACAGAAAGGCATTCCATGGGAGACCTTCATTACCAATAAGGTGTTCACTTCTCCACACGCACATCATCAGCAAAATACAACTTCATCATCTCATCCTCCCATTCCTACTTCTCCATCACTTCTTGTTGTTCCTACATCTCCACTCACTCACATTCTTTCACCCTAGGATGATCCTCTTTCATCACCTTCCCACAACCCTTCACCCCCATCTCATGATACCAAAACATCCAACAGTGAGGCAGAAAGTAGTGAGGCAGATGGAAGTGAGAAAGATGACACTGAGATGGTTGATATAGAGCCTTTTACTTTGACCTATCAAAGAGGTCATAGGCAGGTGTTTGCTCCATAGATTGTGGAAGGGACCCTGCCTTCTACAGTAACAAAAAAACTTGACAAAGGTAAGGAAAAGATCATTGTTGAAGAGGAGGAAGAAAAGCATGAAACTGAGAAAGAGTTTCAGCTAATTCACCTTGACAGTGATAATGAGGATGAGGAGAGGATCACAAACATGCTGCTCAAAAGAAATGATGCCCAGATTAGGGATCTACAAGGCAATCTTGGTAGGGCTAATAATGTAATAAACTTCCTTGAGGTAGAAAATGAGCAGTTGGATACAGAGAAAGCCATCAGTGAGGTCAAAGATATTGGAGCTCGGAAAGAGGTTGGAAAGGCCAAGGCTAAGCTAGATGAGGCCCTGGGCACTCTAGATGACATTGAGGACGAGGAAGAACAAATTCCTAGGAGGAGGCCAAGGAAAATTGGGTTGAAGAAGGCCTTAGCCCGGGAGAGAGAGCAAGAGACAACATTGGCAGAGCAACTCACTCCAAGTGAGCTGCTTGCCATGGAGATCAAATATGATATGGAATATTGGCTAGAGAGAGCCAATGTACACCTAGAGGATCAGCTTGAGAAGGCACAAAGGAACATTAACATACATAAGAATATGGCAAAGCATTATGCCATGAGAAACAAAATTGCAAGGGCCAAGCTCAAAAGAGCCCTTGCAAAGATTCAAGTCCTAAAAGAGGTAAAGGATAAAGAAAAGTTGGATATCCTTGCTGATGTATCCCTTCAAGCTTCCCAAACATGATCATCAAGTTAAAATCCAATTTTGACACATTTTTGTACTTTTTGAAATTTTGACAGTTAGCCAGCAGAAAAAGGGCCAAGCGCGCAGCGCCACTGGCGCTGCGCTCTTTTTTGGGGCACCCAATTGAATAAATGTTTACATATTCATGTTCATCAGGCCAAGGAAATCACCCTTGGAAAGTTTCAAGTCATTTGGAGCAAAACTGATCCTCCAAAAGTGCCAAAAACCACCTAAAAATCACCTTTATGCCCTATTTTCAACACTGGCACTGCGCCCTGAGAAGTCTTGGGAGAATGGATTTTTGAGCAGGAAAATGGATACCATTATGAAAACCAAAGGAAAATTTTTAAACTAGACAGGACAGGCTTTCCAATGAGTTATCATGGATCTCATTTGGACACCGGGAAAGCCTCCAAAATTCAGCTGCAACTTAAGCTATTTTTCCAGTTTTGGCACTGTGCCCTTGAACCTTGGTGCTGCGCCCTTGCTAGAAATTCAAAAAAATAAACTTGGAGATATTTTGAAAGTTATTGAGAGGACTTAAAGTTCAAATTATTCTCAAATTTACTCAGAGGTTAGCTTAGAAGTTATCTTTGCATTTATGAGTTTGGGATATTTGTGCCTTGGGCCTTGCATGGTCTCATAGGACAAAATGACTTAAATGTGTAATTAATGACATTTTGGAACCATAGCTAGGGTTTTTCTCCTCATTTGCATGTTAAATACTGCATGGAGGCTTCATGTTTATTGTTGGTTGTTTATTGAGATGAATACATCGACTTGGAGTTGTGAAGAAATTGGATTTGGAGTTGTGTGATTGTTTTTTGACTAAGCATCAATGGAGCAAGCATCTTCATAGGATTCATGAACCTGGTTAATGGTGATGTTGCTCTAATCTATTTATTGTTTCCTTATGTTCTCATACTGTTCCATATTTTCTCTTTCATTAGAACGAAAATTTTAGGCTAAGATACGCTGTTAGAGGCACCTTAGGTCTGTCTGCTTCTATTGCTCAAATGTTTTCCTCTGCTAGGTCTGACTGAAGAATTCTTCATTTCTCTTTAATTCCACTTAGCTTGTTTGTCTTCAAAATGATTAAATAGAGTCAAGCCAAAGAAGTTTATGGTATGCCTTGTCCTTTGGTGTAGCTTGAATCATTGTTTTCTAGGCTTTTCTTTGAAGTTTTCTTATTAGGTTTAGGCTAAAGAAGTTTATGGCATGCCCTATCCATTAGTCTATCTTGAAATGGTTACTTTGAAGGTCTTTACAGTTTGATTAAGGAATCTAGGAGTTCCCTTCTCTTTAATCATTACTTATGTTCTATCTTGGATGTTTTCTTTCTCTAAAGGTAGATAGCTAGAGAAGTTAGGAGTTCCTTGCTCTCTATGGTTTGTTGGATAGTTGTTTTTAAAGTTTACTTGATAGAGCTAGGTCAAATAATTTTATGGTGCACCCTATCCTTTGATTCTTTCTTGATGCATAGTACTCTTATAGACTCTTCTTGTTATAGTTTATGTTAAATGATTCTTAACTGCCCTTTAAACCTACTACATTCACAACTTAATGTTCATTTCACACTCACTAAACCTATTTAGATCCATTTGGCTTTGTTAACTTTCCCTATGAAACACCCTTGACCTATTTTTGTACTTTTCAAGACCTTTTGCAGACTCCATAGCCCAATGGTTTAAGTCTCTCTTACTCTATCTATTCTTCTTGACAACCAACCCAACCAAACAAAACAAAACAAACAAACCCTATTAATTTAACTAGCCTAAAATCAACATCCTAAAACAAACAAGTTACATCTTTTACACAAATATAGAGAGAGCCCTCTCTGAGTCCAGAAAGGCTAGGTGCTAGGGCTCCAAAGTTGGTTTGATGTTACCCTTGTTCAATTTGGTCTTGCCAATCTGACAAATTACAGGGACCTAACAGACATCACAAAGACACAACAAGAAAGGTTGTTGCAGCTAAATAGTTTGGATGAATTCAGAATGCAGGCCCTCCTTCAAAAATAGGTAATCCAGCTGCAAAGGAAAGTTTTGCATGACAAGCACATCAAAGAAAAGAAATTTCAAGATGTAGAATGGGTGTTGCTCTATGACTACATATACAAGGAATTCAAGGGCAAGCTAATGACCAAGTGGCTAGGACCTTATCAAGTAAATAAATGCCATGACAATGGGGTTTTTTAGATCAGAACCATAGATGAGGAGGATATCCCTCTACTTGTCAATGGTTACAAGATAAAAATGTATAAGAAGCCCCTTTTCTGAGGCTGAATTTATCAATTCAATAAAAACGGAGGTGAATGTCATTGGAAGCTCCATAATTTCTAGCCCCTCACCTTCCTAGAAACATAGAAAAACAAGAAAAATAAAGAGGTCTGGGTGAGAAACTTTTTGATGCATCCAAGGCCAACTCCTGGGTTGAAAACCTCCATGAGGCGATCCTGGAGCAAAAAAAAAGAGGAAAAGAAAAAACAAAGCAATAAAATATCCACAGGTAAAAACCTCTTTGAGGTTCCCAAGGGAGACTTGTCGGTTGAAAACCTCTACTGAGGAAGCCCACATGTCCTCAAAAAAAAGAAAAGGAAAAAAAAGGAGTGAAACAATACCTATGCACTAACCTGCTTCTGCTTTACAGGTTGTTGATCAAGGAAAATTTAGGAAAAGGGAGCAGCATCCCTTCTCTCTTTCTCTCTCTCCTCTACATATTCACTCCATGTCCAATCCCAATATGCATCCATTCATCCTTTTCTCCCTCCAGGTGAGAAAATTCCATGTTTTTATTACTCTCTGCAGTGTTATAGGATGTCCTGGGTTGCTACAATATTTCCTATAGTGCTACATGAAATCCTATAATGCTACAGGAAAGTCATCCGAGAAGGAACAAGCTCACTCGAGGCCACCTAACCATCAAGAAGACATGAAAAATAATTTTTTACATGTACCTACCACTTCTAACCATCACTCTACTCCATGCATAAATATTCACTCATTAAACTCTCTATGTCGTCACTGTGAGCTAGTTATCTAAATATAAACATAGGGCCTTTCCTCTCATATCCTCCTCCACTTCACCACTCCATTCACTTCATAACAACATACCTAACATCCTTGCACCACTTTTCTTCATTCCTCAACTCAGTGGAGCTCCAAAACTGCAATAAGGGGACTACTACAGGGTGATCACTTCACGTAGTTTTTATTTACATGCAATCAACACATCAATGAAGCACGAGGTAGATAATGAAGATGGCTCCATATGATCACCATAGGATGCCAGAAGAGAAGCCACACCAGTAGCAATACTTGAGGATATCCATGAGGCACTTGAAAAATAATCAGCAAGCAAAAGCAATAAGCAACTTACTCAGAAATATAAGCTGCTCACTCAGTAAATAATAAAAATATTATAAAAAAAACACAACAAAGGAAACAAATCACTAATGGACATCATCATGCTCCAGCTCCCTGCATCAAAGGATCCTGCCACTCATCAACATCAGGTAGGCTCAGGTATGGCTCCTCCACCCTCTCGCTATGCATCATTTGGCTAAAATGAGTCAATGTCAAGAATAGAGAGTTTAATAGGAAAAAAGGTGGTCAGTTAACTTGGCCACCCTCAAAGAGTTAAAGTAAAGAGTTAGTGGGGTTTGCATGCCACATGGAGCTGTCACATCAGTTAAGGGAGATATCACAAGGATTTGGAGTTGATTCTGAGGTGAATGGGAATGATTGGCTCAAGTAGGACCAACGGTCCAAATGAGGAAACCTCGTGCCAAATCCACATCACCACTGCACTCCAAGTCCTCTAGATTTGGAATAAAAGGTTTACTTTGGTTCATTATCCCTCATTTTATTGTGCATTCTGAGATCAATTAGAGCAGGAAAGAGATAGGAGCCACCAAGGACCTTCGATCCATGTTCGAGGTTTGCATGCAAGCCCATGCTACAGGAAAGTTTGTTGGTGCTACAAGAAGTTTCTAGGGAAGCCACACAGTCCTAGAAAATTTCATGAAAGCCACCCTCAGAGTATATTAACACCCCAAAACCATCCTTCAAGCAATAAAACATCATAGTTTCATATTTAAGTGGACATCACCCCACCAAGGTTTCATGAAAATGTACACACAGTTAAGCCATAATTCGAAAATTTAAGAGGTTTTTCATAGAAGTAGGGTTAATAAAATCATAGTTTGTGTTAAGTTGAAACCTTTGGGGTCCCATATCACAAGTATTTTTGAACACAAGCCAGATAACCATCTCTCTAACATAGTCACAAGATGGGGGGAGGTTTTAATAGAAGGGAGCCCACATACATAAAACAAAAACAAAAAATATACTACACCCTTATGTGGTTGACATCTTTAGAAATCACTAGTGGTTGGGGTTCTTCGAGCTCCTCAAAGGCTTTGATGATGAAGTGGCTCAAGAATTTGCAGTAGCCTTCAACTCCCAAAAAGAGGATAGGGCCACCATAGTGGTTAGAGGGTTAGTAATTACAATAACCGCTGAGCTCATTATCAGAGTCACAACCTTACCTCTAGGAGTTAAGTGGAACAAGGAGTACAAAGTCTCTAACACTACCTCTAAGAAGAGTTTCTTCTTGCCTAATGAAGAATACATTGAATATAAGAATAGGGCAAGAAGGGTAAGTCTCCCTTACCCCTGGGATGAGGTAGCATACCATATCATGAAATATATTTCTTGTGAGGGAAGACTAGTGTGTTCTATGGATACCATTTCATATTATTACATGAACTTAGATTCAAAGGAGATATGCCCTATTGGAACAAGGTCTCCTACAAGAGCTGCGAAACTGGTCCATTTTGCATATTTTTTATTATATTTAGTCTAACACAGGGGTTTTGGGGTGGGTCAAAGCCCCTCATGCATTGTAAGTGGGTCAAGGGTAGACCAAGAGTCCGCAAACCACGGTTTGCGGACCATTAGATGCGTAGGCTAAAATAGTATAAGTATTTGAACCTTTTTGAGTTGTAAGACAGACGGGGATTAAGATTGATACGAATTGTGAATTGATAGATCTATTTGGGTTTTGGGAAAGGACTCCTGCTGGTTGTGTGTGCATAAATCCTCAGTCCTACTGTGTGCAGACCCTACTGCTGTGTGCGCAGGTAGGGTTTTGGGTATTGTAAAAGGATCTGGAGGATTAATGAATGCGGAAGGCTCTTGAAATCTCTGAATCTGAAATATCTGATTATGTATGCTTTGTGTCACTGATTTAAGCTGCAAAAGTACTTGTGTTACTTGTTTATATTGTGATCTAGATCCACTATGGTATGCATGATTCTATATTAACCTCCACAAGTAATTGTGCTAAGTACTTATGCTGTGACAATTGATCTGAATCTGTCTATTGGACTTTATGCAAGAATAGCTGCGATAGTTTCTTTGTTACCCCACATCTGTTATTCGTTGCATGGACTGATAGATCTGGGTTCTGTAATATGTGATTTGATATTTGTGAAGTCGAACGCAACTCTGCCTGACTTACCTGCCCCCTCCCAGGGTGCGGAAACCTGGTTCCAGCACCCACCCATACTACTTCGGGTGAGACATTGGCCTGCGCAAGCAGGTCACTGCCGAAAGGGCCAATAGTATAGGGGTTTGTTGGCAAACCTTAACCTCTGAATGTAGGTCAGGACCCCTCGAGCCAAAAAATGGTTCCATTGCTGGGACCGGGAGCATTTTGAGAGAGGGATTGGGTAATTCCAAGGATGTACTGGAAACCTGAAATAAAATAAATTAATGAATGGTTCAAATGGAAAGTTCAGGATTCGTAGTGAAAGAAAACCGCAGTAAAAAGTTGACCACCAAAAAGTGGAAAAATAAGTATATTTTCATAGAGATCTACAAGAACTTCTTCGTAACCATTGCGATTGAGCTCCAGGAGTGGCTCACAAGGTTGGTCGAATTTCAGACTTGTTGGAAGGACGAGCGGGTTACACAATGGACCCCAAAATTAATCCAACAGTTAGAGAAGGCTGATAACACCATCACTCGCACCGTAGACCACTGGGTGGACAACGTGCTAGGAGGATTCGTGACATAATTTTCCATCGATCAATTCATCTCCTACTCCGAAGAAGAGCAGAGATTCTTCAAAGAAATTAGGCGTAAGTTTCTGAAGACTTTACCATTGCTGATTAAGATATTACTGTGCGAAAAAAGTATTCTGTGTAGCCACACCGAGTGAATGACCGCTGATTCGAATGGAAGTACGATGCAAAGTGGCAAATAATATCGAACCAACCTAGAAGGAGGTAGATCTCTCTACAGCCTAGTAAGAGAAGCAGCTACACAGAGTCCTCCAACCACACCACTTTCGAACCAGCGTAGGGGTAAGAAATCACCAGAGGACGACATGGGTTTGCACGCGAAATTGCCTACCTTTAAGGGTGTGGGAGATGAGGACATGGAGCAGTTCTGGTTTGTCGCAGAATAGGCATGGACTATGCAGAACATAGCTAGTGACACAGTGAAGAGGGCACAACTGTCCCTTACCTTCGAAGGAAGAGCTTTGGATTGGTACATGGGATACATCGGAAAACATGCAAACTCAACCATCAAAGAGGTTAAGAACACCTTAAAACAACAATTCAAAAAGCCTAAGTCCTATTCTGAAATAGTGGTCGATCTAAAGGATTCAAGCAAAGGCCTTCTGAATATGTATGGGAGGCCGATCAACAGCTGAAAAAGGCGATCAGGGAAGGAGGATTTCAGTACGACGACATACAACACATGAAGTGGTTCATTGCTATGTTGCTGACTCACCTGCGCGTACCTATGGGCCACCAAAATTTCGAATCACCGGAAAAAGCCCTGGAGGTCTCTATGAAGTTAGAATCTGCGCCCAGAGACGATGCACATGGAGATCTAGAACCTGCGAAAGGAGCAAGGCACAGAGGCTAGCCCGGAAAGATGGTGCAGGTTTTGTAGGGCAGTCGGACATGATGAACAAATTTTCCAGACATATGATTTGATGATCGATAAGGGGAATCTATATAGGATGCAGTTGGAACCATCTTCACCCAGATCGCTCTCGAGCGCAGGGGGCTCCCCAGGAAGGAGGAGGGACGGCAGAAGAGGTGGAAGCGCAAGTTGGGGATGAGGGAAACTCATATATTATAACTGTGGAGAGGTAGGGCACTTTGCCAGGGACTTTCCAAACCCCACAAGACATATTTTCCAGTATTGCAAGAAGCTGGACCACGCGATTGAAGATTGTCCAGTCTTGATAGCGAAAATGCAGGAAAAGTAGCCGATGCCTACGTAGAATGTGCAGAGGGTTAAGGCCGAACTACGAGACAAAGATCCAAGTGTAAATGTTGTAACACGCAGTGGGATGGCCACCGCGGGGCCTGGGAAAAAAACTACAAACGAGCCTCTGATCCAACCAACAGTTAGCAAATAGGAAGGGTTAGATCTAAAAAAGGAGAAAGAACCATTTATCACCACTCGCAGGGAATTTTCCGAGGCAAAGGCATCTACTTCGCAGCCGCCTGAGGACCTCAAGGCAGATGAAGAGGTTAAACCCTTTTTACAAGCATGTATGAAGCTGTTGCGCAACGCGAGGGCTGAGGAAAATCTTCAGGAATTGATAGATAGTTGCGCAACAAGACCTATCCTCCCTCCAGAAATCAGGGATGTACATAAACTCTATGGATATAAGAATCACATCGGCAGCGAAATGTGGTTGACTGCGCAGATCGGTGATTATGAGATGGATCAAGTTATTTTGGACTTAGGATCAGATGCGAATGTATTACCTAAAAATACTTGGCAATGAATGGGGGAGCCTAAGTTGGAATGGTACACTATCCAACTGTGTATGGCCAATCAATAGAAGATCATTCCACTAGGAAGACTACCAAAGATTGTGGTGGAGATCGCAGGGGTTAAGGTCTAGGCTGACTTTGAAGTAATTCAAATTGTTGAAGATGTGGACCCCTCCTAGGCTTTGACTGGGCCATTGATATGGGAGGTATCATTAACTTAAAGAAGAGGAGCATGGTATTTGAGAATAACAGTACAATGGTAATAGTACCATTAGATCCGGAAGAGGGTGAACGATACATAGAACCAGTACATGATGAAGAGGATGTAGATCACATCTATAAGTTGACTGCGAGAGATGAAGACTGGATCAACCCCACGGCAGAGGGGGTACTATGCTGGGAAAAGGACAGTGAATGTTTCTCCGAATTTGATGGGGAGATGGAGAATTGGCAAAACCGGTTACACAATGTCTCTACGCTGAGATGTATTCGGATCACGAAGAACTTCTGTTGCCTCTCCTCAGAGATAAGAGATCTACCTTATTTCGATGGTTCTGGTAATGTTAGGGACTTTCTGTGGGCATTTGAAGTCGAGGTCCCCAGGGAATGAAGGTTATGGGCCCTTAACCTAGAAATGCATGCAACCCCTACACGATGGTGGGAGACGCATAAGGAAGCATTCTCGACATGGAAGGATTGTCGGGGAAGGATGCTCTTGCTATTTGAGACCCCAGCGGAGGTACGCGTCAATCTTTTCCTTGGCCCAGGAGATCCTCATGAACACGTGGTTGCATGGATGGAGGCGTGGGATGACCGAAATACAGGAGATTGGGTTCACTTATTCATTCACGTGTTGGGTCCAATCCCCATTACCTGGTACCTAGATGCGGAGCTGCATCAGTGCACCCATCACTGGGAAACTTTGAAGAATGACTTTATAGGTACATTTGGATTGATAGGGGGTTTCGAGGTGCTTGATGAAGCTCTGCAGGACATATATACATTCGTGTTTGGCAAAACCAGCTTGTCTATAGGATTCAGAACGCCGACATGGGAAACGAAAATGTAGGATATTGTTAACTACCACAACTTGGCAAGTGAGGAAGGTGAAGATGATCCACTGTCTTTCTCTATCCTGCAGTCAAAAGGGGAGCGCGTCGTTGAAGGACCTCCAGTAAAGGAAGTGGATGTCACTAAGCCTCTCAAACTGCGCGAAGTAAACATTGGGACGAAAGAACACCCTATACTGGCTAAGATCGGGGATTACTGGGATGAGAATACAGTAGGTAAAGTGGTTGAATTACTTACAGAATATCAGGACTTGTTCCCTGCAAAATTTTCCAAAATAAAATGGATCACGGGGGACTTAGGGGTCATGCATATCACTCTCAAACCTGATGCGCGGCCCATAAAGCAGCGACCTTATAGGTTGAACCCCAAATATAAGCAAAAGGTCAAGGAGGAGCTCGATAAAATGCTTGTTGCAGAAATCATCGAACCTGTTGAACAATCAGACTAGGTCAGTCCAATGGTGGTTCAGGAGAAAAAAACTAAGGGAGAGATTCGGATCTGTGTGCACCTACGCAAGTTAAATAATGCCTACGTTAATGATCCATTCCCAATGCCATTCTTAGACGAAATCTTAGACAGCGTGGGAGGGTACGAAGCATACTCTTTCACGGACGGGTTCTCAGGATACCATCATATAAGAATCACACCTGAGGACAGTAGCAAAACCACGTTCGCCACTAAGTGGGGATATTTTCAGTATACTGTCATGCTGTTTGGACTCAAAAACGCCCCTGCGATATTCTCACGGGTCGTTATCGCAGTATTCGAAGAATTCATTCACAAGTTCCTCGAGGTGTATTTCAATGATTGGACTCTCTTCGGCCTGGTCAAGCAACACGTGTCAAACCTGCGCATGATGCTAGATGCCTACCGGAAATACCAGATTTCCCTAAATATCCAGAAGTGTATCTTCTATGTACCCTTCAAAATCTTGCTCGACCACATAGTTTGTCGGCAAGGACTAATGGTAGATCCTGCCAAAATCGTCGTTATCATAAATTTTCCAGTACCAACCACAGAGAAACAACTACGTTCGATCCTTGGACACATGGGATACTACAGGGAATTCATTCAAGGCTATGCGCTGATTACTGCCCCTATGGAGAAATTGCTCAAGAAGGATGTTTCATTCTTTTGGAATGAAAAATTCCAAAAGAGCTTCGAGTTGCTAAAGGAAAAGATGGTCTCGACACCTATTCTCATCTTTCCGGATTGGGAGAAGGTATTTCATGTTCATGTCGATGTGTCAGGCATTGCTCTCGGGGAAATCCTTACATAGCCAGGGGAAGGCGATATTTACCATTTAGTTTCCTTTGCAAGTAGGAAGCTCTGTGGAGCGGAACACAACTACTTCACCACCGAGCGCTAGGGATTGGCCATGGTTTATGCGTTGCAGAAATATCGACACTACTTGCTAGGAGGTCACTTCAAAATGTTCACAGACCATTCAAATTTAAAATACCTGGTCAATAAGCCTGTGTTTGGGGGGGAAGAATATATCGGTGGCTACTGCTATTTCAGGAGTATGACTTTGAAATCATAGTCAAGCCGGGCAAGTTGAATGCTAGGCCGGACCACTTGTCTCGAATAGAGAGGGACGAGGAGCCAACCGACCTGGAAGCCAGATTTCCTGATGCGCAGATATTTTCTATCAAGGTAGTAGATGCACACTTCACTGATATCATTCAGTTCTTGACTACCAGGACGACACCTCCAGAGTACTCTGTACAACAGAAAAAAGAGTTATTCACCCAAGCAACAGACTTTACCATCATCGCGGGACACTTATATAAGATGGGGGCAGATGAAGTACTGCGACAATATGTTTTTTTTGGGTATGTGTTATATTCTTTCCACGACTAGCCCCACCCATATGCGGACCCACCCATGTTTTGTGCATGAGTTTGCACATGGTTTTGGGGTACGATGGTTTTCAACCCCTAGTATTTTGTAGATCCGGTCAAGGGAACTACGGTTATGTTCTAATCTAGGGTTAATGGATTGGGGTTTATGTATGCTTCTACATGTATATATATGTGTGTTGTAACACTAAAAGGAATATAATGAAAAATCAAGCTGGTCGTCCCGATTTGGGATCCAGGGGAAAATCTCTGTGTTTATCTGTTTTATGTTGTATGCGTTCGCTATTGTTTATTTTATGTTATAAGATTCGTGTGTAGATAATTTCTGCTCGTGGTTAAAACTCAGTATCAGACGAAGTCAAGCTTCTGCCTTTCTCAAGGGGACGCTTTGTTGTTGAGGGTTTTTTTGCTCGGGCTCCGTGGTAGACCCCGTTCGGCGGGGAGATCCTATGATCATTCTTATGTGAAAGAAGATGGCGAGTGGTGGAAAGATAGAGATCGAGAAATTTAATGGTCAGAGTTTTGAGTTGTGGAAGCTCAAGATGGAGGATCTGCTGGTGGATAAAGATCAGTGGATCGCGGTAGATCCAGGTACTAAACCAACGGCAATGTCAGATGAAGACTGGAAGAATCTGGATCGGAAGGCTAAGAGCACAATACGGTTGTGTGTCTCAGATTCAGTATTGTTGAATGTATCTGGGGAAGCTACGGCGAAGACCTTGTGGGAAAAACTTGGGACTTTGTACCAATCTAAGTCTCTGGTGAATAAGTTGTTCCTGCGGAAAAAACTGTATAACCCGAGGATGAAGGATGGAGACTCGGTGACAGAGCATCTGAATGCCTTCAATACTGTGGTAAGTCAGCTGTCATCTGTTGATATTAAAATCTCAGATGAAGATAAGTGCATCAGTTTGTTGTGTTCTCTACCAGACTCGTGGGACAGTCTGGTTATTTCAATAGGTAGCAACACAACTACCTTGAATTTTGATGACATTGTCTCAGCCTTGCTGTCTGAGGAAATGAGACGGAGAAATATGGAGGGTCAAAATGGAGATGCCTTATCTATACGAGGAAGGTCCCAAAATAGAAACAAGAATAAGGTTTCGAGTGGGAGATCTAAATCTAGAGGGAGATCTAAATCTCCTGGAAAGTTTGTAAAGGTGTGCTGGAAATGCGGAAAGGAAGGACACTACAAAAATGAATGCAGATCTAAAGCTCCTGAGAAAGGAAAGGGATCTGATGAAGGTCCTTCTGCAGAGGCAAAAACCACCTCGGATGAAGGTGGGGATGTGTATTTGGCTTCTTCTTCAAATACACATGTAGATCATGAGTCTTGGTTGATTGACTCAGGTGCATCCTTTCACTTCACTCCCCATAGGGAGTGGTTCTGTGAGTATGAGAAATATGAAAGAGCACAGGAGCTCGTGGCTGACAGAAGGCGAATCGTTGGACGGGAAAGGCGGGTTGCCGAAGCTGCAAGGTGGGAGGATTAGAACACTTCCTGGTGTTCTGCATATTCCTGCATTGGCCAGAAATCTTATTTCTGTAAGCAAGATGGATGATGCAGGTGTAAAAACAGTGTTCGAGAAAGATGCTTGCAAGATGGTTCGGGGAGCACTAGTATTAATGTGGGGAGTTCAGACTGGAACTCTGTACAAGCTACAAGGTAGCACTGTTATTGATGAGTGTAACAGTTTTGTGGTTCCTGAAAGTAGGACGGAAATCCTAGCTGTCTCTGGAGAAAAGACCATGCTATGGCATCAAAGGCTTGGACATATTGGAGAGAAGGGCCTTCGGATACTGCATAGAGATGGTATGGTAGAAGGTATTTCTAATTGTTCTCTGGATTTCGATTTCTGTGAACATTGTGTATATGGGAAGCAGAATCGGGTGAGTTTTCCTTCTGGTGCTAAGAGGGCAAACAAAATATTAGAACTTGTGCACAGTGATGTGTTTGGGCCTGTGTCAGTTCCATCACTGGGAAAGTCTGTGTACTATGTTTCATTCATAGATGACTTCTCAAGGAATACATGGATATATTTCTTGAGGAAGAAATCTGAAGTCTTTGACAAATTTAAAGAATTTAAGGCTCTGGTGGAAAACCAGACAGAGAAGAAGATAAAGGCGTTGAGGACAAATAATGGTGGGGAGTTCTGCAAGAAGGAATTTGAAGAGTTCTGTAAGAAGTGTGGTATAGCACGGCAGAAGACTACTCCATACACACCTCAGCAAAATGGAGTTGCGGAAAGAATGAACAGAACACTGATGGAAAAGGCAAGAAGCATGCTCAGTGGTACCGGGTTAGGACAAGAATTCTGGGCAGAGGCAGTGGAGACTGCATGTTACTTAGTTAATAGATCACCTTCATCGGCGTTGGAGGATAAGACTCCACATGAGGTATGGACTGGTAAGAAACCCTCTCTTTCACATCTAAGGGTATTTGGATGTGATGCATATGTACATGTTCCAAAGGAGAAAAGGACCAAGTTGGATAATAAATCTGAAAGGTGCATCTTTGTTGGGTATAAGGATGGTTTAAAGGGTTACAAGCTTTGGAACCCAGAAACAAGGAAGGTTGTGTACAGCCGAGATGTGGTGTTTAGAGAAGTGAAAGATGTTGTTAAACATGAAGTCCTACCAAAGGAACCCGAGAAGATAGAGTTTGAGCTAAAGGAGGATGAATCAGACTCTACAACAGAAGAAGACTCAGAAGATGAAGAGCCACAAACTCCAACTTTGAGAAGATCAGTTCGGGAAAGAAGGCAACCCGAAAGGTATAGTCCATCTGCTTTCTGTTCAGGTTTTGCCTTAACTATAACTGATGATGAACCCAGAACTGTCAGGGAGGCAGTAGATTCAGAGGATGGAAAACTATGGAAGGAGGCCATGGTTGATGAAATGGCATCCTTGCACCAAAATGATGCATGGGATGCGGTGAGTTGCTTTGTTTGGAAAGGAAGCCCATTGGGAGAAAATGGGTGTTTAAAAAAGAAGATGAATGTAGAAGGCAAGGTGGAGAAAATACAAAGCTCGGTTGGTAGCAAGGTTATTCGGTGCGGGGAATTGATTTTGGTGAAATATTTTTCTCCTGTTGCCAAGGTTACTTCTATTAGATTACTTTTATACGGCTAACTGCTGCATTTGATTTTGAGATAGAACAGATGGATGTGAAGACAGCATTTCTTCACGGGGATCTAGAAGAAGAGATCTACATGAAGCAACCTGAAGGCTTTATGGTGAAGGGTAAGAAAGAACTAGTATGTAGGTTGAAGAAGTCTCTGTATGGGTTAAAACAGTCACCAAGGATGTGGTATCAGAAATTTGATACCTATATACGGGGACTTGGCTTCACCAGAAGCAAGGAGGATCAATGTGTTTATTTTAAATTAATTGGTGACCGTGTTATTTATTTGTTCTTGTATGTGGATGATATGTTGTTGATTGGAAATGACAAAGAAATTATCCAAGATTTGAAGACCCAACTGTTCTCCAAATTCGACATGAAGGATCTGGGTGCTGCAAACTATAGTTTGGGCATGGAAATTAAGAGAGATCGGGCAAAGAGGAAGCTGCGGATTCTCGGCAGGAGGAAGTACGTTGAAGACTATGTTGCTTGGGAGTTCAATGTGCGGGGATGTAAACCGGTGGGTGTTCCTATTCCTGTAGGTGCAAAGCTATCTGCTGAACAGTGTCCCAAGACACAAGAAGAAGAGGAGGATATGTCCCGTGTTCCATATGCAAGTGCAGTGGGTAGCCTGATGTATGCAATGGTCTGTACTAGACCAGACATTGCACATGCAGTGGGAGTATTGAGCAGGTTTATGTCAAACCCGGGGAAGGAGCATTGGACAGCAGTGAAGCGGGTTTTCAGATATTTACGTGGCACTAGTGATTATGGCTTGTGCTACCAGGGAAGACCAGGATTGGAAAAAATGTTGGACATTCGTGGTTTTGTTGATGCAGACTGGGCTGGAGATCTGGACCAAAGAAGATCTACAAGTGGGTATGTGTTTAGCCTATTTGGAGGCGCAGTCGGTTGGATGAGTAAAAGACAGTCTGTAGTGGCTCTTTCAACTACAGAGGCAGAATACATAGCAGCCACTCATGCAAGCAAGGAAGCAATTTGGTTGCAGAGAGTGTGTTCAAGTATGGGGTTGGTACAACAAGCTATAAGGATAGACTGTGATAGCCAAAGTGCAATTTTCTTGGCTAAGAACCCTGCTTATCATTCAAAGACAAAGCACATTGATGTTCAATATCACTTTGTTAGAGATATGGTTGAGGCTAAAGGGGTGTTACTGGTAAAGGTGGACACTTTGAAGAATGTTGCAGATGCATTGACGAAGTCTGTGAGCACTCAGAAGTTCTCTTGGTGTAGAGAAACAATGGGTGTTGAAGAATTGGCCCATTGACTAAGCTCTCCTATGGAAATAAAACAACAAGTGGGAGAATGTTGAGTATGTGTTATATTCTTTCCATGATTAGCCCCACGAGCTGTACGTTGCACTGGGCGTAGTAGGGGGGTCACAGACCGGGTGCAGCAGGGGGGTCACAGGGGGGGCGGCAGCGCCCCGGCGAAAAAAAAATTGGTATGCGATCCCACTCATATGTGGACCCACCCATGTTTTGTGCATGATTTTGCACATGGTTTTGGGGTACGATGGTTTTCGACCCCTAGTATTTTGTAGATCCGGTCAAGGGAACTACGGTTATGTTCTAATCCAGGGTTAATGGATTGGGGTTTATGTATGCTTCGACATGTATATATATGTGTTGTAACACTAAAAGGAATATAATGAAAAATCAAGCTGGTCGTCCCAATTTGGGATCCAGGGGAAAATCTCTGTGTTTATCCATTTTATGTTTTATGCTCTCGCTATTGTTTATTTTATGTTATAAGATTCGTGTGTAGATAATTTCCGTTCAGGGTTAAAACCTACAGTTTTGGAGCACGAAAGGCCTGCTATCTTGACCGACGCTCATGACGGAGTAGCAGAAGGTCACTACGCAGGGAAAGCAATGACGCAGAAGATCTTGAGGGCTTAATTATGGTGGCCAACACTGCATATTGATGCCCACGACTATTGTAAAGCCTACGATATGTGCCAACGAATAGGGAGGCCATCCCGTAGATATTAAATGCCCCTTGAACCACAAATGGCCCTGAAATCATTTGATAAGTGGGCTATCAACTTCATCGGGCCTATCAACCCCCCAGGAAAGAAGACATGTGCGCGCTACATTATTACGACCACCGACTATTTAACCATGTGGGCGAAAGTGCAAGCAGTCAAGGATTGTACTGCGGATACCGCTGCACATTTCATCTTTAAACAAATCCCGACCAGGTTTGGATGTCCGAATATTCTCATGAGTGACAGAGGTACGCACTTTGTTAATGAAACAATCCGATATTTGACTGAGGAATTCTGGATCCATCATGCAAAGAGCACGCGATATCACCCCCAGGCCAACGGCACGATTGAAGCTTTTAATAAAATCTTGGAGCACGCGCTGACCAGGGTATGTAACGCTGATCGCAACAATTGGGACGTGTGCATCCCATCGGTCCTTTGGGCCTATTGAACAAATTGCAAGAAGTTAACCAGAAAGACCCCATTCATGATGGTTTATGGTAAAGAATCTGTGATTCCCATGGAGTATATTGTTCCTAGTTGAAGTATCACAACATTTACAAACATGGCAGAACCAGACGTCATGGAAGAGCGATTAGCATAGCTTATGGCTTTGGAGGAAGATCAGTTTATTGCGAATTTCCATCAACAAGTCCAGAAGGCCCGCGATAAAGCCTGACATGACCGACACATTTGCTAAAAGAATTTCGCGGAAGGCCAATTGGTCCTCTTGTATGATAGCCAGTTTTGATCTGAAAATGGAATGTACTTGAAAAGGGTGCAAGGTATCCATTTTCATTTATGTAAATGAGTGCAAATACTCCAAATTTTAAATCTGAAAATGTGAGAACTTCTTATTTCTAATATAGAGATAGACTGTAGGGGCATTTACCGGATATGTCACCTTTCAAAGAAAGGATGAATCCAGAAGCTACCTGGCCCTCTTACAGACTCTACCTAAAGAAATAATAGAAGTAAACACTCAGACTTAATTAAAATGACCTTACTCAAAATTGATATTATGTAGAATTTTTGCTTGGAAGAGGTGTATGTCTTTTCTTCTGTTTATGTGTTTTAAGTTTATTTGTTTTTGCTGAAACTTAACATGTATATCAGCAACATAACTCAGCCATAGAATAACAAAACACAACAACAATATAATATAGGAGTTCACCCCAACTCTTGGGCTACATCTCCTTTGAGCTTCGTCAACATGACTAGAATCTTTGGGATTAAGGTACTTAAATTATTTTACAAGCTCCACACTTAACCACAATGAATATGAAAATGATTCAAAGGGCTGAGAATACCATTTTAAATCCTTTAATGGCTGTCCAATTCCTGCAAACAACTTTAGGCTTCCATGGACACACATCCTTCTGTTGGTGCACTAAGATTCTCTAAGCTTCTAAATGGCACAAAATCCCTTAGATTTCTGTTTCTGCTCCTGAAACCACTACTGTTGCATCCAATAATTATCAGACATCAAATACCATCTGATAAATTGCTTACATTAAGCACAACATCCCCAAAAATGGCTCTCCTCCACAGTTTTCCCAGGGCTACCCATGACTTCATATCAACTTCTAGAGCTGTATAAGTACTCAAAATGATCTGAAACTACTTCCATTGGTTCCATAATGACTGAAATAGTCAAGATAATTTTTTTTTTCATCAAAAACGGCCTCCGGCTGCTCCGGTTTCGCCTACACACTCTGTTTGGAAAATGGCCTCTAGAACTTAAATGAAGCTTTTCGGCTTTCTAAAGTTCTTAAAAAGCTCTGAAAACCATCTAAACAGATTCAAAAGGCATGAAGTAGCTAAGAATGCCTATTCATTTACCTTAAACAGAGAAACACAGTCCAATACACAGCTTTCTCCTTCCAGGCCCTAATGGCTCCTTCTTCTTTTTCGATGCTTAAACCTCTGAAGATGACCTCTGTTAGATTTAAGACCTGCTCCATTGAGTCCATAAGGTTGAAGAGACCCAAAATAAATAAATAAATCACTTCAAAAGGCCTTTCCTAGCCAAAGTTATGGCACATTTACTCAGACTTCCAGTTTGGCTCCACTAAATGTGGAGACACTGCCAGTTAACTTAACTAAACTGGCACATTCGCCTAATCTGGTGGAACCGGCGCTAAATTGGTGGCAGCATTAAATGTTGCAGTTAGCAATCTCTGCGTTCACATGCGCAATTTTAGCTAACCTTTAACTGTTTGCCTAAGTTACTGTTCTAGTGTGAAGGTCGTATGGCATGGTTTGAATGGGGAGGGGGCTTAACCCAAAGCCCCTTCGAAACCCCGCTCCGCTCCGTATTGCAGCACGTGCTTTTTGAACCATACGTGATGCCACGTATTCAAACCTTTAACCATATGTTTTAAAACCTTTACGTTGCCACATATTAACCCTTTTGACATTTAAAACATTTGCCATATGGATTTGAAACTTTGAATATGGGGTTTTGAAATTTAAAATAAATAAATGTGTGATATAATTTTTATTTTAATAAAGTTTTATATATATATATATATGATTTTAATTAAAAACCATACAAATATATATATATATATATATATATATAATTTTAAATTATTAATTAAACTTTAAATTAAAATAAAAATTTTCCAACACAAATATAAAAATTTCTTTTCAAAATTGAAAGTTATTGGGCGATTTCAAAATGCAATATCTTCTCCATATGGTAACGGATTTCAGTGTTGTTTGCGGCGTTGGGATTGTATCGCCGAGGCCTATCTTGTTGCTTAGGTTCCAAATCAATTTGAGCACTTTCATTTTTAAGATTTTTCCCAATCTCAGATTTGAGCTCCTGATCAAGTTTGCAAAGCATCCTGGGAAGTTCCGGCAACATTAGCTTGGTCCCTACACAGTTAAGGAGATCACGGATGGTAGAGTGGTTAGGCTTGATACCCTACGCGGGGATATGCTCCCCGGCTACATCAATGGTAGCCAGGTCAAACTGTATCGGATCAAATGAATTTATGGCCGGAGTAGCCATACAGGCGCAGGTGGAGACCCCACTACCACAAGTGACTCGAGACAAGTCACAATATTGTGTTGGGGGGCTTTTGGAACAGGGTCTCCTACAAGAGCTGCAAAACTGGTCCATTTTTCATATTTTTTATTATATTTAGTCTAACACAGGGGTTTTGGGGTGGGTCAAAGCCCCTCATGCATTATAAGTGGATCAATGGTGGACCAAGAGTCCGCAAACCAAGGCTTGCGAACCATTGGATGTGTAGGCTAAAATAGTATAAGTAGTTGAACCCTTTTGAATTGTAAGACAGACAAGGATTAAGATTGATACAAATTGCGAATTGATAGACCTATTTGGGTTTTGGGAAAGGACTCCTGCTGGCTGTGTGCGTGGAGATCTTCAGTCCTGTTGTGTGTGGACTCTGTTGCTGTGTGTGCAGGTTGGGTTTTGGGTATTGTAAAAGGATCTGGAGGATTAATGAACGCGGAAGGTTGTTGAAATCTCTGAATCTGTTGAATTTGTGATATCTGATTAGGTATGCTCTGTGTCATTGATTTAAGTACGAAAGTACTTGTATTACTTGTTTATATTGTGATCTAGATCTATTATACTATGCAAGATTCTTTATTAAGCTCCGCAAGTAACTGTGATAAGTACTTATGCTACGACAATTTATTTGAATCTGTCGATTGGACTTTATGCAAGAACAACTGTGATAGTTGCTTTGTTACCCCACATCTGTTATTCGTTGCATGGATTGATAGATCTGGGTTTTGTAATATGCGATCTGATATTTGTGAAGTCAAACACAACTCTGCCTGACTTACCTACCCCTTCCTAGGGTGCGGAAACCTGGTTCCAGCACCCATCCATACTACTTTGGGTGAGACTTTGGCCTGCGCAAGCAGGTCACTACCGAAAGGGCTAGTAGTATAGGGGTTTGTTGGCAAACCTTAACCTCCGAACCTGGGTTAAGACCCCTCGAGCCAACATGCCCCTAGAATACAGACTAAACATACCACACTTCATTCTGCATTCTATCAGGGATATGAGCCAGAGTGTAAGGGAGATAAAATATCAACAACTAGCTCACCATGGTCTCATTAAACCAATAGTGGGAGATGCTCTCAACAGACTCAACATCCCTGTACCTTGGTCCACCTTCATACACATGGACATAGAAGCATTCATTGGGACACAAGTTATCACTCCTGGATAGACTCCTGCCTCAAGCCTTGGAGAAAGGGGTATCAAAGAAGAAGAGGAAGAGACTGAAAATACAGAGGAAGGAGAGGAAGAAGGGGAAAAAGAGGAAGTGGAAACAGAGGAAAAACCCACAGAAAATATAGGAGAATATGAATGGAAAGAGGAGAAGGAAAAGAGAGATGAAAAAGGAGAAGAAGATGAAAAGGAGGAGGAAGAGAAAGAAGAAGAAAAGGAAGGGAAGATAGAAGATGAGGAGATAATAGACTCTATTGTGGCTCATTTGCAATTTTGTTTTTTTGTTTTTTTTTTTCAAAATACAAAAAAAGCATATATGTTAGAAAAGGTAAAATTTTTGTATGTCGAAAAAGAAATTTGACTTATATGTTGGTGTATTAACATTATGTGCCAATATGTGAAGGTGGGTCAAGTCGGGCTTGTTCATAAGCTCGAGAGAGATTAGTGCTACAAAATACTGAATAAGCTCAGGAGGGTTACATCGTGGAGAACAACAAGTTAGTAATCAAGATCATTCATTCATTATGAAATATTTTTCATTATTTTTACACAAAAATTTGTCACTGTCCTTGTACTCCCCATTCCTTGACCTTGGAGGACCCATACAATGACCCTTGTGTACTTTCCAAGCATGGAATACATACCCCTAAACCACACTTTGTCTGGAAATTCATCTCCCTTTACAAATTTTCTGGAAGATGCCTATAAAAAATTGGTTTTCAAGGTCAGCGCTTTGTCTCAGTGTATGATCCATGCCGATAGCAGAGATTTGCACTGAGACCCACGACGATCGACGCTCTGTCTTAATTTTTGACCTGCACCGATACTCTTTTGGAAATTTTTTTAAAATAGAAATGAAGTTTCCACGACCAGAAGCTTCGTGAAGCGCAGGGATGGAAGTTTTTTTTGAGGATATGGCCGAGGAATTCCCCTTTGGGCTTCTTGTTACCATAAAATAGGAACTACTCCAAAGGATAAGCCTCTTTCCCATTATTTGAGGGCCCATATCCTCCTCGTCCATTTTTATATAAGGAGACCTCTTTCACCTCTGCTGCCTTAGTTAGCTAGTTAGAAGCAACAATCATAGAGAGGAGAAGCAATCATAACTTCAGGAGAATAGAGCAGAGTGTGATTGTTCTTGCGTGTTAGGAACATAATGAGATCTTGGACCTTTGTGTACGAGGGTGTTGCAAACGTGATTGGATATGGACCTGCCGAAGGAGAGCCTCAACATCAAGGCCTGTTGTAAACTGTCGTTGTCTTTATCATAATAAAATGCAACTGATGTTTATGTTCAAATCTTGTTTACATTTATAATGAGATTTATAGCATTCCTTGATAAGTTAGATAGGTTGTAATTTTTTTATGTTTGTCATTATTTTACGCTTGTCGTGGTGTCTTGATTGTATGTACAGGAAATCGAACATTGGTAGCAGTGTGTATCGAGCTTGAGAAGAGCGACAGATCAAGAAGCTTTGATGAAAGACGACAACATAGCATCAGAACAAGGTAGGTCATCTTCCTTGCTTTAAATTTCATTTACAATATAGGAAGGTAGATGTTAGTATGTTCCCGTAGTTGCTAGACACACCCTAGGGCTAAAGGGATCGCCTTTGTCCGCAAAGGGGATTTTCCTTCACAACAAATTGGTGACTCCACTGGGGATTTTCCTTTGAGTTTGTCACTCTTTGAGGTATTATTCATTCAACGAGTTTAGTCGAACAACCATTTCCCTGTTTATTCCTATAATTTTCATCAATTATAATCTTTTAGTTTTTTCTTGAAGTGGTGAGTCTGGTCATGGTTAGGATAAATTATTTGTTCTTTTTATTTTTATTTTTCAGAAATTAGTGCTTTTATTTGTCCGACAGTCGCGCTGATCAGGCCAATTGGTGCTATTTTTCAGTTATAAAGTTACGCCAATCTGGATTTTGGCACTAGTTTCAGCCCAAAAGTCATGCCTATTCCTGTGTGTGAAAAATTAAGTTTTTTTCCCTAAGTCTTTCACAAGTGTCTCTTGTCCTTCCGGTCCTTTTCTCTATATGATTTACATTTTCTCCCCTTCACTCAAGTTGGTTTGATTGGCTCATTGGCTTGGTTTTTGGTTATTTTTTGTTCTTTCTGTTGGGACGTGCATCCTAACATCCTAGGTTTTTCTAGGATTGTGCATCAATTGCCTGGTTGCATGTTTCGCGAGACATCGCCCTGTTGATTGAGTCAATCTCCTTGCTTGGAGAGGCACCTCTAGTTGATTGCCTTTTGATTTTTGGGTGAATGAGTGATCAAGTCTCAAGTGTCTGTCTGAGTTCATTTGGTCCGCTTGTTTTCTTGCGAGCATAGATTACATTTCTCATTGTTCAACTGAAAAGTCTTCTTTGTATGATTTCTTGATGTAAAAGGGAATGAATGCCTTGTTTTGAGCCCATGCTTTGGAAGTCCTCATTGTGCTTGAAATCATATTTCTTGTAGCTTTTTGAGGAATTTTGTTACAAAGTGTTCAAAATAGGATTGTATTCTTAATGTTTGTTGCATCCTTTTTGCATTAAGGAAATTTGTGTTCATTTAAGTTTTCATCTCAAAGTTTGCTTTTCGTTAAAATGAATTAGATCAATTTGCATTGAAAAGTCATGTTTGAAATTTATCATTGAACTTAGATTACATTGTTTAATGATTTAAAACTAAAAGTCACTTTGAGTGCATTCTCTTTTGTTAAAATCTTGCATTAAGTAGATTCTCATTTCATCAAAAAATTCATTGAGTGCATTCTTGTTCATTCAAAAGAAAAAGAAAATTGTGCATAGATTACAATTGCATAGTTTTAAAAAAAGAGAATTTTGCATAGATCACATTGCATAATTCGCATCTTTGAATGTTTTAGATTACTTTTGAATAGTTAGAGTCATCTAGTTAGGAAAAAGTTTCGTTTTTAGTATTACTGTTTGTTGCATCATTGTTTGAGACTCTTCCCTTAACTAGATAGCATTCATCGAATTGGAATGATTTTCTTTCACATGTAGTTTTGCAAAAGAGATTCGAGATTACATTCGATAAGGCCTCAAAACTGCAACATAATTTCAACATCAACTTTAAAATGAACTCAATCAACCTAAGGAAGCATTGAAAATTAACGCACAGACTTAGATGTATAGGCTAGTGACGTGTTCCGACATCATTAAACCTAGCGGCTATCGCTCACCATCTGGCATTAGACAGCTCTAGTACAGACTTGTGCTCCCCGTACCATCGCATATATAAAGGGAGACCCCTATAGGTTGCAATCCTTTATCCATAGGAAGCCGAGCTTTCTGCCTTGTAATCGTGATACCCCGAACACAAAATTCGAGGAGATTGGCTATTGTACGTCAAGTCCTTGGTCATTTCTCTTTCATTTGATCACCAAGGTGTATATTGCAGTTCACGATTACCTGGTCACCCTTTATGCCTAGAATACCCTGAGTAGTCATTTTTTGATCTTTACTGACTCTTTAAATTTGAAAAGATCATTGAGCACTTGTCATTTCGAGCTCGTTCAAACTGAAAGCAACTAGAGTCACCTTTTGTCATTTTCTCGACTCTTAAAACATGAAAATGAAAGGTTTTGTTTTAGTGTCTTAAAATTAATTGCCCACGAAATATTCCTGGTTAAAGTCACATTCCTTAGTGATTCTTTAGGGTTGATTCCAATGGTGACGTTTCCAGAGTCCATCAACCCAGGAATCCCCTCAGAAGGGAATCCTGGTCCTTTTCCTTCATTTGGGAATGTTGGTTCCTGGTATATGGAAACGTTGTCCCTCCCGAGGTTAACCATTGGTCTACCAGTTTGGTTATTTTCAACCCCTGTGGTGTTGAATATACCAATTGTCTCTCAACTGAGTTCTCCTCCGCTTGAACCATGACAACCCTGTGTTGATCCTAAGGTTGACCCCTCAACTTCTTCACCTATTTCTTCACCTCTTTCTTCCTCTTCGCCTGGTGAAAGTATGGATTCTAGTAATCGAGTGGCTAAGAAGAAGAAGAAGAAGTCAAAGAAGAATAAGGAAAATAAGCTGGGGGGGAATAAGCAACTATTTCTACCCATGAAGCTAATATCAAGAAACCTCCCACTCTGTCTCGCAGAGTCAAATTCCCTTGCAAGCTATGTGAGGTTGACCACCTTCTTCGTCATTGCCCTGGTATTCCCAAGGTGTTATAAGTGTGGTCCATTGGCCCAATTCGTCCTTCATCATCAACCTCTGGGCATCACGCTGATGATTAGCCTTCGGATAAAGATAATGAGACTCGTAAGAAACAGGGTAAGATCAAATTTCCCTATAGGTTGTGTGAAGGGAACCATTCCATTCACCTGTGTCCTTATATGGATGAAGCTTCTAAAGTATTGGATACCATTTCGGCTTCTAAGTCCTACCTTCCAGTCAGTTATCAGAAGTTTTCTTTGAGTCCTTCGATAGTTGATCAAGTCATTGATTTGGATTCATCTCCGATCAATTCCACTCTCTCCGAAAGTCAATCTCCTAAGTCCATTCCTGACCAATCATTGGTTGAGAAAAAGTTCAACCTAATTCCATCTACAATTCATCAGGTCTTTTCCATCAAGAGTGGGTCTCATCCCAGTCAAGTTCTTTTTGTTTATTTTGATTCCCTAGGATTAGAGGGTGATCCTCCCATTTCCATGATCCAGGAGGGTTATCCTCCGATACCTGTCACCACAGTTCCAGAAATTGATCCTCCTGCTCTCATTCCCATAGCCCGTGTGGATGGTCTTTCGACTCCCATAACACAAGGGATAATCCTCCTATTCTTATGGCACCCCCTCCATGTAGTTTGGTCGCTTCCTTTGACTGGAGTCGATTTACGAGATATCATCTTCCTTCTTACGTGCCCTTTGAGATCATTGTACAGGCTTACAATATGGTTGTACCGGGAACAATTATAGATAAAGTCACCTCAGTTAGTATTATGTCCTCAACTACATGGAAAGCTTTGGGTTCTCCACAGATTGTGCCTATTACTCAGAATCTGTTGGCTTTTAACAGAGGAACAATTCAACCATTAGGGATCCTTCCAAAGTTGCCTATTACTATGGGAGGGAAAATCGTCTATATAGACGTGATGGTTGTCTAAGGCCCTTTGGATTTTAATTTACTCCTGGGGCACGGCTATGCTTATGCCATGGACCCTCTTGTCTCTTCCCTCTTTCGTGTGATATGTTTTCCACATGAAGGTCAGATCGTGAACATTGATCAGCGTTCATTCTTTGGTCCTGATGTGACATCTGGTCTACCGACATCCCTTCCTGGTCCTTACCTACTAGTGATATCTTCCCCACCACAGGTCAATTATGTGGCCACATGTTCCATGTACGCGTCCATTTATAATTAAGTCAGTGTGGTAGTACACAATGTACTGGGAGTATTGGATCCTAATTTTCTGAGTGTTTTTCTCTAGTCGGATGAGAAAATCTTGGAAGCCATGCCTTCTTATTCGTCATGATAATATCTTTGGAGCATAGTTCTTTTTTTGTGTCAAGCTCCTTAAAAAATGAAACAAGCTCCTTGGAGCATAGTTCGTTTTCTTGTGTCAAGCTCCTTAAAAAATGAAACAAGCTCTTTGGAGCATAGTTTGTTTTCTTGTGTCAAGATCCTTAAAAAATGAAATAAGCTCTTCAGAGCATAGTTCGTTTTCTTGTGTCAAGCTCCTTAAAAAATGAAGCAAGCTTCCTTAGAGCAAAGTTCCTTGTCTTGTGCCAAGCTCTTTAAAAAATAAAACAAGGTGTTCTGAGGACAGTTCTTTTAATGTGTCAACCTCGTTAAAAAATGAAACACATTCTCGTTCAATTCGAGTCTTTGATTAGATCCGTAAAATCCAAGTCGAGTCTTTCACCTAATATTTGGTTTGAACCTTCATTCCATCTACCTGTTAGTAACCAGTAGTCTACTCAAGTGAATGCCATGAAGCTGGGGGGCATGTACCTCGAATTGAGTCATCATGCTGGGGGCATGCAAACTTATTTTGATCATAGTTTTCCTTGTTTTCAAGCTTGTGTTAAAATGAAACCAAGCATTGTTTGTTTCCGTTTCAAGCTTGTGTAAAAATGAAACTGGTTTCAAGCATAGTTTTCTAAAAAGTTTCAAGCTTGTGTAAAAATGAAACCAACTTCAAGCAGAGTTTCCTGATTTCAAGCTTGTGTAAAAATGAAACCATTCTTATTTCACCTCTCGTGATTGCCATTTTATCATCCTATTTTTCTAGTGTTAGCCATCCATAATTTTGACATATGTAAAGATGGCTAAAAAAGGTCTTTAGTCTTCAAGAAACGAATTTCATGCAAAATCTGTGACTTCTTGAAGCCTCTACTATGTTCCTTATCCTTCAAAGAATCCACCTATTTGATCTCTTCACTCAAAACCCTCGAAGAAGCTTGCTGATATACATGGACTGTTTCAAAAAACCTCTTCTCCATCATTTCCCTCCTAAAATCCCATTTTCCCCTTTATTATTCCTCCATTCCCTCAAAAATCCCTTTAAACCTTGTAAAATTCCTCTTATAAGGCTTAAAACCCCTTTCTTCTACCTATCAGAACCCCTCTAAAACCTTAAAAACTTTTTTTTTTTAAAACCCTTTCTGCCCCTTTTTATGCATAAGGCGTTAAGCGCCTTTCGGCTTATCCTTAGCCCCCGTTTCTGCCATAAGACTGGCTCCGTGACCAAGCACTAAGCCATCAACACATCGGCCCATTAGCGATCCTAACTTCTTAGTGCCTAGACCCTTTACTCCGCCGATGGCTGATCTTCAGATGAGATCGCAACCGTCCATTTCCTCAAGATTCGACGACTATCGCTTCGTCAGCCCATCGCTCCATCGCTCCATCGCTCATCGAACCTCACCCTTTTCTCTTCCACTTTCCTTTCCTCTGCTGATGCGATCCCCCGATTTAATCCCCACCGTTGATTCTCCCCCATATTGAACGACCTGTGCTCTTCCCCATCGGCCATCGGCCATCACAACATTCTAATCCCTCCTTCCCAGACCCTTATCTCTGCCGATTGCCAATCCGCCGAGAAAATCTCCACCATCCAGTCTTGATCCCAATCCAATGGCTCAGGATCACTCCGGAGGCACCCAGCCTGCAGATTCGTCTGTACCTCAAAGTGCCCCCACAATACGCATTTTTCTTTCAATTTCCCTTATAACCCCGCTGGTCCCACCCGAACAGGGTGCGGCCTTTCATTGTGTTTTCGTGTGATCTCCACCGTTGATCTTCCCCCCCTAGATCCAACGCCCCACAGACATTTTCGCGCCCGTTTCTCCGTGGCTGTCCAAAACCCGTTTTCAACGCAAAAAACACAGTTTTTCTTCCTAGAGCACGCATTAGCCCAGCCCCACCACCTCTTCCCGCCATGCTACTCTTATCCCTCCACGCTCATCCTCAGCTGTAGATCTGCAGCTCCTTGATCCAACGGCCCAGATCCCATTTTGCATGCATTTTTCTCGCCCTCCCCCTCCATGCATTTTGAATGCGAAATGGGCGGTTTTCAGGAGCGTACATGTCAGTCATTGACGCGTATCGCATTCATTTAGCCCATTAACACTTACCACCTATGCCCCGCGTGAATACCATCTCTAGTATTCCCCAAAACCTCTTTTCCAGTTTTTCGCGCCAAACTCAGTTTTGACCCTGGTTTTCGTGGTTTTGCGCCATGAAACCCTTCCCCGCTGCATTCACCTTCTTCCACACTGCTCCATAACCTCCCCGCTGAGCCTTTTGAAGTTGTCAAACCAAAACGCGCAAGATTTTATAATATGTTTAATGTTTGTTGCAGGTTTAATGGCGGTTCTAATATGAAATTTTGTCCTACAAAAATTTAGTTGCAGAGGCTGAGGATGACGATCCTCCATGGCCGAAATTCAGTGCAGAAAGGGACATAAGGGTCGAATATCCAAGTTTAAATCAATGCGTCATGGGCATTGATTATACATCAAACCCTCCAACACCAGTTGAAGCCACCTGTACACCATAGAATTAGAGTGAAGATTAATAAGAATTAAAACAAAATCAGTAAAGACAGTGGTTAAGGAATAACTCAGGAAATCAAAGCTTAACCCACATATTAAAGACAAAGACACAGTTAAGGCAAAGGATGGTTAAAAGAGGCCATAAAGCAGTATTAGAGGGCCCGATCAGAGTTCAAAGCCTAAACACACAAACCAGCGAAAGATGACTTCAGAATGCCAGATCATTGAAGTAATTATTTCTCCAAAGGACCAAAAGGACACCTGCAATCTACTTCTCCTTTCAAAGACACCGTGACAACATCCTGATGACATAAACTCTTTAAAACTGTCATAATAGTTATCGCATAGTCATGGGGATAAAAAACCCGAAATATGACAGTCACTTGCTTCATAAGTCAAACAAAGTACTTCAGCTACAGATATCTTCAAAAGCACACACTTTAGAGTTGTTACCAACCTACCAAATGTGCCTCAAGTCAAAAAAAACCACTGAATGGTCTAAGCAGTTAATGCATGTTTATTGAGCAGAGTGACGAATTCGATGCACATCTATTCTGCCTTAAATTATCATTAAGACCAATTCCTTCAACACTCTTCCTCTTGCACCTATATGCATTCACAAAAAATTCATTGTAAAGGGTTACGAAATTGTTAATGGTTTGAACTGTTATTGAGTAAGAGCTTTTGAGTAGTTGTAATATAGTAGGCTGGGAAGAAAAGCATCAGACTGTAAAAAGCTATTGGACTCAAAGTATGTGATTGGTTTTGCACATCAATAGACAAGCAGATTCACTGGATCCTGATCTAAATCATTGATGATGTTATTCTCACTGTAATTGTTATTCTCCTTATGTTTCCACTGTGTTCACATTCTCTGATAAAGAACAACAAATATAGAGTAGGATTTACTACAAAGTACCCTAGCTCTCACTGATAAATCTTTATCTCTATGTTTTCTTCTAAATGTGTATTTGGGAATGATTTCAATAGAGTATAAATCGTCAATGAATGTTGGCGAGCCCATGTCTTGCTGAGTAGAACTTGAGATGTTGTTCTTGAATGATATTTTCACTGCAGGCTAAGTAGAGTCCTAATCAAGGAAGTTTATGGTTAGCCTCGTCCCTTGTTTAGTCTTAAAAAGTTGTTTTGAAGATTTCCTTTAAGAGTATGCCAAAAGCAGGATAGGTTAAAAGTCCTTACCTGATCTTAGGTGACTTTTTATGTTTATCTTAAATGTTTTATTCTTAAGAGTATGTCAAAAGCATGATAGGTTAAAATTTCTTACCTAATCTTAGGCTGCCCTTTGTTTTCTTACATGTTTGCTTCTTTCACCACACTTCTTAATGTTTCATACCACAGACTCAACTTAAAAGATCTTTTGATATAGATGACTTTCCCTATGAAAACCCTTGAATAGTTGTTGTGCAAGTAAACCCTTTTATGACTCCATAGCCCAATGGTTTAATACTGTTTTTTGACCTATCTTCCCATGCTGAAATATCCTTCCACTCATTTCCTCCTTCACTTCACATGACCTTCTCAGTTAATGATCCCCAACCAAAAACAAACAAAAAAACCACTTTTACTTCACAACTAGCCTAATATCATATCATAAGCCTTAAATCATATCATTCCAAACACATATAGAGAGATCCCTCTCTAAATCTAGGAGGGCTAGATCCTAGGATTCTAAAGTGGTTTTGATGTTTCCTTGTCATTTGGTATGCCAATATGCCAAATCACAGGACCTAAACATAAATGGCGACTCCACTGGGGAAATTTTGAAAGGTTTTTGTAAGTCTTCTTCGTTTATCCCTCAGAATCCCACCGTGATCGCCAACATAATGGTGACTTCACTGGGGAATTCTGAGTAAAATTGCAATTTTAGACATCCTTAAGACCTTAGAAGACCCACAACAGCCTTAGATTGGTAGTTAATTACTGTGGTGGACATCAACTCATCTTAAAACATTTGAAAACATCCACTTGGCGACTCCACAACTCCTAAAAGACCGAAAGACTCCACTGGTGATCAGTAGGCCTGCTGATTACTCCTGGTTTCACAAAGACTCCACTAGGGCAACCCACACTACCATTAAACATCATGTTCACCCATGATTAGAAAACTTTGAGGATTAAGTTTTCCTTATTAAAGACTAGTTTGCCTCTAAAAAAATTTCATATCTGGCTAACTTTTGTTTTCTGTCGGTCTAAAATCAACATAGTGGCCTCTCCACATCCCTACATAGAAAATACCAAATCACTCCACTAATAGAAGACTCTGAACATTTGCAAAAATGCAATCAAGTTTCATAGCAGAGCTTCGTTATGAAATATCAAGTTTTTTGGCAGAACTTGAATGTGAGGACCTTCCAAAGGTTGTCCTTCTTAGCTCAAAATTCAATGCTAAACCTGAGCTTCAGAAAATTTTCCTATACTTGGCGGTTGAAAGGTATGAAACTGAGATTGAAATGTTGAATTCACAAGATCAGTCATACCAATTTAGGGACCCTAGAGCATTTTTGGAAAGTCTCCCTCCCCCTAAGAAAGAAAAAATTTCACTGCTTTTTGATGTACAAGAAAAAGATGATTGTGCTTTCAAGAGCCACACTAAAGATGTAGTGATCAAAGCTGTCAATGATGCAGATAGCGTACCAGTCATGGAAGGCCTAGAAGAAGAAAGTTTACATCATGTTTTTATTGATCCTGTGGTAGAATATATGGAGGCCTTAATTGGCTCGAGTTCACAAGCATTGATCCTTTGCAAGAGCCAAACACATCAGAAGTGGTCACCACTGGTGGTGGCCTTGGTTTTGAAGACCCACATCCAAAGTACCCTATGGTTATCTCTGCCAAGCAGTTAGATTTTCTGCCCTTTTTTGTTACTGCTTAACTGGCTACACTGGCACTATTGTATAAAATAAAACAACAGATATTTCCAAGTTAGATTAGGGTAGGTAGGAATGTCAATAAAGCTCAGCCTGTGAGCATTTAGTTATTTTTTTAGTTTTATGCTTTGAATTTGAAAAAAGAGAAAAATAAAAAACAATAGAAAATAAAAAAGAGGGCAGATTAGAAAAGAAGAAAGGTACAGCCCCATACCAAAAAAGAAAGAAAGTCTGAAAGTGTGCAAGCCTAACTGCCACTACTTGAAAGAGCACTGCTATTTAGTCATACAGCCTAATCATGACTAGATAGATTTCAATTTACTGCTGATAGGATAGTGAAGAATATATTCCAAACTGTTTAAGCTTGGCTTATCAGTAGATTAGATTAGGATAGAAAAGAATGGTGCAAACATGCTCAAAATCTGAACCAAAGAATCAAAAGAAAAGAATGGCTCTAATCAGATCAAAACCTGAGCCAAAGATACAAAGAAGACTGGTTCTAACATGCTGAAAACTTGAACCAGGTAAAGAAGAAGAAGACAACTCAAAGAGATCAAAATCAAAGCTGAAAGAAGGAAGGAAGGACTCCCATTGTTTTCAGATCTTAAGCCTTCCAAGTTTTGTTTTACTTTTCTACAAATAAAGGTCTATGTGCAGTTCGTTTTGATGTCATAGCCATCACAAAAAATCAGACAGCTTAATCCTGGTTTGACTGTGTTTTCAATTTTTGCTTTAGAATGTAGAGAATGCAGATCTGTCAGACAGTTTAATCCTGACAGATAGTAGATTAGGTAGAGAAGTTATGAGTTCAACTGTTTAATATGAACTCATGGAAGTTATAAGGGTAGATTTAGATTAGTTTTCCTATTTTCAAAAGAATAAAATGTTGATGTCAAAGGTTTGCAAGTCCAAGTGCACCTTATGAAGAAAAAATGTTAGGAAAATAGGCTGCGTAGGTAGAATGTTTGGGGAAAATTGATCGGTTATAATGCAATACTGATCATCTTTTCAAGTAGCATGATCAAAGAGAAAGAGGATTGTCAAAGAGCAGGACATTGATCTACATTCCAGAGATAAATTTTCTGAGGTTCTTGACACCTCTAAGGCGCTGCCATCCCCAAGTTGGAGCCGCTGTTAGCCATCCAGAATTTTGACATATGCAAATATGGCTAAAAAAGGTATTTATTCTTCAAGAAACAAATTTCATGCAAAATCTGTGACTTCTTGAAGCCTCTACTATGTTCCTTATCCTTCAAAGAATCCACCTATTTGATCTCTTCAGTCAAAACCATTGAAGAAGCTTGCTGATATACATGGATTGTTTCAAAAAACCTCTTCTCCATCATTTCCCTCCTAAAATACCCTTTTTCCCTTTATTATTCGTCCATTCCCTCAAAAATCCCTTTAAACCTTGTAAAATTCCTCTTATAAGGCTTAAAACCCCTTTATTCTACCTATCGGAACCCCTCTAAAACCTTAAAAACCTTTGTTTTTAACCCTCTCCACCCCTTTTTATGCATAAGGATTTAAGCACCTTTCAGCTTAGCCTTAGCCCCCGTTTCTGCCATAAGACCGGCTCTGCAACCAAACGCTAAGCCATCGGCGCATCGGCCCATCGATGATCCTAATTTCTTGGTGCCCAGACCCTTTACTCCGCTGATGGCCGATCTTTCGATGAGATCGCAACCATCCATTTCCTCAAGATCCGACGGCTATCGCTCCGTCGGCCCATTGCTCCATCGCTCCATCGGCCCTTCAATCCATCGCTCCATTTTTCATCGAACCTCACACTTTTCTCTTCCACTTTCCTTTCCTCCGCCGATGCGATCCCCCGATTTAATCCCCACCGTTGATTCTCCCCTAGATCGAATGACCTACGTTCTTCCCCATCGGCCATCGGCCATCGCAGCATTCTAATCCCTCCTTCTCGAACCCTTGTCTCCGCCGATTGTCAATCCACCGAGGTAATCTCCACCGTCCAATCTTGATCCTGATCCAACGGCTCAGGATCACTGCGGAGGCACCCGACCTGCAAATTCATCCGTACCTCAAAGTGCCCCTGCAATACACATTTTTCTTTCAATTTCCCTTATAATCCCGCTGGTCCCACCCGACCACGCTGGGGCCTTTCATTGTGCTTTCGTGTGATCTCTACCGTTGATCTGTCACCCCCTAGATCCAATGGACCAAAAACATTTTCCCGCCTGTTTCTCCGTGGCTGTCCAAAACCCGTTTTCAATGCAAAAAAGGTAGTTTTTCTTCCCGGAGCACACATTAGCCCGGCCCCACCACTTCTTCCCGCTGTGCTAGTCTTATCCCTCCGCGCTCATCCTCAACTGTAGATCTGCAGCTCCCTGATCCAACAGCCCAGATCCCATTTCGTGTCCATTTTCCCCCCCTCCCCCTCCGTGCACTTTGAACGCGAAATGGGCGGTTTTCAGGAGCGTACATGTCAGTTATTGACGCGTATTGCATTCATTTAGCCCATTACCACTTACCGCCCTTTCCTCGCGCGAATACCACCTCCGGTATTCCCCAAAACCGCTTTTCTAGTTTTTCGCGCTGAACTCAGTTTTGACCCTGGTTTTTGTGGTTTTGCGTCATGAAACCCTTCCCCGCTACATTCACCTTCTTCCGCACTACTCCATAACCCCCCCGCTGAGCCTTCTGAAGCAGTCAAACCAAAACGCGCATGATTTTATAATATTTTTAATTTTTGTTGCAGGTTTAATGGCAATTCTAGTATGAAATGCCGTCCTACAACAATTTAGTTGCAAAGGCCGAGGATGACGATCATCCGTGGCCGAAATTCAGTGCAGAAAGGGACATAAGGGTCAAATTTCGAAGTTTAAATCAATGCGTCATGGGCATTGATTATACAACAAACCCTCCAGCGCCAGTTGAAGCCACCTGTACACCACAGAATTAGAGTGAAGATCAATAAGAATTAAAGCAAAATCAATAAAGACAGTGGTTAAGGCATAACTCAGGAAATCAAAGCTTAACCCACATATTAAAGACAAAGACACAGTTAAGGAAAAGGATGGTTAAAAGAGGCCTTAAAGCAATATCAGAGGGCTCGATCAGAGTTTAAAGCCTAAACACACATATCAACGAAAGATGACTTCAAAATGCCAGATCATTGAAGTATTTATTTCTCCAAAGGACCAAAAGGACACCTGTAGTCCACTTCTCCTTTCAAAGACACCGTGACAGCCATCCTAATGACATAAACTCTTTAAAAATGTTATAACAATTATCGCACAGTCATGGGCTACAAAACCCAAAATATGACAGTCACTTGTTTCCGAAGTCAAACAAATTACTTCAGCCACAGATATCTCCAAAAGCACACACTTTGGAGTTATTACCAACCTACCAAATGTGCCTCAAGTAAAAAAAAACTATTGAATGGTCTAAGCAGTTAATGCATGTTTATTGAGCAGAGTGAAGCATTCGATGCACATCTATTCTGCCTTAAATTATCATTAAGACCACTTCCTTCAACACTCTTCCTCCTGCACCTATATGTATTCACAGAAAATTCATTGTAAAGTGTTGGGAAATTGTTAATATTTTGAACTGATATTGAGTAAGAGCTTCTGAGTAGTTGTAATATAGTAGTCTGGGAAGAAAAGCATCATACTGTAAAAAGCTATTGGACTCAAAGTATGTGCTTGGTTTTGCACATCAATAGACAAGCAGATTCACTGGATCCTGATCTAAATCATTGGTGATGTTATTCTCACTATAATTGTTATTCTCCTTATGTTTCCACTATGTTCACATTCTCTGATAAGGAACAACAAATATAGAGTATGATTTACTGCAAAGTACCCTAGCTCTCACTGATAAATCTTTATCTTTATGTTTTCTTCTAAATGTGTATTTGGGAATTATTTCAATAGAGTATAACCAGTCAATGAATGTTGGTGAGCCCATGTCTTGCTGAGTAGAACTTGAAATGTTGTTCTTGAATGATATTTTCACTGCAGGCTAAGTAGAGTCCTAATCAAGGAAGTTTATGGTTAGCCCAGTCCCTTGTTTAGTCTTAAAAATATGTTTTGAAGATTTCCCTTAAGAGTATGCCAAAAGCAGAATAGGATAAAAGTCCTTACCTGATCTTAGGTGACTTTTTATGTTTATCTTAAATTTTTTATTCTTAAGAGTATGTCAAAAGCAGGATAGGTTAGAAGTATTTACCTGATCTTAGGCTGCCTTTTGTTTTCTTACATGTTTGCTTCTTTCACAACACTTCTTAATGTTTCATACCACAAACTCAGCTTAAAAGATCTTCTGATATAGATGACTTGCCCTTTGAAAACCCTTGAATAGTTGTTGTGCAAGTAAACCCTTTTATGACTCCATAGCCCAATGTTTTAGCACTGTTTTTTGATCTATCTTCCCATGATGAAATATCCTTCCACTCATTTCCTCCTTCACTTCACATGACCTTCTCAGTTAATGATCCCCAACCAAAAACAAACAAAAAAACCCCTTGTAATTCATAACTAGCCTAATATCATATCATAAGCCTTAAAGCATATCATTCCAAACACATATAGAGAGATCCCTCTCTGAATCCAGGAGGGCTAGATCCTAGGATTCTAAAGTGGTTCTGATGTTTCCTTGTCATTTTGTATGCCAATCTACCAAATCACAGGACCCCAACAGCTAGATGAGCCTTGGTTTTCTCATTCCATTGTTACCATCTGCTCGGCCAATCATATTCCCTCACTTGATTGTTTTACCCATTCTTGAGGAACAACTACAATGAGTGGTCTTGTTAGCTAACCTCTTGACCTTTACTTGTTCTCAACAGTTCCACCATCACTAGAACCAGTTGCTACCCTTAATACCACTCGTTCCTCCGGGAGGATTCCACTTTCATCTCTTTTCAGAAATTGAAAAGATTTCCAAGACTCTTGTTGTTTTTAACTCATTATAGTTTGAGAAACTTCATCTGCCCAGTATACGTTTACCCCTTTTTCAGGCTGGGACAAATTATTTACGATAAAGGAATAACTTAGTCGAACATGGCTAAGAGGTTCTCTCAAATATTGTTTTCTACCTTTTCGGGTTTGTGAGACTATCTACGAAAAGGGAACTGATGGAGTTTTCTTTTTCGCTTCTTTTCAAACTCTCTAAACATGAAAAGACGTTGAGTTCCCTCCTTCGTCAGACTCATTAAAACTAAATGACATTGGAAATCATCATCATGATGACATCGAGTTCCTCCTTCCTAGGGCTTGTAAAATGTATTAGGTTGGATTTGTCTGAAGGAAAAACTTATATGACAAGCATATGCTATCCCCTTCAAAAAATTTTCCAAAAATAATTGGGGTACTCGCCAGAAATGGTGGGGGAAAATGGAAGTTATTCATCAGTTGTCTCGGCAGCATGTCACTCTTGAACATGACACTTATCTGCAGTTCGTGTCGGGTTGGGATATCTTCACTCTGTCACTTTTCCTCCATGGGTTTGGGAAATCTATTTGCCTCTCATTCGATTACCAATATTGTCAACATGACCTCTGATGCTATTTTAGTCAAATGCTACCAAATCCCGAAGTCGTGTTGCCGATATGTTCAAGAGAAAATCCTTCTGCAGTTTGTACATTCCCTGGTCCTCTGTTTCAGTCTTGATTAACACTCTCTATTTCGTGTTGATGATGTGGGATTCATTATTTCATGTCGATGATGTGGGATTCATTATGATTTGGGAAGTCGATCTAGAGACTCTTTTCTGGTACCTTAGATCTTGCATGCCCTAATGGAAAGTTCTTCACACTTGATGACAAGTTCACATCATTGGCCTTTGATCGGGTGATTTCATGAGTATTTGATTTCAGTTCCTTATTCATATTCTATGGATTGTACTGGCATTACCTTGAGGACCATTTTCATCATTGGTGGTTTCTCTCGCGCCTGTTAACAGTTTACATCATTGACTGGTAATCAGGCGATTTTCCTTCATGTTCGACTTCAACTCATTTGTCTGCATGCTTGAAATTGTATTTGATGGGGTCGTGACGGAGCACAAGACCTTGTATTTTATTCTATAGAGTCTAGGTTGCGAGGCGATATGATTTTTCCATGTTTGGATACATGTTTCTTTCAGATGGATAGCTGCGACCATACCATGGTCCCTTTTACGGATGGCTGCGTCTATACCTTGATTCATGTATTTTCATAAGAGATTCTAGTTATGTATATGTATCTATTATTGATTCGTGGGTATCTTGATGGCAACATCTGGTTCCTTGCATGTAATCATAAATCGTTTCACCCCTCACTCATGTTCGGACATCATACTTTAGGGGGCATCTGTTACAGAAAAATTTGTCATTGTCCTTGTACTCCTCGTTCCTTGATCTTGGAGGACCCATACAGTGACCCTTGTGTAATTTACAAGCATGGAATACATACTACTAAACTACACTTTGTATAGAGATTCATCTCCCTTTACAAATTTTCTCGTAGATCCCAATAAAAACCTGGTTTTCAAGGTCGGCGCTTTGTCTTAGTGTCTGACCCGTGCCGATAGCAAAGATTTTCACTGACACCCACGACGATCGGTGCTCTATCTTAATGTCTGATCCGATGCTCTTTTGGAAAGTTTTTTAAAATAGAAATGAAGTTTCCACAACTAGAAGCTTTGCAAAGCGGAGATATGGAAGTTTGTTTTGAGGATATGGCTAAGGAATTCCCCTTTGGGCTTCTTGTTACCATAAAATAGGAACTACTCCAAAGGATAAACTTCTTTCCCATTATTTGAGTGCCCATATCCTCCTCTTCCACTTTTATATAAGGAGACCTCTTTCACCTCTGCTGCCTTAATTAGCTATTTAGAAGCAACAATCATAGAGAGGAGAAGAAATCATGGTTTTGAGAGAATAAAGAAGAGTGTGATTGTTCTTGTGTGTTAGGAGCATAGTGAGATCTTGGACCTTTGTGTATGAGGGTTTTGCAAACATGCTTGGATACGGACCTGCCGAAGGAGAGCCTCAACATCAAGGCTTGGTTGTAAACTCCCCTTGTCTTTATCATAATAAAATGCAACTGATGTTGATATTCCACTCTTGTTTACATTTATAATGATATTCCTAGCATTCCTTGATCAATTAGATAGGTTGTAATTGTTTTATGTTTGTCATGATTTTATGCTTTTCGTGGTGTCTTGATTGTCTGTACATGGAATCGAACGTTGGTAGCAGCATGTATCAAGCTTGAGAAGAGCGAAGAATCAAGAAGTTTCAACGAAAGACAAAAAAATAGCATCAGAACAAGGTAGGTCATCTTCCTTGCTTTGAATTTCATTTACAATCTATGAAGGTAGATGTTAGTATGTTCTTGTAGTTGCTAGACCCACCCTAGGGCTAGAGGGATCGCCTCTGTCCACAGAGGGGATTTTCCTTCACAACAGTTATCGAAGAAATCGTATAGATTTCCCGAAGGCAGAGAACTGGCGTTTTCCTTAAAAACTTAATATTTTTGGAAGAAGCATAAAGGGGGAAAATTGACGGTGAGGATTAAGTCACAGAAATGATAACGAGTGAATGGAAAAGCCATATCACATAAGAGGGTTGGAGCATATTGCACATTGGAAATTTTTGTGTTTATTGATAAGTCTTCCGACGGAAATTTATTTAAGTTGTGATGGCACATATCGCACATCGCCAATTTTTTGTGTTTATTAATAAGTCTTCGCACAACAAGTGATTTAAGTTGCGATGGTGCATATCACACATCATATGTGATAAGGTTTAGCGGCGATCGTAGAAGTTGGAACTTAATAAAGTGAAAAGTGCAGTAAAGTTTAATTTCCCCGATTGCGATTTGCGATCGGCCCCACCTCCACTTACCACGCCATCTCTACCTTTATCGCGCATCACACATCGCAAGTTCAGGAGGGAAGGCACTAAAAAATATGTTGTGAACGCTGAAGTCAAAAATGCGATGGAAAGGTAGACACGATGTGTTTTTTAGAGGTGAATGGAATATATTTCAAGTCCAAGTCTTGTGGCAGTTTATGAAGAAAAGCTGAACACGGGAGTAGAATCGGGCGGAAAAAGACCCGACGCTACGTTTAGAAGTCTTAAAAGTGGTTATGCCTTGATAATGGAAAAAGGGTTGAATGTGGGCATAAAGACTCAGGTATGTGAACCGAAGCAGAGTAAAGGAAAAGAGAAGATGGAATTCAAGAGGAAATGCAGAAGGGGCAGAGTCAGGTGGAGATGCATTTATGAAAAATGTTAGGACGTCACACCCGAAACGAAAGGAGACACATCAACATTCAATCTGATCCAACAAATAGATTGATACTTCTAATTTTATTTTTATTTCTTATTAAAATATTGATATTGTAATGAAGTCTCTAATTGCAATGTAATAGGTAGTTTATAGAGTTTTAGGAAGTTTTGAGTAGTCACAAGAAGTTCCAGGTGTTATAAACTGTTTTTGTATGTATTTAAACCAATTAGTAAAAAAGAAGAGGGTTCCAATTTTTGGACCTCTGGATGACTAAAAATTTGTACTTAATTTTTTGAGAAATTAATGGAAGAAGAGCAAGTTTCCTACATATGTTGATGTTGATTTGTCTTTCCATTTTCATTCTATGTTTATTCTTCTTTGGATGAAGTGAATTAAAGTAGCTTTCAGTCTCTTTATTACACCTGTAAGTAAGAGTTAAATAGCCTCAATATGCACTCCTTCGCTCCAACTATTCTCTCTACACAAAGTTCTTCTGAAGTTTAAAGTGATAGATTATGTTTTTCAACATATCATTTTGAGTTTCCCTTCTAGTTCTTCTTTTCACACAGATATCAGCAGTTAATGGCATTGTGAATTATTTCATTATATCAGATTATTAAGGGTATTAAAGAATTAATTTCCAAAGGTTTTAAACAAATACCATCTGATATTATAAGTTTTGTGACATATATTTCTAAAATGTCTTAAGCACTGATTCCTTACGACAACCAAGGGATTGTCTCTTAAGATACAAAATTTTTTGGCGTCGTTTCCGGGGAAGAAGAAGAAAAGTTCATTTTCCCTGGGTTTTCATACTATTTCATCTGGTTGTTCAGTGAGGATGAAATATTCACCTGTGACTGTTATTTTTAGAATCCTGGCTTTCAGAAGGCCTCACAAGAGGTCAAATACCTCACAGCATAAATCTCCTACTTTTTCAGATCCAAAAATATTGGTTTCTAAAAATGCTCAGAAACTAAAAACCCCTTCAACACCTAATCCTACATTGTCTGCTCATGGAATCAATTCTCATAACCCTCTGTTTTAAGATATCTCCAAGGAAATCACTTTATTGGAGCAAGATTCACCTTTCACACCCATTCATTTTCAAGAACCTAAGTTGGAAGAACATTCCTTTTAGTCTGTTTCTTTTTCCTTTACACAAGCTCAACAAACTATAGTTGCTAGTTCCTCTGTCGTTGTTCATCAACCCACTCCCATATCAGTTTTTTCACCACCTTCATTCACTTTCACAACAGGTTCAGCAACCTCGTTCACCCAAGGAGTAGTTAATCAAGGTGTAAATATAGCAACACCATCTTTCTTGATGAATAGATATGCACCACTTAATCTTCCACAACCAATGAATGCCATGCCTCAAGTATACATCAAATTACTTCCTCCTTTCACTGGAGAAGATGAAGTAACTGCAGAACAACATTTACCCCTGTTTTGCAATTTTGCTAAAAATTTAAATGTAGAACATCTTGATGTTGTAATGAGACTTTTTGTGCAGTCTCTAAATGGGGAGGCTATAAAATGGTTCAAAGGTTTACCAAATGGTTCAATTAATAACTGGGAAGAGTTAGAAACTCAATTCACTCAGAGATGGGGAGAGAAGAGAGATCATGGTTATTCATTAACAAAATTTAATGCAATTAAAAGAAATCCTAATGAGAACATTTATGAGTTTGTTAAGAGATTCAACAAATTGTACAATAGTTTACCTGTAGAGATGAAGCCTCCTCCTATTGGAGAAAATATAGTTTTTGTTGGGGCTTTTGAAGCTGATTTTAGTTTTACACTTAGAGAGAGGAGATCCCCTACTCTTGAGAAAATATAGATGGATGCTTTAGAAATTGAAGCTAATATGACTGCAGCTGGGAAAATACAAGAAAAACAGTCAGTTCAAGAGAAGGGAAAATAAAAAGATGAATCAAGACAAGATTAGAGAATTGATGATATGAAAAAGGTGATAATTTTTTTATCAAACAAGCTAGTAAATATGGAATTGGAGAGTAAAAACTCCCAAAGACCAGTACAACAAAACATAGGAGGATTTAGTCCTCAATTCAGAAAACAACCCCTGTAAATTTTGCAGAGGGAGAGAAGAGATCAAGACCAAGTTCAAGCACCACTGTATATAGAATCAACACCTGGATAGTCAGTAGAAGATGACCAAAAAGAAGTTGAAGATCAAATATCTTCTATGTACACGAGAGAAGATGAAGGAGAGGAAGATTGTGAGGGAGAATATGCTTAAGCTGAAGTGTCTTTTTGATCAAGATGAGTTACATAAGAAGTATGATTTAATATCTAGAAAGAGATCTAGGGTGCAGGATGATGAAGGTGAACAACACGATTCTATTACTTCTCCAATGGCGACTCCACAATAAAAGAAATCAGTAAAACAAGAAGATAAAGGGAAAAAACCTATGAATTCAGTAGATAGAACAAAAGTGCAACAGGCTAAATCATCCCAAAACATGTATGTTTATATTAATATTTTGGAGAAGGTCGTTCCTGTGCCTGAACAAAATTTAAATCCTAGAAATAATGAAGAAGAACATGAGAATAATGTTAAGAAAATTCAAGTTTTCAATTTATCAAAGGAGTTGGAGAAGGTCAAGATTCAGGTTCCCCTTCTTGAATTAGCTAAGACACCATGGTATAAAAAAGAAATTTCAGATTCATTAATCCAATAGATTGAAGATATATGTGATACTATGAACTTGCAAGAAGAAAAACCAGTAGTCACTTTTGGTCCTCACGTTGAAGAAGTATATTCTTCTGTTCCTCTATTTTACATTTCATTGCTTCTTCATGATTTTATTCTCCATAATTGCATGTTGGATTCAGGTGCTTCTCACAATATTATGCCATTGTCTGTCATGAAAGAGTTGAATTTGTAGATTACTAAACCTTACAAGGATCTATATTCATTTGACTCCAAGAGGGTGAAATGTGTTGGGTTAATAAAGGACATGGTATTGTCTTTGGCACATATTCCAGCAAAAAGTATTGTTATGGACATAGTGGTTGCTGAAATTCCAGCTAGATTTGGAATGCTCTTGTCAAGATCTTGGGGAGAAAAGTTGGGAGGAGTTTTAAAATTAGATTTCACTTATGCTATGATTCTTGTTTTCAATGGGGAAGAAAGGAGATTGTATAGAGAAACAAGGTTTGTGAAAACCACTACAAAGAAGGATGCAGGTAATTCCCCCATTTACAGTTAGGAAAAAGAAGACCTTTCATGTTTCATGCTACATGAATATGCATAATTTTATGAAGACACACAGAATCAAATCTCTTCAGCAGTTGTACATAAGGAGCTGCATTTAAGTAAGGTTTGGAAATGCTACTTTTATGGTGCCTACTCCAAGGATGGCACATGAGATGGATTCATGTTGATATCACCAGAAGGTAACCTCATGATTTTTTATTTTAAGTTAGAATTTGATTAGACAAATAATGTGTCTGAGTATGAGGCCTTGATCTTAAGTCTTCTGATTGTTAAAGAGATGGGGATTCAATGTATCTAAATTTTTGGTGATTGTGAATTAATAATAAGACAGATAAAAGATCATTGTCAAACCAAGCATCCGAGATTAAGATCATACATAAATGAAGTTTGGGATTTGATGGAGAACTATTTTGAAGCCTTCAATCTTCAGTTTATCCCAAGGGAGGAGAATAGAATGGCTGACTCATTACTAGTTGCATCCAGTACCTTCAAGACTCCAATAAATCCAAGGCTAAGGTATGAAATTTAAATTAGACATAGACCCTCTATCCCTGACAATGTGAAACACTGGCAGGTGTTTGAAGATGATGAATAGATAAATCATTTCTGACTATGATTGGAAACTTTGAGGATGCCGAGATTGATCATGAAGAAGAACCAACTGAGCAGTAAGCGGAAATAAAACACCTCAAAAGTCAATTGGTGACCAAAATATTATTCAGTAAAAATATAATGTGCTTCCCAAAGGGCTAGTTCCCCTTGAAATATTGTTTGATTCTAATGACGTTGTTGTTAATTCGAAGAAAATACATCAAGAGGAAGAGATGCATGATTGTAATTTGGGAACTTAGCAGGAACCAAAAAGGGTGAAATTGTTCAAAGGTGTTCCCAAAAACTACAAAGAAAGATACATTGATCTTTTAAAAAAATATGTGGATGTGTTTTCCTGGTCATATGTGTTGGGTGCCAGTTTTATACACTTTTCCTACCTTTTTTTTCCCTATTTTTCCTATTAACCATAACCAATGGGAGTGTCTTTTCTTCTTTCTCCTACCTTTATACCCTAACTTGTGCTATTTCACCTTGTTTTTATTACTTTTCCAGGTCACCAATTATTATGATATATCGTACCTTTTTATGACTAATTGATGGTGAATGTTTGGAGAAGAACGATGGTATTTGTGTTGTCTTTTCAGATGTCATTTATAGCACCAAAGATCCCGAGCACGAAATTCACAGGAGCAGTTAAGAGGGTGATGTTACAGCGAAGCAATGTTGTTACACACCCGCCGACAAACCGCTGTTACACTCTGCTATTACAGACCCGCTGGAAAACTGCTGATACAGTTGTACCATTGACTGATCTCGTCAACATTTGATGCTGATCTATCCTCTAGTTGTTACACTACAATTGTGATTCTATTACGATAGTTGGAGAAGTTGTTTAGCATTGTATTTTTGGGATAACAACCTAAGGGCAGTTTTGATTGTAATCTTCTATTTTCTAGTCAGAAATTTATTAGGAAGTGGTTATAACTATATGTGTTCTATTTTGATCAACATGAGAATCATAAGATTCCCATGACTGATCTATCCCTTGATTTTATGATGTAACCACTATATAGTTCTCGGCCCTAGAGGTCGAAAGGTTAGCGAAGAACAACGTTATTTTGGCTCTATAATTGTGTTCAGATTAATATAGTTTTTCTTGTTATTGTTGTTACATGCGTTATTAAATTTAGTTTCTGTTATGTTATTCCTCTACCTGCACCCTTCTAGGGAGGAAGGGCCCTCCTTCTTAGCAGGGTTTGCAGTGATTAAAGTAGTTTTGTGTATGTAATTGTATTTCAGTTTATGTATCAATAAAGTGTTGTTGCTGTTGTTAAGCTATGAATATATCCGCTTAAATTTCAATACTTTGTATGCTATTACACATATGATATTAGAGACACCAACTGGTTACTTGTTGTGTGGTGCGCTAGAATAGATTAATTGAAGTGTGATTCCAGTCTTGTAGATCCTTTTAATTCCGCATGAGTGATTTACTTCCAACATTTACTTCAGCAACGATTTCTTTTCTTTGAAATTGCTTCTGGTTGGTGTATCGGCACAGACAGTGCAACTGTCATTGGAATAAATAGACGTCATAGATTGATAATTAATGTGTGTTGTTTAGTCATTTAATAGTGATTTATATAGTCAAACTTTTTGGCGCCGTTGTCGGGGATGGCAGTGACGATCCAATCAATCAAAGTTGTTTCTTAGAAGTGAAATTTCCATGTGTTTTCATAGAGTGTCTCCAGTGACACAATTGTTGGGCAATAAGACGAGAGATAAGAACCTACACAATGCTCTAACAAACTTGAGCGGGATCACCAATGTCTTGCTGGGACACTTAGGAATTGAATTTCTGAGCATTTTGTTTTTTTTCTTAGAGTGTCTCCAGTGACACAATCGTCAGGCGGTAAGACGAGAGGTAAGAACCTGCGCATCGCTCTAACAAACTTGAGCAGGCTCACCAATGCCTTGTTGGGACACTTATGAGTTGAATTTCAGGTGTTTTTTTAGGGTGCCTTCAACTATACAGTCGTTGGGCGGTAAGGCGAGAGGTAGGAACCTGCGCATCGCTCTAAAAAACTTGGGCGAGCTCACTGCTATAGAAACTGAAGCACTTGTAGGATGAATTGATACACATAGGGCCCATGTGTGCTGGTAGGAAAACAACAACATCTACAAACACTCCCCACTCTACTGAATACAAGAAATACGGGTTGTGAGAAGGAAAAGAAGAGTGAATATTTGGGAAGGAAAACATTCCTTGGAAATCTGATTTCAACGGCAGAAAAGGAACAATCCACATCATAAAGAGATAATAGGAAGACAGGACCATAGAAAGCAGATACCATATCAAGGCCTGGACCATCAGTGTCTTTCGTGTCTGGACCTCACCATCCTTCAAAAAAAATATCCACTCCCAACATCAAAACTCCATATTCAAAACAACGGTGGAAAATCATTGATCATGATCTGAGAATTGAAGGACACGGAGAGACTAGTGGGGAGCATCATGGACCTGATGAACAACATTCATTTGATCATCAATTGGACATTGGTAGTGATGTTAAATAGTTGGTCCTGGAGAAGCCCGATCCTTCTATTTGTCAATCTCCAGTACACTCCGAGGTCAGTTCATCCCATCAGGAAGAATCAACCATGGGGGACGAGAATGTCAAGACAGATAGCTCTGTTACTTTTGAATTCCAAATAATAGTAACATGGTATGAGGCTCCTATGAAGAATATTCCTTTATCATCCCTACCATCCTTTCATGGGATGGTTGTTGAAGATCTTGATACCTTTCTATTCGAATTCGATGTGCTGTGTAGAGGTTATGACTATACTTCAGATGCCCAGAAGCTGGAATTATTCCCTGCTACTCTGAAAGGAGAAAAATTAAGATGATTCATGAGATTGGGTGTTGGCACGATTTTAACCTGGAATGACACGAGGGAGGCCTTCCTCTTTAAGTATTAGGACTACTATCGAACCAGGGATTTAAAGGAAGAGATTTTTAGAATTGCACAGAAGGAGGAGGAAAGCCTGGAAGACTATATGGAGCGATTTCACTACAATTTACAGAGTTCTAAGTTCAGTAACTTAGATCCAGAAATTCTAAAGAAAATATTCTTAAGAGGTTTAACAGATGATTGTCTGGAGCATCTAAACATAATAGGAAAAGGAGACATATCACAAATATTTTTTGATGAGATAATGAATCTTTGCCTGCATAGCTCAAGAGGATCGGTCAAGGGGAGAGTTTTAGTTCGGGACCCTTCACTTTGGATACATAAGTCCACAAGTGGAGGAGAAACCAGAGTAGATATTGGGAACTTATTTGAGGATTTTAAAACTGACCTCCTTAGCACTCTCTCTGCCCAGATCACTACGGTACAAGTCAAGAAAGCACAAGCAGAAGCTGAAGCAGTCTTAGCAATATTCATTCCCCGATGCAAAAATAAACATTTGGAAAGAGAATGGGGACTGAATAGTGTCAGCCTGTGCAACATCTGTGAGTTGGTGCACTCTACGAATCAGTGTCTTGAGTTTCCTAGACTGAAGGCGGTACTTCAAGAATCAAGCGAGGATGTTCAATCTTCTTATTTCATCATATCAAAGAGACCATGGCAGCTGCGACCTAGAGGTCTGCCTTCAGATTTTTCCTCTTTTTATTGTTGGAATAATGTTTATAATAGTCATCAATATCCATGGCAATATTCTACTCCTTCCTCAACACAATTTCCTTCACCAAGGAACCAGTGGCCATCTCCTCCACGAATGTAATATCCTCCATCACAACCCAATCCTTGGGGTCAGAATTGGAGAGGTAATGGCCAAGGTCCAGTACCCCCTCCAATACTAATGCAACAAAATTAGTTACAACTGCCTTCTATTCAAAATCCTACACCTTCTGTCCAACCCCAATTACCTGTGAAATCTAACCCCAATCCAAATAATAAGGTAGCCCAGAGCATTGATGCTCTGGTTACCCTCTAGACTTATCTTATTACTCCTATCAGACTTAATGAGGTTTGACTTCAATCAGGGAAAGTAATCAGATCTGAACATACCCCCATTATTACCGAAGAATGTGAATCACCCAGGAAGGAGATGGACGATTCTGAGGCAGTTGTTACACATGTAACAGCTAATACAACACCTACTATTACATCTATAGCAGCTAGCTCGGGAGGGTATGATGTTCCTATAACAACCAATCCGAGTAAGGCTAGTACATCTATGATAGCTGACTCAACTGTTAGCATTCATAACCCCCCATACCCTCAACGATTAACTGAAATTGGGCTGGTCTCACAACCTGAATCTGAATTCCTTAAGGAGTTTCAAAATTTGTATGTGCGGATTCCGCTGTTACAAGCTCTTAAAGAAGTGCCTATATATGCTAAAACAGTGAGGGATATATGCATCAAAAGACCTAGAAGGAAACCTAAAGACTCCGCTACTATCCATGTCATTGGAAAATTGTTCGATCTTATGATTGATCAACCTTTGTTGACTAAATATAATGACCCAGGGAACCCTACAGTGACTGTCCATATTGACAATCATCGCATAACCAATACTTTGATTGATCTAGGGGTAGCTATTAATGTCATGACTAAAGACCTCTTCATCTCGCTAGGACTTCAAGGACTTAGACCTACACCCATAGTGCTTGAATTAGCAGATAGGTCCCGTGTCAAGCCCGAGGGAATGATTGAAGATGTGGTTAGCACCGTGGCTTCCTAGAATTATCCAGCTAAATTTCTCATTTTACAAACCAAATCCAACCTGGGGGGTCATCCTTTAATCTTGGGAAGACCATGGCTAGCCACTACAGACACATATATCGGATGTAGGTCTAGATCTATGGTGATATCAGATGGACAAGCCACTCAGAACACAAACCTTTATCCCCCAAAAAAACCTCATATGGATTAGAGTAGTTTCTGGTGGGACGAATTCACACCTGAATCTAATCTTTCCCTACCTCTTCTCACGCTTGGAAAAGCACAATAATTTAAGGATGAAACAGAGGACGATATAATTAATGGTTTTATTAGTAATTCACTCCCTGTTGCTTCCATTAGAGATTTTGGAGAAGAAGATGAGGAAGATGATGCAATTGTTGAACATTTGAAAATAACTCCACTTAATATTAGCAGTCCCATTAAATCGAACCTGGAAAATTTTAAAACATCAATCCTAACCTGACTGCTAAACAAAACAGATTGCTGATACAACTATTACAGAAATACAAAAAGGCATTTGCATGGGACTATATGGATATGAAAGGAATCCATCCTGGCCTATGCAGTCACCGCATTTACCTTAAAGAGGATCGCAAACTAGTTACACAACCTTAGCGCCGAATGAACCCCACACTTAAGGAGATAGTGAAATAATAATTACAAAAACTCCTTAATGCTAATTTCATCTACACCATTTCTGACAGTCAGTGGGTGTCTCTACTTGTCATAGATCCAAAGAAGAATGGAAAATGGAGAGTCTATGTTTACTATAGAGAACTTAACAAGGCCACTCAAAAGGAGCATTTTCCTTTACCATTCATTGATAAGGTCTTGGACACTCTTTCTAGAAAAAAATTCTTTTCATTTCTAGGTGGGGTTAGTGGCTATAATCAAATATAGATTGCCCCAGAAGACCAAGACAAGACAACCTTTAATTTCCCATGGGTTACTTTTGCATACAGAGTCCTTCGCTTTGGCCTATGTAATGCACCAACAACCTTTCAAAGGGAAATATTGGGTATTTTTTCTGATCTTTTGAATGACTGTTGTTGGCTCGAGGGGTCCTGACCCAGGTTAAGATATTCAAGTTTTTCCAACAAACCCCTATACTAATGGTCCTTTTGGCAGTGACCTGCTTGCGCAGGCCAAAGTCTCACCCGAAGTAGTATGGATGGGTGTTGGAACTAGGTTTTCGCACCCTGGGAGAGGGTAGGTAAGTCAAGAAGAGCTGCGTTTACCTTGATCGTGACCCGATCCAATATCGCCAAGCCTATATTCCCTTCGCATCCATGTGTGCAACAACAATATTACTCATTGAAATCAACAGATCGATAATTCATATAACAATGCACAACTATTTCAAATATCCTTGTATGAAGCAAGTAGAACAAACCCAGATCACAACATAAATAAGTACACAAGTATGTTCACAAATTAAACCAATAACAAAATAGCATATACTAAGTAATCAAGACGTCACAGATTCAGATCACAAAAATTCCAGTGGATTCATATAAGCAACAATACATAGCGGGACAAATGCCCTCCACGCATACAACAGCAGGAGTCCTTACTCGAAAAACCTGACCAGATCTATCGATTTGCACTTAGCAGCAATCTCTTATCATTCTTAGCTTGTCCTACAACTAAAAAAGGTTCAACTACTTATACTATTCTAGCCTATGCATCCAATGGTCCGCAAACCGTGGTTTGCGGACTCTTGGTCTACCCTTGACCCATTTACAATGCTTTAGGGGCTTTGACCCACCCCAAAACCCCTGTGCTATACTAAATATAATCAGAAATATAAAAAATAGACCTGTTTCACAGCTTTGTAGGAGACCCTATTCCAACAGTCCCCCAACACAATATTGTGACTCATCCCCAGTCACTGCAATGGTGGGGTATCCACTTGGGCACGTAGTGTGTTGATGGCGGCGATCAGCGGGGGTGGTACTTCTCAGCTCTGAGCAGCAGCACGTTGCGCAATATCCACGAGATTCTGGGATGTTGGCCCTTCGGTGGCCGTAGTGAAATTTTTTAATGTCTGGTTGAGTTGCGTGACCGCGCTATCGACATCCTGTGAGAGATGGAGGGATGTGGCAGCCCATCAATTTAATTTCTCCTCAAAGATGTGCTTCTAACACTGGAGTTTCTCAATCACATCCAGGAGAGTGTTTTTGGTCCGCAACTGTGCTAAACATTGCGCAGGAACCAAGGTGGGCAAGGTAGCCTCGACCTGTTCGAAAGCTTCTTCCTGCTGTCGTAAGTCATGACTAACCTTTCAGAGGACCGAGTTGAACTGGACCATAGTCCAGAGCTGCATGGTTGATTCAAGCGACTGAGTGCCCTGAGAAATTTGTTCTCAGATGGCATTCGTTGCTTCGGCCACCAGCGCAGCGCGCTAGGCTCGAACCTCCGGCAATGTGGCGGGCTGCAAGGTAGCCTGTGAGTCAGAGAGTTGCTTCTTCAGTTGTGTCTTGACGGCCTGTATTTCCATCCGAGACACTTTTATGGCTGCAACCATACTTTCTACCTTGGCCTGAGGTGTAGTTACGATCGGGACTCCGTCCAGGACCTCTATGCAGAGCTAGTGGATTGCCATTTCAAGCTCCACCTGATGCAATATAGCCAAGGATTTTTCTGTGTCTTTCCATTTGAGGGCCCGCTTGGCCATACCAAGCTGTTGATGTACCTCCAAGTATCGCTGGTGGGTCTCTCGGATTACGACGGCATGGAGGCCTTGCAATGCCTCAATGGGAAACTTAGCCAGGTCCAAGTGGACTGTTGTATCGACTTGGAGTTTGGTTCTTATAAGGGCAGTGCTAAGTAAGGAGCAGAGGTGGCTTCCTCTTGGTGCGAGCATGGTGCTGTTGATTGCCAAGGGTGCCTATTTCTAATTTACGCTGGTCTGCAGTGTATCTGCCTTCCACTGGAGGGTGCGGAGCTCACTCTAGAAGGTGCCAATTCCAGCCTTCTGTTGTTTTTCGATGGTTGCCCAACTTTCCTCTGTGGCCAATGTAATTGCATCCGTGATCTGTTCGAGATCACCGTAAGTCAGTGTGACCATCACATCCTATTCCTAGCGCTGGGAACACTGCTTCTTTCGGGGCCCGATATCAAACCCACCTGGTTGCTTTGTATTTTGGAGAGAGGTGGTAGCTAGGCTATTTGTCCCTGACACAATTAGTGCCAGCTGCGAATTGGCCCCAGCATCCACATTGGTGACCTGTAGCAGCTGGGTGTTCCTTTCCGTGGCTACGCCTACACCCCTCGCGCTTGGTTTTGGGATGTTCCTGGGGTCAATAGTAGGGGGTACTTATGTGGTGCAGGTCCCTTTGGTACTCTTTTTTCCAAGATTGAGGCCATTCCTCCATTCAGGGAGCCAGAGTGAAATTAGCCTATTGATTTCTTCATCCCTTGAACCAATGATAACTACCTCTTATTCAGGTTCTATAGGTACCAAGGCTTTCATGGTCCTGGGAGCAGGGATTCTTGATTTTAGGGGCCTATTGGTAGCGGAAGTGGGTCGCTTTGCCATGAGCAGGACGCAATAGGCCCAAAAATTTGCACAGCATAAAAAAAATACATACAAGTTATGGGCGTAATATGGAGCTGTTATCTGAGCTAGCTATTCTACTTGATAGTGCCAATGGTCATCCAACGGTAGGGTAAGTGTCATTCGGAACTTACCATCAAGTAACTAGTAAAAAATCTCAAGGAATCGCTTCATTAATTGCCAACCGCCTGCTCCTCTTAACGGTAACTTCTTCGTTTTACCTGATTTTACTGTTCCCCCTGTCACTTTTCACTCCCCATGTGTACTCTACGTACCTGTTGAGCTTGGACTAAACATCCGGGCCTCTTGCACCTCCCCCCACAACCCATTATTGTTCCTAAAATATGCTACAACCATAGATATGTGTTTCCCACAGGTGTCCCCCCAACCGCACTGGATCCCTTGCGGGTGTTGGCCACCTATAAAATTTGTTCCATCAAAAGGTGGCCAAAACATTGTTTAGCCTTCAAGGAACAGTTTCATTGCAGAAAGTGTATCTCTTGAAGCCTCTGGAAGACATCATATCCTTGTTTCAATCTTCATTGTTGTTCCCATTTCAAGCTGAGAAAATTCTGCTGAATTTCATGAGAAAGACTACTGCAAAATCCCGTTTTTTCTTCTTCCTGCACTCAGAAAATGACCTTCATTTTTACTCTCTTGTTCCCCATCAAGATCCCTCATTCTCATAATTTTTCCATCTCCCCTTCATCAAAATCCATTTCATAAGGTTTTAAGATCCTTTTTGGCCTTATCGAAACCCCCAAAACCCTTTGAAAACCATTGAAGATCCATGAAAAAAAATCACATTTTCATATTAAGGGTTTAAGCCCCCTTAGGCTAAGTCCCTAACTCTATAACCCCCGGTCATATGCTTCTCCATGCGCCCACAGGCCCCGCAATCGGGCGCCAAGCCATTTTGAATAAATATTTCCGCCCAAAGTTTAAAACCTTTGGTTATATATTAAATTTGTCGGATTTACTATGAAAAAACTTTTCCGCCGGTGCAAAATTCCAAATTAATCTCCACCGTTGATCTGATCCGCTGATCGACGGTGTGGAACCTATCGTGGTCGGTGGTCCTCGCCGCGCCAAACATTGTGCAGAAACCGGCGGTATCCATCGCACTGCCTTCTGAGGGCTAGCGGTATTTTTCATTTCGGAGCGATTCCATACACCAGTTGATGCGTGGCACCAGCACTATTTAAAAACCGCCCCCCCATCATGCGTTAACGTTCGTCCACAAATCCGGCACGATATTATTGTGCACCGTCCGATCTGGGGCGGGCCATCCGACGGTAGTCGCTCCCCAAAGATGCTAGGGAGTTAACCTAGGCAAACAGTGCCCCCGGCCCACCGTTCGTTGCCCTCTGACGCGTCCTCAACCGTCGATCTCCTCCTGAGATCGATGATCCATATTTGATTGCATGCCTCGCCGTTGTCCGGTCCCAGCGCCACATCAACATCCACGCGACAGATTTTTATTGGGCGGGTCTCTGTGTTTTCCTCGTCCAATCAGCATTTCCAGACCCGGGAACTTTACTTAACATAATTTAATTTGATTTTTGATGTCCAGGTGTATTTTCTAAAGTTTATTAGCGCCTGATCTCCACCATTGATCGCGTGGGCCGATCTCATCCGACGACCCACGATCATCCCGAACCCCACACACTATTTTTCGCTGAAACAAAGGTTTTTTAACTGATTTTCTCCAAAAACCGACTCCTCCACGTTATTTTTCGCCTCCGCTTCCCACCGTCGATCTCTGCGCGATCGACGGTTCTGATTTAAACTTTTCTTCCGCCTTCTCTTCGACTTTTCCTGATCAATCTCGACCGTTGGATGATGCCATCCAACGACTATGCTCCCTCCACATGCCCTCTGAAGCAGTCAGCCTATATATGCAGGATTTTTTAATAGTTTTTTGTATTTTTGCAGGGTTTTAATTGGTTTTTTCCGCCATGTTGAAGAAAAATTCACAGGTCGAGGGTGATGATCCTCCCGCCTGCGATTCACCACAAAATCACTTACAGGGTTTTAAATTCACATTTTATCAATGAATTCATGAGGCATTGATGTCATTCGACCCCTGTACAGCCCTGCACACCAAAAACACAGTTAATCGAGCACCGATCAAAGAGTATCAGTGTTGAAGATAGAACATACCAGAAATAGGAGTTTGAAGACCCAAAACACAGATCTCAAGTAAATTAAAGGTGTTTTAGGGAAAGACGAAGACATCTGTCGAGCTGAGAAAACCTCCACCGCCATAAGCAGAGGCCAATTGAACCCTCTCTAGCTCCTAAAGACACCTGCAGCCTCACAGAGATCAAAGGAAGCTTAGTCATTACCTGAACAAGAGGTGTTTACCTGAAGACAGCTGAAAAATTAATACAAATCAAGAATCTTATCTCTAATTGTCGGAAAAACCATTTTGGAAGATTAAGAATAGTCCAGAAGCACATATTTCGATCATTATGCCTCGAAAGGCAGGAACAGATGTTATGGAGTAGAGTTAGAAATGATTACATAATTAATGATATTTGATCCTTGGGAAATCCTCCCACTTCCTCATTTCTCTATAAATACCTCTGTAGAAAATAAGAAAATTTTGGTCTCTGGACATCTGAATGCATGTAATGTTTTTCTGAAGTTACTGATGCACTGTGTGCAATTTGAAGATAAATAAGCTGATATGAGAAGTTTGAAGTTGTAGAGACCCTCTGGGCTTGCTGATTGTAACTGGTTTGAACATCAAATACAAGCTGCTGATTGATGGGATCCTGATTTGTGTCCATGGTGATGTGTTCCTCACTGTCAATTGTTATTTTCTTTAAGTTTTCACTCTGTTCATTTTCTCTCATAAGGAACAACAAACATAGAGCTAGGACTTACTCTCAGTAGTACCCTACTCTTACTGAAAGCTTTATTTTCTATGTTTTTCTCTTGTTAATACTGAGTATATTAAAGCAGGTTGGTTTCAAAGCACTTGCCTGATTTAGATTGCTCATTATGATGATCATCAGTGTTTTCCTTTAGAATATGCTGAAAGCAGGTTGGTTTCAAAGTACTCACTTGATCTTAAGCTTTTCTAACTGTTTTTGAATGTTTTTGACTGAAAGTACTCCAAAGCAGGCTAGTTTAAAAGCACTTACCTGATCTCAGAATGCTTTTATATTTTGTTTCTCTAAACTCAAATTACTTCAATGCAGGCTAGTTTAAAAGTACTTACCTGATCACAGAATTATTTTATGTTTTGTCTCTCTAAGCACATGTTGAAAGCAAGATAGTTTAAAAGCACTCACTTGATCTTAGACTGTGCACTGTTCTTCATTTTGTTTTTTTCTCCACTTCCTATCTGTTTCACTCCATAAATAACCTTAAGAGATCATTTGACATAAGTGACTTGCCCCATGGATCCTTCTTGAACCTTGCTGTCCAATTAAAATCCTCCTATGACTCCATAGCCCAATGGGTTAAAACTATCTTTGCCTTTTTCTATCAGCCAAATCATTCCTTCACTTGCAGACATCTTCACCCTTCATTTTGAACTGCCTTCACCTTCATCATGTCTTTGCCCAACCAAAACAAACAAAACAAAACTCATGCTCTTCATAACTAGCCTAATACCACATTTCAGGCTTTAAAGATCACATCTTTAAACTCATTTATAGAGAGATCCCTCTTTGGATTCAGGAGGGCTAGATCCTTGAATCCCATAGCGGTTTGATGTTACCCCTGTAGTTGGACTTTTTCCAACCTTGCTAATTACAGAGACCATAACAGCGGGAACGAATCTTTCAGAGGCATTATAAGTAGTGCATATTCCCAAACAAAATTTCTGTAATACCCCACATGGCCGAGGAGTGACCGCAACTGTTTTCTTGTCGCGAGAGTCGCCGCATTTATGATAACTCTGCCTTTTGTATCTACATTCCTATTTAATGTAAGGTGCGTCCCATTGTAACCCCCATAGAGCCTAGTAGCCATGCACACCCCTTCCAATTCCGAGTTAAATGCAGTCTGCGAATCATCCTTATTATTCGTTGGGCCCAGGCTACGGTAGTTAATCTTGCTTGGTATTTGTGTTTCCCATGTGGGTAATTCTGGTGCGAGGACTAGGTGTGATTCGCCCCACTTCCTAGTGTCAATGTCTCGCAGGGCTGCATCAAGCACCATGGTCCGACCTACTAACCCAAATGTTCCCAGGAATTATTTTTTCAACGTCCCCCAGTGGTAGGTGCGCCGATGGAGCTCCGCATCTAAGTACCATGCAGATGGAAATGGTCCTAGGTCATGAATCAGTAGGTGAACCCATTCCTTAGTCGTCTTGGCGCACCACTGTTTTTCCCATGCCGACAGATATTCACATGGTTCTTCCGATCCAAGGAATTTCTTGACCCGTAGGCTATTTGGGGCTTCAAATCATAGGATCATCATATTCCAACATTCCTCCCAAGCGTGGAATGCCTCCCCATGCGTCTCCCGCTAGCGCACAGGTATTCCATTCAAGGCTAGCTTAAGGGCCCATAGCCTTCATCCCTTGGGAACCTCTGTTTCAAAGGCTTGCAAAATTTCCTTAATGCTGCCAAAACCATCAAAGTAGGGTAGGTATCTTACCTCGAAGGAAATGCAGCGGAAGTCCCTTGTGACTCGAAGACACCACAGTGATGAGACATCATGTAACCAGTTTTGCCAATTTTCCATCTCCTCGTCAGAGTCAGAGAAGCATTCACTGTCCTTTTCCCAGCAGAGTACTCCTTCTGCCGTGGGGTTGATCCAATCTTCATCCCGTGCAGTCAACTTGTAAATTTGATCGACCTCCTCTTCATCGCGTACCGGCTATGTATATCGTTCACCTTCCGCAGGATCTAATGGTACTATCACCCTTGTGCCGTTATTATAAAACACCATGATTATTTTCTTTAGGTTGATGTTACCACCCATATCTATGGCCCAGTCCAATCCCAAGAGCGCAGGGTAGGGTTCCACATCTTCTACGATTTCTATTACTTCAAAATCAGCGTGGGCCTTTACTCCTGTGATGTCCACCATAACTTTAGGCAACCTTCCCAACGGGATGATTTTTTGCTGATTTGCCATGCGCAGCTGAATAGTGGACCATTCCAACTTAGGTTCTCCCATTTTTTGCCAATTCTGCTTAGGTAACATGTTCGATCCGACCCTAGGTCCAAAATAACCTGGCTCATTTCGTAGTCACCGATCTGCACAGACAACCGCATTTCTCTTCTGGTGCGTTTCTTATACCTGTATAGTTTATGCACATCCTTGACTTCCGGGGTTGGATTGGGTCGTGCTGTGTAGCTATTTATTAATGCTTGAAGTTTCTCCATAGCCTTTGGGTTGCGCAGTAGTTTCATACATGCCTGAGAAAAGGGCTCAACCTCCGCATCTGCCTTGAGGTTCATAGGTGGCCGAGCAACAAATGCTTATGTCTGAGTTGTGATAAATGTTTATTTTCCCCTTTTTAGGTCCAGGCCTTCTTGTTTGATAGCGGCTTGACAGATCAGAGGCTTCATCGCAGCCTCATCCTCAGGGCCATTGGTGGCCATCCCGCTACACGTCACCACATTCACACTCGGATCCTTGCTTCGCAGCTCAACCCTAACTCTCAGAATGTTCTGCGTAGGTGTCGAATCATTTTCCTGCATTTTTTCTATCAAGAACGGGCAATCTGCAATTGCATGGTCCAACTGTCTGCAATATTGGAAGGATTACCTAGTGGGGTTCAGGTAGTCTCTTGTAAAGTGTCTTGCTTATCCACAGGTATAGAAGATTAGCTGACCTCGTCCCCATCCGGCACTTCCACCGCATCCTCCTCCCCTGCCCCTTGATGAGGAGCCGCCTATACCTACGGGGGTCCTTGGTGACGCAGGGTCTGATTGTACCCTGTATAAGTTTCCTCGATCAATCATAAAATCATATGTCTGGTAGTTCTGTTCGTCATGTCCCACCGATCTGCAGAACCTACACCATTGATGTTTTACCTCTGGAACATATGTAGCAAGGCGGGGACAGTGGTTAGTATCGTGCAGCCCTGTGACGCGACAATCATCGCACCAGAGCACTGGCCCACTAGGTCCCACAACTTCCCTAGGGAATAATGGGCTCGGTCCCCCAACCTGCACGTAATATGCTAATAGAGGATAGTTATCCTTGGTGTGGCCATTCACCCGGCATCGTATGCACCATCTTTCGGGGCTGGATTTTGCCCTCGTTCCTTTCGCAGGTTCTGGATCTCTACATGCATCGCTTCTAGCTGTCCCTATATCTGTTGGACGCCTAGCTAAGTCTGATCCCGAGGTGTAGCTTCTAACTTTGTGGCACCTTCTAAGGCCTTCTCCTGTGATTCGAAAGTTTGGTGCCCCATAGGTACACGTAGGTGAGGCAACAACATGGCAATAAACCATTCCGTGTGATGTCTATCATCATATTGGAATCCCCCTTCTCTAATCACCTTATTTAGTCATTGATCAGCCTCCCACACAGATTCAGAAGGTCCTTTCTTGAAATCCTTTAGATCGACCACGATTTGGGAGTAGGACTTAGGTTTCTTGAACTGCTGTTTCAGGGCGTTCTTAATCTCTTCAATGGTTGCATTTGCGTTTTGGCCGATGTATCCCATGTACCAATCCAAATCTCTTCCTTCGAAGGCAAGGGACAGTTGTGCCCTTTTCACTACATCACTAGCCACGTTCTGCGCAGTCCACACCGATCTTGCGACAAACCAGAACTGATCCATATATTCACCCCCCACACCCTTAAAGGTCGGAAATTTCATGCGCGCAACCATGTCGTCTTCCGGTGGCGGAGGGGTCGGTGAACTCTTACCTCTAGGCTAATTTAAAAGTGGTGTGGCTGGAGGACTCTACGAAGCTGCTTCTCTTACTAGTCTATTGTAGGCCAATCAATCTCTTTCTATGTGGGCCCTATATTACTTGCCACTCCGTGTTGTGCTCCCGTCCAAATCAGAGGTCATTCACTCAGTATGGCTACACAAAATACTCTTTTCGCATAATAATATCTTGATCAATAATGGCACAGTCTTCAAGAACTTACCTCAGAACCCCTTGAAGAATCTTCGCTCTGCTTTAGAGTAGGAGACAAACTAATCGATGGAAAATTCTGTTACAAATCCTCCTAACACGCTGTCTACCCAGTGGTCCATTGTGCAAGTGATGGTGATATCAGTCTTTTCTAGTTGTTGGATTAGTTCGGGGGTCCAATATGTGATCCACTCATCCTTCCAACACTTCTGTAACTCGACTAGTCTTGCGAGCCACTCCTGGAGGTTGATCGAAATCGTTACAAATAAGATCTCGTAGATCTTTGTGAAAATGTACTTATTCTTCCACTCTTCGGTGGTCAACCTCTTACTGCAGTTTTCTTTTATGGAAAATTCCTGAACTTGCTGTTCAAACCATTCATCAACTTCCTTCCTCTCCGGCTTCCAGTATGACCTTGGCATTACCCGATCCCTCTCTCAAAATGCTCCAGGTCCCAACAACGGAACCATTTGTTGGCTCAAGGGGTCCTGACCCAGGTTCATATATTCAAGGTTTGCTAAGAAACCACTATACTACTGGCCCTTTCGGCAGTGACCTGCTTGCGCAGGCCAAAGTCTCACCCGAAGTAGTATGGGCAGGTGCTGGAACCAGGTTTCCACACCCTAGGAGAGGGTAGGTAAGTCAAGCAAAGCTGCGTTATCGTGGCCCAATTTGGTATCGCCAAGCCTAGATTCCCTTCGCATCCACGTGCACAACAACAATATTACTCATAGAAATCAATAGATCAAGAATTCATATAACAATGCATAGCTATTTCAGATATCCTTGTATGAAGCAAGTAGAACAAACCCAGATCACAGCATAAATAATTACACAAGTATGTTCACAACTTAAACCAATAACGCATCAACATATACTAAGTAATCAAGATGTCACAAATTCACATCACAACAATTCCAGTGGATTTAGATAAGCAACAATACTTCCACATTCATCAATCTTTCAGATCTTCGCACAAAACCCCAAAAACCCAACCTGCACACACAGCTGCAGGGTCCGCACACAACAGGACAGAGGCCCTCCGTGCACATAGCAACAGGAGTCCTTACCCGAAAACCCTGACCAGATCTATCGATTTGTACTTAGCAGCAATCTCTTATCATTCTTAGCTTGTCCTACAACTAAAAAAGGTTCAACTACTTATAATATTCTAGCCTATGCATCCAATGGTTTGCAAACTGTGGTTTGCAGACTCTTGGTCTACCCTTGACCCATTTACAATGCTTTAGGGGCTTTGACCCACCCCAAAGACCCTGCGCTATACTAAATATAATAATAAATATACAAAATGGATCAGTTTCGTAGCTTTGTAGGAGACCCTGTTCCAACATCTGCCTTGAAATATTTATGGATGATTTTACACCCTACGGGGATGCCTTTGAGACAACATTAGCTAACTTGGAAAAAGTGTTGGAACGTTGTGAACAAACTAATGTTGCTCTGAGCACGGAAAAATGCCACATGATGATGACCGAGGGAATTGTGCTGGGACATTTCATTTCAGCAGATGGAATCAAGGTAGATCCTATAAAAATTGAGGTAATCTCGAAAATCCTAACCCCTAAGACTCTGAAAGAGGTACATATTTTTTTGGGACATGCAGGGTACTATAGGAGATTTATATAAAATTTATCAAAGATTGCATCTCCTCTATTTTCATTACTCATGAACGATGCAGAATTTGTGTGGACAGGGAAGCGTGAGCAGGCCTTTTTAAAGTTGAAGAACTGTGTAATAGCAACACCTGTTTTACGAGGACCAAATTGGGAATTTCCATTTCATATTTCTATAAACACATCTGACATGGCTGCGGGTGTTGTTTTGGGGCAGCTGGAGGAGAAGAAACCTTATGCCATTTATTACATTAGCAAGAACTTAACTCCTGCAGAACTCAACTACGATGTTACTGAGAAGGAATTCCTTGTAGTAGTGCATGCTATCAACAAATTCTGGCACTACATCACTGGGTATCAAGTATTTGTACACATTGACCATGCTGCAATTCGATTTTTAATGAGAAATCCTATTACTAATGGTAGAGTTACACAATGGTTATTGTTGTTACAAGAATTTGATATTACTATTTTAGATAAACTCGAGAAAGATAATGTAGTTTCTGATTTCCTTTCTAGATTAACTATAAGTGATGACTGCACTACCACTGCGGATTCTTTTCCTGATGAATATCTTTTTTCCATCTCTACTTACTCGCCGTGGTATGCAAATATAGCCAATTACCTTACTGCAGGAAAATTCCTACACTAATTGTGTTCCAAGGAAAGAAGGAAGATTATACAACAGAGTGCTACCTACTCTTGGATAGAAGGCAATCTCTATCACACCGAGCCATATTTTTAGATTAGGCGATGTGTTAGAGAAGATGAGGTATTTGAGATCTTGAAGACTTGTCATGAGGAACCTTGTGGAGGACACTTCGCTGACAAGAGGACATGGCATAAAGTACTCTCAACAGGGTACTACTGGCCAACTATATTTCAGGATGCCAAGAATTTTGTGAAAGGATGTGATAGCTGTCAAGGGATGGGCCAGCCTCTGAAATAAGATGATGATAGAACCATTTGAGAAATGGGCCCTAGAATTTGTGGGGCCAATTAATCCTTCATCACATCAAAAATCATACATATTTTTTTTGCACCGATTATGTCACAAAATGGGTCGAAGCAAAGGCACTAACTAGAGCAACAGAGCAGGCTATTTCAGACTTCATGTTTCAAGATATTTTTGTTCGCTTCGGGATAACCAGAGAGATAGTGACAGATGGGGGGCCTCAGTTCAAATCTCATTTGATCAATAAGTTTGTTGAAAAGTATGGAATTCATCACAGAATCACTACACCATGTCACCCACAAGAAAATGGTCAAGTAGAAAGCACCAATAAAGTCATTGAGGGAATCTTAATAAAGACAATAGCTAGCCACCGAAGAAACTGGGCCGAGAAACTTCCAGAGGTACTGTGGGCTTACAAGACAACATGGAGGAATACTACAGGCTTCTCAACATATGAATTGGTGTATGGTAAGAATCCCTTATTCCCCATACAATTTTAAATAAAGACATTAATAAAATAATTGCAGGTCGATCAGTATTTGAGTACAACACAAACTCAAAGAATGAACAAGCTCAATGAGTTGGAAGAGAAACGATTGGATGCCATTCAACAGACAAAGATCATTCAACAGCAAAGAGCCAGATGGCATGATGGGTTTATTAAGAAGAAAAATTTCTAGAAAGGAGATTGGGCTCTTTTGTATGATTCAAGGTTCAAATATTTCGAAGGCAAGCTCTGCACCAGATGGCTAGGTCCTTACGAAGTGGATACGGTCTTTGACAATGGGACTGTACAATTGGTCACCATTGACAGTGCTAAGACGTCATTACTGGTTAATGGGCACTGTCTAAGGTTATATCATCAACCCACTTCGAAGGAATCGTTTGTCAACATTGTCGCGGACTCTGATCTTCATGTTACGACAACAGGGGAAAATTCTCCTATGTAGCCTTAAAAACTGAAATTCCAAAATGTGCAGTAGTTGAAAACCACCTTTGTGGCAGTTGTTACACCCCTTAAAAAAATAAAAATTAATTAATTAATTAAATATATATATAACAAAATAAAAAGAAAAATAAAAATAAATCTAACTGTGAAAACGCCTTTCCGGGGCACAGTCAGACAGTCAGTAATAGCTGAAAACCACTTTTGTGGCGGCTGTTACACCCATATTTTTCTTCCTGAAACATCATCTTCCCTTTCTGATCTATTTTATAGGATGATGATATTAATGTAATTTCCTTTTCTGTACCAATTTCTCCTGATTATTATGTTTTTTTAGAATAATCTAAGGGTTTTCTTGGATGTTACACATGTAACAGCCGACAACCAATAATATTGTTTGTTTGTGCTCAACCTAGTCTCCTAAATTGAGTTCATTAATTGTCAACCAAGGTTGGTAAACTGCTGAAGTGTGGTGCACTATATGTGCCTAGGTATTTGTTTCTCACTACGTTGTGTCTAGTGTTTATGATTTTTTTGGGTTTTTTATGGTTTTATGTTCACAAGGGAAAGAACTAAATGCTGGTGGAAAGAAGCTACTAGTTAAAAACAGAGTGAAGCCTAAATTATGGATGACAAATGAAAAATGCAAATACTGAAATAAAACAAAGCCTAAACTATGGCTAGCAAAATACAAAGCTTGATAATGACTTCAAGGAAATAAATCACAACATGAGCTTAACTTGTCCAATACATTCATTAAAGATGTTTTGGAAGAGCTTGAGAAATGGGCAGTTAAGTGTAAATGAAGTTCTCCTAACTAAACAATCAAACAATCAACTTACAATGTTACAACATCTCATCCATGATTAAAGGTCTATTGGAATATATTTGGAAAAGAACATTTGTAACACCATAATATTTCTATTCTAAACTAGATTCTAATTCTGTTATGCAACTCAATTTAACACCACTAGGCCTCATTCCAAAAGTTATAGATTTCCTTTTTAGAATGGTCTTTTGAGAAAAGGCTTGTTTGTGAAATGGTAAAAAGGTTGCAAAATACTCTAGGTCTTATACTGATACTAACTCCTGTCCAAATGATTGTGTATTAATATAAGGTTGGAACAAAAGAAGTTTTGTAAATAATGAAGACCGTGGTATTTGAATTTAACAACTAATATAACTTAAAAATGCAATGGATGACAACTACACTGGAGTGCTAATATAGTGAGCTAAAACTGAACTAGAGTGCCACTAGTCTATTTGAAGTACAGTGAACAATGTTAGACTGAAAAGCCATTATCAAACTGAAAATGAAATGACAGAGCTGAACCACATGCATTCTACCTCCGGAGTACTATAACTAAATTAACATGCAACTAACCTAAGGAATTCTACAGTCCATCCCATTCAGTATGAATTATGTTTTGGAAGAGTTTGTGAGAACAAGTATGGCTGTATCATTCAAAGAAATTGAACATAAACACAATACTAAAAGAAAATACAACTAAAATCCAAGACACCACAGCTACTTCTTACTCATTGTTATGATATTTTGGAAGAGCTTTGTAAGAGTAAGATTGGCTATGCCACTTGGTGTAAACTAGCAACTAAAACCTACAATACCACAGTTATGCCTTATTCATCATAATGATATTTTGGAAAAGTTTATTAGAGTAAGTTTTAACTGTGATAACTAATGAAAGTAAATGCAACTAAAACCTACACTATCACAGTTGTGCCTTATTCTTCATAATGATATTTTGGAAGAGTTGATTAGAGTAAGTTTGACTGTGATAGTAAATATAAACAAATATGAACATAAGCTTCAGAAATCTACTTAAACTAGAAATAAAAGCGAGACTAAAACACTTATCTACTATATAAACAAGGCCGCTCAGGAGGCAGGGGCCCTCTACCACCAGAGTAGCACGAAATCTAGTTCAAAATTGACTCAACGCGTTCAAGGAAATGCTGCTTCTTTCATTAAAGAGGAATCACCTCAAAACAGAGTATTCTCGGACTTCAAAGATCTAGCAGTCAACCATAAAATCTAACCAAAATCTAACCTTTGTCTCTCGGTTTCCCGAGCATATTTATAGCAAATTTACATAACAGAACTTGAGATAATATAAGGATTACTGTCTTTCCATATTAAAATTGAACTAGAACTCCAAAGGTGGCATCGTAATATGACAAAGGACATCTGGACTGTCCCTGTCCTATTAGGAGTCTATCTCCTAGCTTGAGTTCTCACGTGCATAACCACGTACAGAATTCTGTTCGATCTTCATGGAGAGCAAAAAATGCTGAGGGCATGACGTGGAATACGACCATGTGTGGCTTTCCCTGAGAGGACATCTGGAACCTGCTTAAACATGAAGATGGTTGCAGAATTGGCAACTAGCTACAAAATGTCTGCATTTTGTAGCTAGTTTCAATTCAAAAAGTACTACAATGACACAATCATAAAAACATAGCAAGTTAGCCACGATATTCATTCTTAAAGAAATTTTAACTAATTTCATTGATCATTTGAGCCTGGGATTAATAATGGATAAAAGAAATGGAGTGGAATGTGGTGGAAGAAAGAACATTCTTGGAGTTCAACACTTTTTTTTATGATTCATTCCATAAACAACAATAATCATGTTGGCCAAACGCAACAACACGAGCGCTACAAGCAGGACGCCGCTGTAGAAATTTGAATAACTGATATATTATTCACTGAGATTATCCTGATCACACACTATTTCAACTTCATGCACAATACATAATCTCTTCTACCATTGATCATTAATTGCAGAAATAAAAACAATCGCATGCGCACATTAAAACCATAAAAAATCACACATATGAATACGGTATTTTATGGGAAAGCTTAAAATTGAAAACCCCCGACTATCTGTATATTATATATCATAGAGATCATGTAACAATCATTATACAAGGCTCCTCACAAGCTCTCAGTATAATCTCCAATTGCTACACACTAATCAAGCCCGATCTAGCAAATCACATGCTCCAATCTCTGCCACTTGATAGCCTGCCTCTACTGCGCAATCAATGCTGAAGAATGGCTTTGAATGAACTCGAATTGGTCCAGCCTTGCTCACGCAATCCTCATTGGCATCTCCAATAACTAGTTGTTGCAAATCATGCAACAATATAGTCACAACTGATAGTCACACTACTCTTTCACCTACCTCTTCACTGGTCTCCACTGAAACTGTCCATGCACTGTAGTTAACTGATGTATTATTTAGTTGATTAATGAGTTAATGATTAGTGAATTAATTAATAATTAATTCACACCACTCTCACTAGTGTATCAATCAGTTAGACTAGATACAACTAGCTCAAATATGTTTAACTGAGTTAAACTGAACACAACTCCATCAACTGCCTCAATAACTCCACCAAACTCTGTCACATGAGTTCTAACTGAAGTCTCCATGCAATAGCTCCACTTAACCCTTAGGAATAGCGTAATTCCTTCTGTCAGCTCCTGTGCCACATCTGTCCACTTAACTGAAGTGCTCCAAGAGAATAAGATAATGTTTATAGTCCAAATATTATTAAGAGATAATAATATTCGACATATCTATTTTTAGACTGGCAATCCAAAAATAGATTCCGCCAAATATATCTAAAAATAGAATTCCATCTACTTTTTCCAACTTGACCAACCATCCACAAATAGCATCCTGTAACTCATAGAATATGATCGACATGTCTAAAAATAGACATAGTCTAAAAATAGACATAGTCTAAAAATAGACTTGCGCCAAAAATAGCCTGCAGACCCACTTAGTGAAGGCGACTTCTTTCCACTAAGCTCATCATCTTGTTGCAATCTCAACACTCCCTCTCAACAAGACAAGGATTATCTGCCACCCCTATCCTACCCCTGTGGTATTCGAATTTTCTCCTGGTGAGCGCCTTGGTCAAGATATCAGTATCCTGATCCTTCGTAGGAATGTATGAAAGTAACATGATCTTCCGCTGCACACAATCTCTGATATGATGATACCGGATGTCTATGTGTTTAGATATATCATGAAATACTGGATTAACTGAGAGTTTGATGCAACTCTGATTATCACAATATATCACAGTAGGATCTAAGTGTGAACCGAAAAACTCGACCAGAATATTCCTCATCCATATAGCCTCGCATGCAGCCAAACTCGCTGCCATATATACCAAACTCTCTTGGGCCAGGTGCCACGGTCTGCATGCCTGCTTTGTACCAAAGAGCTGCGTAAGACCCCGATCTTGAAAATTCCTCAGTCAGCCTACTGTCTATTGGGCTCCCTGCCCAATTTGCATCCGTGAAGCCACACAGCTTCACCTCATCCGACTGTCTGTACCATAATCCATATCCCGATGTGCCTCTGAGATATCTCAATACATGCTTGCCTGCCTTCCAAAAGAGCTTGGTAGGCTTAACCATAGTTTGTGAAATCTGGTCAACAACATAGCATATGTCGAGTCGTGTATTGACCAGATACATAAGCGACCCCACCAACTGTCGATAAATAGTGGCATCCACTACCTCTGCCAATGTAGCATCCTCTTTCCTCCAAACACCAGGAAGAAGAGTGTCGATAGGCTTGCAGCCATGCATGTTGAACTTCTCCAGTATCTCCCGATCATACTTGCCTTGAGACACAAACAATCCATCACTGTGCTGCCAAATTTCCAATCCCACGAAATAATGAAGGAGGCCAAGTCCTTCATCTCAAACTCTTTTGCAAGATCAACCTTGCATGAGAGTATCAAGAGTTCATCACCCGTCAAAATCAAATCATCTACATAAATTACAATGATCAGCAACTTACCCTCCACCACAATCTGGTATAGGTTCGGATCTGCCTCACTCTTGGAGAATCCAAGTCTGGTAAAATAACTGTATATCTGTGTGTACCAAGCACGAGGTGCTTGTTTCAACCCATACAAGGCTCTCTTGAGCCTACACACATGCGACACGCTGCTGAAGATATAGAAACCTTCAAGCTGCTCTATGTACACCTCCTCCTCAATCACTCCGTTGAGGAACACAGTCTTCACATCCATCTGATGAATGTGCCACCCCATCTGCACTGAGAGAGAAAGAATCGTCCGTATGGAAGAATACCTTGTGACAGGTGCAAAGGTTTCCTCATAATCGATCCCCTCAATCTGTGAGAAGCCTTAGGCAACAAATCTTTCCTTGTACTTCTCCACACTCCCGTTAGCTGCTTGCTTCACTTTGTAGATCCATCTCGAACCCACCACTTATTTCCCTTCCGGCCTTGGGACAATCTCCCATGCACTGTTTCTGACAATCGAATCATACTCTTCCACCATGGCATCTACCCATGCGGGGTCCTCCACAACTTCCTCGAAAGAGGATGGCTCTGTCACGATACACTCGCTCATAAGAGCCATGTATCCAGTATACCGATTAGGTGATTGTCTCTGTCTACGCTGTGATGTAGGTGCTCCTACAATCCTCTTTGCATCTTGAGCCAGTCGCTCAACTTCTGTATTGTGCTTCCGCCCTCTGATGGTTGGCGCTGCCTGAGTAGTCTCTTCCACTCCATGAACCTCCTCTTGTGGCTGATCCACATCTAGAGACTCATCCTTAGGAACTAATAGCTCCTCATCTGCATGCAAGTGTGGCTCCCTCTCAAGCGAACACTTCATGGCTTTCTCCTCATGAAATTTGATATCCTGTCACACAACAGTCTTGCGACTGTCTGGAAAATACACACAATAGTGGTGGGGTGTATCAGTGTACCCCACAAATATCCCAATCTCTGCAGTCGGCTCCAGCTTCTTCATGGCATCCTTTGTCACATGAATGTAAACAAGTGAACCAAAAATCCTCAAATGGGAAATATCAGGCTTCTTACCAGAAAATGCCTCCTCGGGTGTACTCATACCAAGTATAAAGAACCAGGATAACAGTTTACACACATATCTTGATATTTCATGCCTACGGCCCTACAGTGGCGACCACGATCACGTAACATACGCCGTCGACTTGCCAATCGTTCGGTTCTTCGCTCGGCCCATTACGCTATGGGTTAGCAGAGGTCTTTATGAATCTCTTGACAATTCCTTCTCTGTTTGCAAAAAAGTCCTTGAATTCGCCAGAGATGAATTCACCACCATTGTCGCTCCTAAGAGCCTTCACCTGCTTCCCCGATTCTTTCTCAACCAGTGCCTTGAACTCATAGAACTTTGAGTATGTATCGCTCTTCTTCTGCATGAAGAAGATCCAGCACTTCCGAGAAAAATCATCAACAAATATCACATAGTACATGTGCTTTGCTGTCGAAGCTACTGAGAAAGGTCCACACACGTCTGTGTGAATTCTCTCAAGGATCGTCGTGGCGCGACTATCCTTCTCGTGAAAGGTGGCTTTCACAAATTTTCCCAAGGTACATCCCTTGCACTGATCTGACTACGCAAGAGTACCCTTAGGAAGCCCAGTAGAAATCTGCAGCAGTATCTTCAAAGCTCCATGGTGAACGTGGCCCAATCTCCGGTGCCACACAGCACCATCCTTTAGCTCACACTCAACCCTTGCTTCCCTTGCCTACCATTGCTCTGCGACCATCTACACCGCAATTGATAAAGGTTCATAGCAGACCCTATCTCTGGGTTTCTGGTGCCTTCTTGCGGGGGAAATCCTTTCCTTGCTGAAGACAACATCATATCCCTTGTCTTCTAAAGTAAATACATGAGGTAGATTCTTCTTCAATCCTGGAACATGCATCACTTCCTGTCTCACACACACACACATATATATATATATATATTTTTGTCTCAATCCCGGGGTTTGAGACTCCTACTAAAAGTAGTGCGATAGTGGTCTGACTGTATCTGCCATCATCGCCCATCTCGATGTGCACTCCAAGATCCTTCTCATCCAGATCAGTAAACAAATCTTTATCTCCGGTCATATGGAATGACACACCACTGTCAAGAAACCACACTGATCCCATCATACTTGAGACCAAGCATGCAATCAGCAAAAAAGCCAGCTCAAACTGTGAGGCTAAGGCCTCTCCAGCTGCAGATCCAACAGCCTGCTTATTTTTCTTCTTCTGTGGACAATTAGTGGCGCAATGTCCATGTTGGTGACAGTGAAAGCACTTCACCTTGGACGTAATCACCTTCTTACATTTCACCAGTTGGCTTATTCTTCTTTATCTTTCCTTCCTTGCGCGTACTTTAATTTTCTTCATTTGAGTTCTTTGATCGAGTCGCTTAGTACTTATTATCTCCTCTTGCAGATCGATAAAGTCGTTCCCATCTAGCAATTCCTACTGGAAATGAGTAGAAAAAATCGATAGGGATACCAACTCTTGAGCAGAGCCGGAGCTCTGCGTCCTCGTCATCTACAGTCACCCCCACACTTCCCAGCTCATCCCTGCATTGGATGAACTTTGTGAGGTACTTGGGCATACTATCGCCTTTCTCCATTTTTATGTTCCTGAGTTTATCCTTGAGCGCCAACTTCCTCTGGTCGCTCTTGCTTTGGAGTAAGTCTGTCAATGCTTTCCACATCAAGAATGGAGAAACCTTACCATGAAGGCTGGACACTATGTGATCCTTTACACCTTCCAATAGAATTCTTCAACACTTTGTTGTCTTCTTTTGCCATGCGTCAAGTGCGGAAGCATCGCTAGAAGCAGGTTTTAGAATTTCTGCATCTATGAACTCCTTCAACCCATTTTCATCCAACACCGCCTCCATCCTATCCTTCCATGCAATATAATTCGAGCTTCCCTCAAGGGAATACTCCAATCGCAATCTGTTGAAAGACATCTCAACTTCGACACCAAGAAAACACTGTTGCAAATTCGAATTCCACCAGCACAAAACTCAACTGCTTCAATGTTTTGCAATTGCTCCAATGATCAATATCGCTCCGATATAATGTATAAATTTGAATAACTGATATATTATTCATCGAGATTATTCTGATCACACACTATTTCAACTTCATGCACAATACAAAATCTCTTCTACCATTGATCAGTAATTGCGGAAATAAAAACAATCGCATGCGCACATTAAAACCATAAACAATCACACATATGAACGCAATATTTTATGGGAAATCTTAAAGCTAAAAACCCCCAAATATCTGTATATTATATGTCATATAGATCATGTAACAATCATTATACAAAGCTCCTCACAAGCTCTCAGTATAATCTCCAATTGCTACACACTAATCAAGCCCAATCTAGCAAATCACATGCTCCAATCTCTGCCACTTGATAGCCTGCCTCTACTGCGCAATCACTGCTGAAGAATGGCTCTGAATGAACTCAAATTTGTCTAGCCTTTCTCATGAAATCCTCATTGGCATCTCCAATCACTGGTTGTTGCAAATCATGCAACAGTATAGTCACACTGCTCTTTCACCTACCTCTTCACTGGTCTCCACTGAAACTATCCATGCACTGTAGTTAACTGATGTCTTCTTTAGTTGATTAATGAGTTAATAATTAGTGAATTAATTAATAATATTTTCACACCACTCTCACTATTGTATCAATCAGTTAGACTAGATACAACTAGATCAACTATGTTTAACTCAGTTAAACTGAACACAACTCCATCAACTGCCTCAATAACTCCACCAAACTCTGTCACATGAGTTCTAACTGAAGTCTCCACGCAATAGCTCCACTTAACCCTCAATAATAGTGTAATTCCTTCTATCAGCTCCTGTGCCACATTTGTGCACTTAACTGAAGTGCTCCAAGAGAATAAGATAATGTTTATAGTCAAAATATTATTAAGAGCTAATAATATTCGACATATCTATTTTTAGATTGGCAATCTAAAAATAGATTCCACCCAATATGTCTAAAAATAGAAGTCCATCCATTTTTTCCGACTTGACCAACCATCCAAAAATAGCATCCTGCAACTCATAGAATATGATCTACATGTCTAAAAATAGACATAGTCTAAAAATAGACTTGCGCCAAAAATAGCCTGCTGGCCCACTTAGTGAAGGCGACTTCTTTCCGCTAAGCTCATCATCTTGTTGCAATCTCAACAACCACCAAGTCGAAATATTCCTCCACATCACCTCAGGTATGTCATTAAAAAGGTAAACGTTGTCATTCATGATTTCGTGATTAATTGACAGAAGTAATGATCTTCCTGTGACAGCCATGGGCGGCTGTCACCATTAAGGTGGGGGAGGGGATATGTCTTGAAATCATTACAAAAATTCGTAATCATAAACATCTATTAAATCCGCATGCACCTAATTAAAAGCAGAGTTGCCAATGATGACCGAATCTGGTTGGAAAAGAGTGTGTGTACGAAATCCCATTACTTTCCATAATGAACCATTTATGAATATTAGTGTGAGGTATGATTTGTTAAATCTGTAAAAACTGACACCTCCCATCAACCTCCCCAATTGAAACCTTGCATCCTCATTGTAAACACGTTGATTGGGATAAGCAGAGACGCTGAGAAGCGGTGAATTCAGAAACACAGTGACGTTACAGTGGGGCTGAACGACAAAGAAGTGAATTCATAAACACAATGATATTACAGTGGGGTTGAACAACAAGAAGTAAATTTAGAATCAAACAACAGAGATGGGTGGAGCAGCAGTCAGGAACGAGCTGGATTCTATGGATGCCTTGCAGAATTGTCCAGAAGCCTACCATATATTCAAAGATGCCGGATGGATTGAGTTTTTACAGAAGCTTGAAGGTTCAGACGAGGCAGTGAAAATTGAATTTGCTCAGAACTTGAACAATAATCAAACCCAAGTAAGGGGCATGCAAGTGGAGGTGAATGAATAGGTAATTTCCCGGGTAACTTCATTACCAGTAGATGTGCGAAGGTGGTTTAACAGAAAAATCAATGACCCCTCCTTGAAAGAACACTTCCTAGTAGGGGAAGAAAAACTAGAGAAGAAAGGGAGAGGAATTGACATATTGCCACTTCCTCATCCTTGGGAAGATGTTTCCCTGGGTTTAATTAAATATATCACTTGTGAGGGAAGATCCACGATAGTGTTCAACTATCACTTTCCTCTGCTTAATCACCTTCGGCACCAGCAAAGAATTAATCTTCCATTCTAATTGTTAGGGAATATCAAGCATATGGCAGCAGTAATAAAAACAACAACACACCTGGAGGCATGTGTGACTAATCACGGACTCATTAAGCTAATCGTGTTGGATGCCCTAAGCCAGCAAGGAAAAACTTGGGAAGAATTCAAGTGAAAGAGGTTGAGGACAAGCTGGGGGAAACAAACCACGATTTCAGGAGGAAGTTAGACAGAGGTGGAAACCTAGACTTAGCCTGCTGGAGTTAGGATTGGGAAAAATCCTATTGATGAACCAATTCGGGATAGAAGACCAAAATAAAGAGTGAAAGTCAGCATACCTGCATAACCTTTTCTTACGGCCGAAAAGAAAACAGAAGAAGAAGTTTTAGAAGAATAAAGGAAACCCTACCCATCAAGTAAGGTCAAAACCAATGCCCTGTATTTAGAACTTGAAAGTCTAAGAAAGGAAAATGAAGAATTAAAGTGGAAATTATTTGAGGTGAAGGAAATCCCAGTGTCTGTATGCATGACATGTTTTCAAGACTTAACAACAGCGAGATATAAGGTTCGTAGAGAAAATATCAACCCAATAGGAACAGAAACAGAACAACAGGAGGTTGTTACACAAGAACCTGCTGATGATACTTCTCTTACACAAGATCCAACATTTAAAGAAGAGCCTCATGTAATAATTGACCTAGAAGCCGACCCACAAGAACCTATGGAGGCCACTGCTATTGTATAAGAAACAACAATGGACACAAAGGCTAATCTAGGCAGAAACAAAGGCGCTGACACACAAGAACCCACCGAGGAAGCTGCTGTTACACAAGAACCAGCAACAGAGGTGGAACAACCCCATGCAGTAGAGACTGGTACACCCATTTTTGATGCGGATTTTGAATGTAGAAGAACGCCGAGTCCCATCACGGGATGGAGTTCTGATAAAATCTTGTTAATTTATGAATTACAAAAGTGGAAATAGGAAGCAATCTCCCTTTAGGAGGGGAAAATTTCGCTAAAGGAACATCAGAGAGAAATAGACACTTTGCATGAAAGGTGGATGAAAGAAGAGTTGAAGAAAGGATGGGATAATTATAAGAAGAAGGAAGCTCTGAAGAAATAGGAGGAACAACTGATGCTGTTACAGTCAGGACCTCACCATAGACAAGCAAAAACTTCATGACCTCACCCTTAATTTGCTGGGTTGTAGGCGACCTTCTCCATCCTATCCTATTTTTCTATGGGAACGTTACTTCTTGTTTCAGATGAAAGCCATTATGGAGGATAGACCTTATTTATGTTCTTCCACTCGTACATTTCTTGATGTTTTCCATGCCTCCGATTTTGATGAGCAAAGCTTGTTGTATGAGTTATTCTTGCACAATATTATTTGTGAACATGTGAGTATGCAGATGGTTGTGACAGTATTCTCCTATATGGGAGTTCTTCAATTGAGAGCTTTTGTGTCCTTCATGAAAAATCAGATTGAATGGAATCTAGCCATTAGATCTATGGAGACTAATGAGGAGAAGATGGCATTGTGGGTTCAGGTAGAACGAGGATGGGCTGCTGTGTTGAGACAAGAATTCAGGAGAATGCTGAGTACCCTTGGGATTAAAGAATCGACTGCCACTTATAGAAGAATAATTGTGAACTTCTGCCTCAATTAGTTCTCAATGATGAAGAGACGAGATTTGATAGGGTGCTTGAAATGCACAGAAGCCAGCAATGCTCAGCTATTGAAGGGGGATCCATTCTCATTCCATAATTTTTTGGTGGTTGTTACACATGTACCAACTTATGCACAAATTATACAATACCTTGGTGCTTTGTGGTTGGGATTGAGATTCAAGTTTCATTTGATCTGGCAGCCAATTGAGGATTACCAGATCAATTATGAATTGAGTAAGTATGATTCAAAATCCTAGGTACGGTAGTTGATGGCCAATCAGGGATATAGGTCTACAGATGAAGATATAGCTAGTGCTTTTGATATCACCGACCTGCACCAGAGATATTCCCATGAGAGATGAGTTTGCATGAGGACATGCAAGTATTTTAGTTGGGGGGAGATGTTGGCTGCCAATTTTGTACACTTTTCCTACCTTTGTTTTCCCTATTTTTCCTCTTAACCATAACCAATGGGGGTATATTTGCCTCTTTCTCCTACCTTTCTACCCTAACTTGTGCTGTTTCACCTTGTTTTTATTACTTTGCCAATTCACCAATTATTATGATATATCGTACCTTTTTTATGACTAATTGATGGTGAATTTTTGGAGAATATCGATGGTCTTTATGTTTTATTTTCAGATGTCATTTATATCACCAAAGATCCCTAGCATGAAGTTCATAGGAGCAGTTAAGAGGGTGTTGTTACAGCAAAGCGATGCTGTTATAGACCCGCTGGCAAACTACTAATACAGTTGTACCATTGATTGATCTTGTTAACACTTGTTGCTGATTTGTCCTCTGGTTGTTACACTACAGCTATGATTCGATTACGATAGCTGTAGAATTTTTTTAGCATTGTATTTTTGGGATAACAACCTAAGGGCAGTTTTGATTGTAATATTTTATTTTCTAGTCATAACTTTATTAGGAAGTGGTTATAACTATATGTGTTCTATTTCGATCAACATGAGAATCACAAGATTCTCATGACTGATTTATCCCTTGATTTTCTGATGTAACCACTATATAGTTCTCGGCCCTAGAGGTCGAAAGGTCAGCGGAGAACAACATTGTTTTGGCTCTGTAATCATGTTCAGATTAATACATATTATCCTGTTAGTGCTATTACATGCGTTATTCAATTTAGTTTCCGTTAAGTTCTTCCTCTACCTGCCCCCTGCTAGGGAGGAAGGGCCCTCCTTCTTAGTAGGGATTGGAGTGATTAAATTAGCTGTGTGTATGTAATTGTATTCAGTTTATGTATCAATAGAGTGTTCAACTATGAATATGTCCGCTTCAATTTCAATACTTTGTATGTTGTTACACATATGATATTAGAGACACCAGCTGGTTAATTTTTGTGCAGCACGCTAGAACAGATTAATTGAAGTGTGATTCCAGTCTTGTAGATCCTTTTAATTTTGCATGAGTGATTTACTTCTAGCATTTACTTCAGCAACGATTTCTTTTCTTTGAAATTGCTTCTGGTTGGTCTATCAGCATAGACAGTGCAACTGTAATTGGAATAAAAGATGTCCCTGGATTGATAATTAATGTGTGTTTTTTAGTCATTTAACAATGATTTATATAGTCCAAAAATATAAAGACCTGAAAACATATGAAAAAATCATAATTCAACATAAGATTCCATTGAAAGAAGGAATCAAACCACACAGACAAAAGTTCATATATATTAATCCATTGTTGCTAGATCCAATTGGAAAAAAAGTGAAGAAATTGTTGCAGTCAAAAGTCATAATCCCTCTCAAATATTCGGATTGGGTTTCCAATCTGTTTCCTTTGAGGAAGAATAATGCAGAGATAAGGTTGTGTGTAGACTTCAGGAACTTTAACATAACATCTCTAAAGGATAATTATCCTTTACCTAAAATGGATTATGTATTACAAAAGGTGACAGGTGCTTACAGGATGTCGACAATTGATGGATTTTTTGGGTATAACCAGGTGGTAGTGGAGAAAGAAGATAAAAAAAAAGACAACTTTCACTACCCCATGGGGAAATTTCATGTATGCAAGGATGCCTTTCAGACTTATGAATGCAGGAGCAACCTTTCATCGAGCTATGGATATAACATTTGTTGGTGAAAAATATGTGGTTATATACCTGGATGATGTAACTGTTTTCTCAGGATCAGACAATGAGCACCTGGAACACCTACAATTTTTTTTTGAAAAATGCAAGAGGTTGGCCTGTCACTAAATCCCAAGAAATCTTTGTTTGCCTTAGAAGAAGGTAAACTATTGGGTCACATAGTTTCAAAACAAGGAGTAAAGATTGGTCTAGCAAGGGTATAAGCAATCCAAACAATTCCTCTACCCAGGAGCAAGAAAGATATTCAGAGATTTTTGGGAAATATAAAATTTCTAAGAAGATTTGTACCAAATTATGATGATATTGTGAGAAATATAATTGACACGTTGAAGAAAAATGCCGAAGTGAAATGGGATAAAGAAGCAAGAGATGCATTTGCTAGAATAAAAGAAGCACTCCAGGAAGCTCATGTCCTAATAAGTCCTGATTATCAAAAATATTTTCATATATTTTCATTTTCTTCCTCATCTACTATTGCTACTGTGTTATTATAGAAAAACGAGGATAGTAAATAGAAGCTAGTGCCATTTTTTAGTAAAGTTCTCAAAGATGTTGAACTTAAATATAAATTTTTTGAGAAGCAAGTGTATGCATTGGTCAAAGCATTCAAAGCCTTCATGAATTATGTATTACAGACCCAGATAATTGCTTATGTCCCTAATTTTGTTGTTAAATACGTGTTAGTTCAAAGTGATGTTGAAGGAAAAAGAGGAAAATGGATAGCAAAAATCCAAGAGTATGATTTATACATTAAACCCACCAAGTTAGTCAAGGGACAAGGTTTAGCTAATTTTTTGACATAAACAAATTTCCAAGCATTGGGAATAAACCCGTTGGCACCAGTGGGTGAAGCTGCCAATGAAGAAGGTCAGAACAAGCCTAAAATAGGTATTCAATACAACTTTTTGTGTTCAAATTGGTATAAGGAAATTGTTCATTACCTGTGTTTCTTTTGTTGTCCAACTTCACTAAATAGAATGAAATACAGAGCTCTCAAGCTAAAATCTCAGCCATATGTCATAGTAGAAGCAAATTTATACTGGAAAGATCCTATTGGTATTTTGTTGTTGTGTTTAACTGAAGGAGAATCTATTGAAGTCATCAGGTAATATCATGAAATTCTGTGTGGAGGTAATTGTAGCTGGAAGGTCACTGCTCATAAAATCTTCAAGTCAGGTTTCTATTGGCTGACCCTATTTTCAAATGTATATAGATTGGTCAGAAGTTGTCAGAAATATCAGTTGTTTGCTGAAAAGAAAAGACTTGCTCCCTTACCTCTCATCCCAGTATTCATAGAAGAACCTTTTAGGAAATGGGGGTTGGATTTTATTGGGGAAATCAATCCCCCATCAAGTGGACAGTTCAAGTGGATTCTAACTGCCACTGAGTACTTCACAAAGTGGGTTGAAGCAATACCCACTAAAAAGGAAAACGAACAAGTAGTGATGAAGTTTCTGGAGGAGAACATTTTCAGTAGATTCGAATGTCCAGTCAATATTGTAACTGATAATGCTCAGATATTCAACTCTGCTTGATTCATTAATTTCCATCAAACATATAATGTAATTTTATCACATGCTACAACATATCATCCCCAAGGGAATGGATTGGAAGAATCCTCAAACAAGACATTGGTCAGAATCTTAAAGAATACAATCACCGAAAATCAGAAGACTGGGATTCAAAGTTGAAGTTTTCCCTTTGGGCAGTTCGAGTAACTACAAGAAGGTCCACTGGTAAGTCTCCCTATGAATTGGTTTATGGAACTCAGGCACTATTTCCTACTCAGTTGGCTAGACCAGTGATTTCTCATCTTCAAGAAGCTTAAGAAGAACCTAATTCCCTAATAAGAAGAATGAACAAAGTGATTGAGACAAGTGAAAACAGAAACAAAGTTAGAGATAATTTGATTTCTTATCAGGCAAAGATGAAGTCTATATTTGACATTAAAGCAAAGGAAGTCTTCTTCCAAGTAGGGGATTTAGTATTAAGATGGGACACTAGAAGATAATATAAGGGGAAGCATGGTAAGTTTTATAGTCTCTGGTATGTTCCATACAGAATTACTGAGGTAAGGTCAAATAACACATTCATTTTGGAAGATCTAGATGGAGAATCAGTACAGCTGCCTGTAAATGGGTAGTATTTGAAACATTATTTCTAGCATTAAAGTTCAACATTTCACCATTGTAAATACCATACTGTCCACTGTTCATATATCACCAAGCAATATTTTGACTCCATGCCAAAGGTGAAGGCACTAATCTGCAGTTCTTAGTGTTTCATGGAAAAAAACACTATCCCTAGGTGGAGCCAGATGTTGTGGCTCATTTTCAATTTCATTTTTTTATATTTTTCAAAATACAAAAAAAACATATATGTTAGAAAAGGTAAAAATTTTGTATGTTGAAAAATAATTTTGACTTATATGTTGGTGTATTAACATTATGTGCCAAGATGTGAAGGCAGGTCGAGTCGGGCTTATTCGCAAGCTCAGGAGAGATTAGCACTACAGAATACTGAATAAGCTCAGGAGGGTTACACTATGGAGAACAACAATTAGTAATCAAGATCGTTCATTCATTATGAAAATGTGTTCGTCATCGAATAAATCATATAGATTTCCCGAAGGCAGAGAACTGACATTTTCCTTAAAAACTTAAGAGTTTTGGAAGAAGCGTAAAGGGGGAAAATCAACGGTGAGGATTAAGTCACATAAATGATAATGAGTGAATGGGCAGACCAGATCACATAAGACAATTGGAGCATATCGCACATCGGCTATTTTTGTGTTTGTTGATAAGTCTTCGCAGGGAAAGTTATTTAAGTTGCGATGGTGCATATCGCACATTGGCAATTTTTTGTGTTTATTGATAAGGCTTCGCACAAAAAGTGATTTAAGTTAAAATGATGAATATCACACATCGCATGTGATAAGGTTTAGAAACGATTGTAGAAGTTGGAACTTAATAAAGTGAAAAGTGCGGTAAAGTTTCATTTCGCCGATTCTGATTTGCGATCGGCCCCACCTTTGCTTGCTACGTCATCTGTCTACTCAACTTAGTGTTCCTAAATTGATGTCATAAATTGTCAACCAGGGCTAGTAAACTGTTGAAGCGAAGTGCACTATATGTGCCTAGGTATCTCTTTCCTACTTCGTTGTGTTTAGTGTTTTTCTAGTGTTTTTGGTTTTGTGTTTTTATGCTAAGAGGACAAGAACTAAATTGTTGGCAAAGAGAATTTATTGGTCACACTAAAATAGAACAAAATCTACTCTAAACTATGTATGGCACCTAAGAACAGAAAATGATAATTCACAGATTGCAAAGCTTGACAAGAAAAGTAACTCATAACATTAAACTCAATCCAATTCATTTCATTAGGGGTATGTTGGAACAACTTGAGAAAGAGGATAAGTTTGATGTAATGAGGTTCTCTTAGTAAACAACAACTTACAATATCACAGAGAAAATCTCATCCATGGTTAGAAATTTGCTGGAACATTTTGAGAAAAGATTATCTGCAACATAATAAGGAAACCTATGCTAAATTAACTTATGACACTAGAATTAACCCATTCTACAACTCAAAATGTCACTATTAAGCCTCATTCAAGGGTTAGAGATCTCTTGGAATAGCTTTGGAAAAAATTTGTTTGTAAAATTATGAGAAATTGCAGAACAGTTAAAAACCCAAAATGATATAACTAATTCTTGTCCAAATGATAATGATGTGTTAAAAGAGATTAAGAAAAAGACCAGTTTGTAAAATAATGAGGGTCTTTAAGTCTAATTTAACAGGACTAGAATGCAATTAACTAATAAAACTTGAAATACAATGAACAGAACTGAACTAAAATGCAATTAACCTCTGAAGTAATATAGCTCTATCTCATTCACGTGTTAGTGATATATTGGAACAGTTTATGAGAACAATATTGACTGTAATATTCGATGTAAGTAAACATAAAACATGATGCTCAGAAAAACTGCCTAGATTAAGAATAAACAGAGTTAAAAATCACTTATCTAAAAAAATAATGCACACAGCCTTTCAGACAGTAGGGGCCCTCTACCATCAGATTGGCACACGAATCCTTAACTCCTCAAAATTGCTTCAGATCATGTATCAAAGTTGCACTTCTTTCATTAAAGTAAAAATACTCAGAAAACAGAGTATCACAGTCTTTGAGAACTAACAACAAAACATCAACTAGCTAACTGTATCTCGGTTCACTGAGTTATTCGTATAAGCAAAATACATAACTGTCATTGAGTATAAATAGGCATAGGTGTCTTTTTCAATCAAAATCGAATTAGAACTCCTGTTGAGGACTCATACTTTGCTGAATACATCTGCAGAGTCCTTGTCCTTGTAGAAGTCTACTTCTTAGTTTTGGCTTCCTCCACGTGCATAACCACTTGCAGATTTTTGCTCAGACTTCGTAGAGGGCAAGGAATGATGTATGAGAGTTATGGAATTCAACCATATGCGTTTTTATTATAAGTGACACCTGTAACCTGTGTGAACATAAAGATGGCTGCGGAATATGCGACTAGCTACAGAATGGCTGCATTCTGTAGCTAAGTCTAGTAAAAAATCACTATGACAACAAAACCACAAAAGTATAGTAAGTCAGTCATTGCATGCATTCTTAAAGTGACTTTAATCAATCCTATTGATCTTTTAAGCCTATAACTAATAAGGGACAAATGAAATGAAGTGAAATTTGGTGAAAGGAAATGACATCTTTGGGGCTCAACATACCCCCACTACAAAGCTTTTGCATGTCCTCATGCAATCAATCCATGTATTCTGAAACTTCTGCTAGGACATCTAACTTCCTTTTTCTGCTTTTCTTGGTGTTCAATGGCATCCTAGGCTTCCTTATGACCAATTTGAACCTCAAATTTATAAGTTCCTTGCTCAAATTTTTGTTTTTCTTCTTCAGCTTCTCACTAGCCTTGTACAATTTTTCCATTTGTAGAGAGAGAGTTGTGTTCATGTTACTTTTTAGCTTGACTTGTTCCCTTAAAATTTCATTTTCATTTTTTATATGCCTATTAAGTATTTCCAATTCATATTTATCTCTTCTCATCACTTCAATTGAATATTCTTGTGGGCTAGGAGTTCTTCCTCTGTTTTCCGAGGCTCTCTTTTCTAATGACTCAACATAATTATAGATTTGTTGTTGGGCTGGGTCTACCTCCGGAGTTCCTTCATCAAGATATTCTTCGTACTGATACTCAGGAGATCTGTCAGTTGGTGTCTCTTCATCTTCAATATCTATGATTCCTGTTTGCTTAACTCCAGTCTTCTTCAATATGCCTCTAAGCCTATGGCTTCTTCTTAGTTTAGATGGTCCCTCACCTCTCTCTTTAGCATACTTTCTTATTATCTTCTCCTTTTTAATTTGTTTCTTGATTTCAGCCAATTTTTCAGAGATAATCTCCTCACTGTCTTCTTGTATGGATTTACCAGTTTTAATTTCAATAGATTTGTAAATTTTTCCTCTCCTGCTTCTTCTTACAAGTTTTCCTTCAGATGGAGTTTCTTTAGGTTCTTCAAAATGGTTTCTCAAGAGGAACTCATCCCAAATGTCTCCCACCTTTTTTAAATGATGCTCAATTAAGATTTTAACTAGGCCATGGTGATATAGGGTGGTTTCCAATAACTGAACCCTCTTTTGGACATTAGAAGCCATTCTCTTTAGGCTATGAAGTAAGAAAAAGGGTAAATTTATCTCTTCATCTAGGAAATGCATCATAAGTTGAATGTGATAAACATATAGGGTGCCAAACCTTCCCTCACAAGTTATAAACTTTTGCAGAATTAGCAACATATTTCGCCATTTATTCTTTAAGGCTGAACTAGGAATGCCTTTCTTGAAAACTGAGATATCCATACCTGGTGTTTTTAGCATCTGCCTCCATGCTTCATTGTGAAATTCCTTGTTTTTTAACCATCGTTCTCCTTGCATTGGTAATTATGTTGCTTCTGCAATGAATGATTTTTGATAATGAATTTGACATCACCTATTTCAACTTCTGACCCGTTGAATGACCGGGAAAATGTTTTGGTGACCTCCTTATGGAATCCATTGAACTTCTCCAAAAACTGTAGCCATCCAACCTGCTGTAACATCTCTCTAATCTGTGGGTAACCTTTTAGGTATTTGGTTTCGACTGGTTCGGACCTTACAATAAGTCCCATGGCTTCTTTCCCTCAAGTTTAATTTACTGCTCCGTTACTACTCTCCTATTCAAGGTAAAAATGGCTGTAGAGGGTTGTTTTCACCCCAAAGATGATTTCTCTGTTTCTACAGACAGGAATTGGCTACGGAAAGATGACATGAATTGGATATGGAATGAGTGAAATACGATGAGGGTAAATCACACGAATAAATGAGTTTGAGAGCTGTCATGGAGTAAAAGATCGCGGAGAAATCCCATGAGGATTTCAAAATCATCACTGAATATTTTGGGTTAGTGACGTGACCTAATAGGTCACTTCAAGTAATAACCGTTAATTTTTAATAAATGATGATTTGATATGGCAGAATGGAAGGGATTTTTCCAAGGATTTTATGATAGGATTGATCAATACGAATAATCAAAATAACTTTATGAAACATACATATGAATTAACCATACTATAGCTTTCATAATCTGTTATCATAATAATTTCACAATTTTACCTTGGCCCTTCTTTTGATTTTTTCCATTTCAATATGCTTTGTCCTCCTTTGAAAACCATTGATCTTTCAGTCTTCATAATCCCTTTGATTTTTCTTGTTGAAATAGGTGTGCAGGATCAATTTGCTGTTGAACAAGTGGTTACTGGATAGTTGCCTGCAGGATATCTGGCTGCAGAATGTCTGGCTACAGAATGTCTAGCTGCAGAATATACCTGTAAAAGCTTTGAGACATGGAATGGAATGATTTTAAACATGGATGGAATGTAGTATGAAATGAAATAAAATGGATCATGAAATATGGTGGAATGAAGCATGAGTGAAGTGAAATATGATGGAATGAAATGGATCATAAATGTGAAGTGGAATGAAATATGAAAAGTGACCTGCAACTTATGATTTGTAATACTCAATTGCAGAAAGAGATCAATTTTAAAAATTTGAAATAAAAATGAGATGGACCATGAAATGGAGTGAATGAAGTATGGATGAATGGAGTGAATGAAATATGAAAGAAGTGAGATATGATGGAGTGAAATGGATCATAAGTGGAATGTGATATGTAAAGTGGGCTTGCACTTATGATTTTATGATAGTTGCTTGCAGGAAAAGAACAATTTTGAAAAGCTAAAGTGTCAGAAGGATTCTGATTTTCACTTTATATTTTATGTATAAACATGCTAATCAATGATTAGTATATATATATATATATATATATATATATATATATTCATGCATTTGATTTCAGAAAATACAATTAAGTTGATGAAGAAGAAGAATTCTTCTTCATTAACTTCACATCGCTGTTCTCTTGGAATCTCTTGACAAATTATTCTCTTGAAAGTGGCTTATGATACAATTTCAATCTATGACCATTTACAAGAAAAGTGACCTCATCTTCATCTATTGTCTTGATTTGTATTGCTCCATTGTCAAAAAATTTCACAATTTCATATGGCCCAAGCCAATGTGTTTGGAATTTACCTTGAAAATATTTGAACTTTGAATCAAACAAGAGGGCCCAGTCACCTTCTTTGAATTTCTTTTCCTTAATGTACTTGTCATGCCATCTAGTCTTTTTTTGTTGGAATATATTTTTTCTCTGGACTGTATCCTGTCTGATCTCATCCAATTCATTAATCTATTCCAATCTATGCTTTTGTGCTTCTGTTAGATCAAGTCCTAGCTGGACTGCCATTTTAAAAGTTTGAATCTGAAACACTATGGGAAACAAGACTTGTTTTCCATAAACAAGTTCATAGGGAGTATGACCTGTTGTGCTTCTCCATGTAGTTCTATAGGCCCACAAGGCTTCAGGAAGCCTGTCTGCCCAATCTCTTCTATGTAAATGAACAATCTTTGTTATTATCCCTTCAATGACTTTATTAGTAGATTCCACTTGACCATTTGCTTGTGGATGATAGGGAGTAGATTTTCTGTGTCTAATTTTGTATCTCTCCACCATTTGTTCCACTAACTTTGATGTGAATTGAGCTCCTTGATATGTAACAATTTATCTTGGGACACCAAAACGAATAAAAATATCCTCAAAAAGAAAATTAACTACAGATGCTTCAGTAGCAGAAAGTAATGGCTTGGCCTCTACCCATTTGGTAACATAATCAGTGCAAACTAATATATATTTCTTTTGTCTTGATGGAGGACTAATAGGTCCTACAAATTCTAAATCCCATTTCTCAAAAGGTTCAATATGTACCTGAGGCTGCAATGGCATCTCACCTGAAGGAGAAGGTCTCCCTACCCTTTGGCAGTTGTCACACCTTTTGACATACTCTTTAGCATCTTTAAAAAGAGATGGCCAATAGTATCCTAAAGGAAGGATCTTATAAGCTGTCCTTTTATCAACAAAGTGTCCACCACAAGGTTCATCATGACATGCCTTGAGGATCTCAGGCATCTTATCTTCTCGAACACATCTCCTAATGATAAAGTCTAGACCTGTTTTGCATAACTCATTAGCAACCCATGAATATTTTGCACTGTCATAAATGATCTTTCTTTTGTCTCTTGCATTCATTATTGAAGGAAATTTCCTTGAAACTAGATAATTAACAATGTCAGCAAACGAAGGAGTTTGAGTAGAAATTGCAAAAAGATATTCATCAGGGAATTGATCTTCAACTGGAGTATTGCCTTTAATTTTTTGGAGTCTAGATAGGAAATCAACTACTGTATTTTGTTTCCCAGGCCTATCTAGAATGGTAATGTTGAATTCCTGTAAAAGAAATAACCATCTTATGACTCTGCCATTAGTAATTGATTTGTTCATTAGATATTTAATTGCAGAGTGATCTGTGTGAACAAAAGTTTCATAGCCTGTTATATAGTGTCTGAATTTGTTTATGGCATGAACAACAACTAAGAACTCTTTTTCAGTTACAGTATAATTTAACTCTGAAGGAGTCAAATTTTTACTTATATAGTAGATGGCATAAGGAATTAGGTCTTTTTGTCCCAATAATGCTCCTAAAGCTGTATTCGAGGCATTTGTTGAAATATGAAAAGGTAACTTCCAGTTAGGTCCCCTTAAAATAGGTGCTTCAGAGATTTTTGTTTTCAAGGTCTCAAAGGCTAACTGGCAATCAGGATTCCACTTGAATTCACAGTCCTTGGTAAGTAATTTGAAAAGTGGAGATGATATCTTGGTGAAGTTTTCTATAAACCTTCGATAATATCCTGTAAATCCTAGAAAAATCCTAACATCTTTTTGACAACTTGGAATAGATAAGTTAGAGATGAATTCAACTTTTGACTCATCAACTCTAATCCCATCCCCTGAAATGTGATGTCCCAAAACAATTCCTTTAGTAAACATCATAAAACACTTCTCATGACTTAGTGAAATATTTGCTTCTTTACATCTCTTTAAAACTTTTTCCAAGTTTACTAAAGCTTCTTCAAATGTGTTTCCATAAACTGTTAAATCATCCATATATACCTCTACACAATCATGTATTAGATCTGAAAAAATTCCTAGTACTGCCCTTTGAAATGTTGCAGGTGCATTGCATAATCCAAATGGCAATACTCGGTAAGCATAGGTACCCCAAGGACAAGTAAATGTGGTTTTGTCTTGGTCCTCAAGTGCTACTTGAATTTGATTATAACCACTAAACCCATCTAGAAATGAAAAGTACTTTTTTCCAGCTAAGGTATCTAACACCTGATCTATGAAAGGTAAAGGGAAATGATCTTTAAGAGTAGCTTTGTTTAATTCTCGGTAGTCAATACATACCCTCCATTTACCATTTTTCTTTGGCACAATTACCAAAGGAGAAACCCACTGACTATCTGAAATGGGATAGATAAAGTTGACATTTAACAATTTCTGCAATTCTTCTTTAACAATCTCTCTAAGATTTGGATTCATCCGTCTCTGAGGTTGTTTGATTGGTTTACAATTTTCCTCTATGTAGATGTGATGAGTGCAAGTCTCAGGGCTTATCCCTTTCATATCAGTGTACTCCCTTGCATATGCAGAAGAATGTCTTTGTAATGTCTTGACTAGCTTTTCTTGTTGAGATTTCTCTAGGTTCTTGTTTATGTTTAAAGTTTTACCTGGAAATATCTTAATTGTAGAGCTGCCAAATTTATCCATGGAGCAAAGAGACATCTGTCTTGATGATAAAAACTCAATGTTGGATTTTTCTTGAAATTGTTCATGTTTGTATCTCGAAGAGGATTCAAAGTTTTCTAAGGTATTTAGAATCTGGCTATCTTCACTAATTTCTGAAATTGTGAAGAGAGGTTGTATGTCTTCTTCATCCTCAATCCTTTGAGTATCATCTAATTCTGTAATCATTTTTGCTAGAGGATACAAGGTAAATTTCTTGGTTGAACTACCATCAGATATGTACATATCACCAGATCTACAGCTAATGAAAGCATCAGCTGTAGCTAACCAAGGTCTTCCTAATATAATAGGATGCCCTCCTAGATTATTCTTAGGAGTTAGGATCATAAAATCCACAAGATACTACCAAGAATCTAGGGACACTGGAATGCCTTCTATTACCCCATCAGGTTTGATCACATATCTGTCTGCTAATTGTAATAATGTGGGTGTAAAAATAAGATTAGGAAGTTTCAGTTTATCCATGATTTGTCTACTCATGATATTGATTGCTGCTCCTAAATCAATAAGTTTTTTGGATATCAGTTCTATTGATGTGTATTTTAACAACTAGATTTCCTGGGTCTAGATACTTTGGAATGGCAATCTTACCCATCATGATATCTGCTATTTTTCCTGCCAGTTGAATTTTATTTGTCTCTTTGATTCTTTTTCCTGTTTTTTTCATGCTCAACTCCTTTATTGTTTTTGCTAAAATTGAAATTTCCTTGATGGCTTGTAATAATGGGATCTTATTACAAACACTCCTCAGCTCATCTAGGAAATCATAATTAGGCGCCATAATTTGTTTTTCTACACCCCTATCAATTTGTAATATTTCTGGAAAGGGAGGTGTAGAGATGGATGTTGATGGTTGCTCTAATATAGGAGTTGGAATTATTGGTTCTTTTTGTTTTGATTTTTCAATATTTGGGTCTTGAAACGGTGTGCTCTTTTCAAGACTTTTATTTACCCATAGAGAATCTTCCTCAGAATTGTTTTGTTCTTGTATGATTACAAAAGGTTTCTTTTTTTCAAGTATTCTTCCAGACCTAAGTTGAACATCATCAAGGTCTAAAGGAGTAATAAAATAGGTTGGAAACTGTTGGCCTTCTATCATGTATGTGTTCTGAGGATTTTTATTGTTGGGGTTTGGTATGGGTTGGGCAGGTAACTCATTTGTTTTCTGAGGAAATGGTAATGGAAGTGGTGGATTTTGATGTTGTGGACTTTGAGGATTTTGTTGAGGAGGGAAATGTGGATATGGTGGATAGGATGGTGGATATTGATAGTACTGAGAGTATCTTCCATAGGGATTTTGTGCTCCTTGTGCCCAAGTTTGAGATTGATTCTGGAATTGGGGCCAAGGTTGCTGCCAAGAATTCCAATTTGGTGGGGGTTGATTATACAGCTGATCATGGAATCCTTGTGTTTGAGGTCCTTGCCAAGGCCTCCTAGAGACAAAATTGAGAGATTCTGTGGAATTTGTAGGGGTTTCTTCTTGAAAGACAGCTTTAAGACCAGGAAGTGAAGGAAAACTCTTGGTCTCATGTTTTTTCTGAACAAATTACACAAGTCTCTACTATTTTTTCATCCAAAGGGCACTCTCTCAAGGCATGCTTCTTTCTACATTTGGGACAAAAAATTGCTAAGGCATCAGATTCAGATTTTTGCTTGTTTTGTAACTTAAGGGTGTCTATTTGTTCACTAAGACTCCCTAAAATGTTAGATTTGAATTCATCAAGCATATGTCCTATTTCTGCCCTACTTACTGTCCCAGAAGCAGACTTACTTGCCCTTGCAAGAGAAGGGTCTCTTGGTCCTTTTACAGTTTTAGATTTCCCTCTTGAAAGGTTGATACATAATTCAGCTATTTCAGGTAATGTAAGCTGAGATATATCCCCTTTTCCCATCATATTAAGGATATCTAACCATTCATCCCTAATTGTATTCAACAAGAGAGCTTTCAAAGTATCTTGGTCTAAGTTTTCCATTTTTGCTCTCTTGATGTTATAGTTAAACCTTTCCAACAAATCTTCCAGATTTTCATCCTCTTTTTGTAGCGTTTTAAACACTTCCTCATTATGGTTGACTGGCATACAGTAATCCAAATACCTCTCTAGAAATGCATGTTTCATGTCTTCCCATGTTCTAATAGAACTGTTGATCAAACTCATAAACCATTTTAATGCTGCTCCCTTCAATGTTGAAGGGAATAGTTTAAGTTTTTGGGCATCTTGTAAGTAATCATAGGTTCTACATAGGACTTCAAATTCAAATAGGAAGGTTTCAGGATCTTCACTTTTGAGTCCATAAAAGTTTGGAAGGATAGAGGGTGAAATATTTTTCATAGTTGCATTGGTTTCTTCATCTACTATAGGAAACCCAAACGAGCTTCCCATTTCCCTTCTACCTCTTCCTATACCTCCTTCTTCACCTCTACCTCCTTCTCCTTCTGCACCTCTACCTCCTTCTCCTTCTCCTCTACCTCTACCTCCTCTAAATAGTGTATGTTCTCCATTAAAGACTCCTCCTCCCCCTTCTTCTGCCATGGTTGATTCCCCTGTGGAAGTGGAAAATTTTATGTCTCTAGCAGGGGTCCTTGAATCTTCTTCTAGGACAAGTTCAGTGGATGAAGTGGAAGGTCTTTCTGATGGAATATCTGATCTTAAGTCTTCCGAAAGTCTATGATCAGTATAGTATGGGATGTGGGTTTTAGTTGGAGGTGTGCTGCCTCTTGGTCTTGGTGGAACAAGTGGTGTTCTAGGAATCAAGCTTCTGCTTCTTATAAAACTACCCCTTGAGTCTCTTTCTCTACGCATATAATTGTTTTTGGGAGGTAAGAAACAAGGCTACCTAGTTACACTTCCCCGGCAACGACGCCAAAATTTCTACTCAACTTAGTGTTTCTAAATTGATGTCATAAATTGTCAACCAGGGCTAGTAAACTGTTGAAGTGAAGTGCACCATATGTGCCTAGGTATCTTCTTCCTACTTCGTTTTGCTTAGTGTTTTTATAGTGTTTTTGGTTTTTTGTTTTTATGCTAAGAGAAAAAGAACTAAATTGTTGACAAAGAGAAGTTACTGATCACACCAAAACAGAATAAAATCTACTCTAAACTATGAATGGCACCTAAGAACAGAAAATGCTAATCCACAGATTGTAAAGCTGATGATAAAAGTAACTCATAACATTAAACTCAGTCCAATTCATTTCATTAGAGGTATGTTGGAACAAACTGAGAAAAGGATTAGTTTGATGTAATGAGGTTCTCTTTAGTAAACAACAACTTAAAATATCACAGAGAAAATCTCATCCGTTGTTAGAAATTTGTTGGAACATTTTGAGAAAAGATTATCTGCAACATAGTAAGGAACCCTATGCTAAAATAACTTATGACACTAAAATTAACCCATTCTGCAACTCAAAATGTTACTATTAAGCCTCATTCAAGGGTTAGAGATCTCTTGGAATAACTTTGGAAAAAGGCTGTTTGTAAAATTATGAGAAATTGCAGAACAGTCAAGAACTCAAAATGATATAACTAATTCTTGTCCATATGATAATGATGTGTTAGAAGAGACTAAGAACAAGAGCAGCTTGTAAAATAATGAGGGTCTTTTAAGTCTAATTAACAGAACTAGAATGCAATTAACTAATAAAACTTGAAATACAATGAACAGAACTGAACTAAAATGCAATTAACCTCCGAAGTACTACAACTCTATCTCATTCACGTGTTAGTGATATATTGGAATAGTTTATGAGAACAATATTTACTGTAATATTCTATGTAAGTAAACATAAAACATGATGCTCAGAAAAACTGCCTAGATTAAGAATAAACAGAGTTAAAAATCACTTATCTAAAAAAAATATGCACACAGCCTTTCGGACAGTAGGGGCCCTCTACCATCAAATTGGCACACGAATCCTTAAATCCTAAAAATTGCTTCAGATCATGTATCAAAGTTGCACTTATTTCATTAAAGGAAAAATACTCAGAAAACAGAGTATCACAGTCTTTGAGAACTAACAACAAAACATCAACTAGCTAATTGTCTCTCGGTTCACTGAGTTATTCTTATAAGCAAAATACATAACTGTCATTGAGTAGAAATAGGCATAGGTGTCTTTTTAAATCAAAATCGAATTAGAACTCTTGTTGAGGACTCGTACTTTGCTAAAGACATCTACAGAGTCCTTGTCCTTGTAGAAGTCTACTTCTTAGTTTTGGCTTCCTTCACGTGCATAACCACTTGCGGATTTTTGCTCAGACTTCGTAGAGGGCAAGGAATGATGTATGAGAGTTATGGAATTCAACCATATGTGTTTTTATTTTAGGTGACACCTGTAACCTGTGTGAACATAAATATGGCTGCGGAATATGCGATTAGCTACAGAATGGCTGCATTCTGTAGCTAAGTCTAGTCAAAAATCACTACGACAACAAAACCACAAAAGTATAGTAAGTCAGTCATTGCACGCATTCTTAAAGTGACTTTAATCAATCCTATTGATCTTTTAAGCCTATAACTGGTAAGGGACAAATGGAATGAAGTGAAATTTGGTGAAAGGAAAGGACATCTTTGGGGCTCAACATCATATTTGCCTTTATCGTGCATCGTATGTCGCAAGTTTAGGAGGGAAGGTGATAAGAAATATGTTGTGAACTCTGAAGGACGAAATGTGAGGGAAAGGAGGACGCGATATGTTTTTCAGTGGTGAATAGAATATATTTCAAGTGCAAGTCTTATGGCGGTTTATGAAGAAATTCTGAACGTGGGAGTAGACTCGGGTGGAAAAAGACCCAACGCTACGTTCAGAAGTCTTAAAACTGGTTGTTGAGCCTCAAGATTGTGCTTCCTTTCATCTTACTTCACCTCATTTTCCTTTGTCCATTGTTATCCTAGACCCAATTGATCAATGAATTTAGTTAAAATTACTTTTAGAATGATTAACATGACTGACTTGCTAAGTTTTGTGATTTTTGTCATTGTAATGCATTTTGACCGGAACTAGCTGCAGAATGCAGACATTCCGTAGCTAACCGGCAATTCTGCAGCTATCTTCACGTTTGGGTATGTTCCAGGTGGCCTCTCAAGAAAAACCACATATGGGTATATTCCACGTCATGTCTACATTGTTCGTTTCTCACCATGAAGGAAAAACCGAATTCTGGATATGGTTTTGGTACGTGGGAACACATTTAAGAAGGCAGACTTCTAATAGGACTGTCTTAGTCCGGATGTCCTTTTCCTTTTTACGCAGCCACTTCAAGAGTCCTAATGTGATTTCGATAAGGAAAGACAATGATCCTGGAATTGTTGCAAGTCTTGTTATGTACATTTTTTATATAAACACTTGGGAAACCGAGAGCTAGGCTAGATTTTGTTCTAGATTTTGCTTAGATTCTGTGCTACATTTCTGAAGACACAGATTGCTCTGTTCAAGTTATTTCTCTTTTAATGAAGCAGACAGTGTTGTTTTGAAAGCATTGATTTGATTTGGAGTTAGATTCCGTCAGGTGGTAGAGGGCCCCTGCCTCTTGCACGGATTTATTTGCATAATTTAGATAAGTATTCTAGCTGCCTTTACGTTTTTGAAGTTGAATTTGTAGTTGTTTTCATTAGCTACTATAGTTATACTCGTTCTAAAACTCTTCCAAAAGAAGAAGCTCTTCCAAAAGATTATAATGATGAATGGGAAATGGCTATAGTGTTGTAGGATTTAATTGTAATCTCTTTTGTTCACCATCACAGTTATACTTATGCTAAGCACTCTTCCAAAAGAAGAAACTCTTCCAAAAAATCCTTATAATGTCTTAAGCATGATTGTGATCTTGAATGCTTCAGTTGTGTGTTTTTACTAAGTACCATAGCTATTCTTGCTCTTAAAATGCTTTTCCAAAATATCATAATGATGGGTAGGAGATAGCTATGATATCTTAGTTTTTCATTGCTTTCAGTCTTTATGTTTGCATTTGCACTGAATTGTACAGTTAGGATTGTTCTAAGAAACTCTTCCAAAATACAAATCATGATGGACAAACAGACTGTATAATTCCATAGAATAATGCATGATAGCCTAGTTAGGATACTCCGGAGTTTAATTGCACTTAACTCATGCTCAGTTATTTTGTTTTAAGTTTGATAATGACTTGGTAGTTCAGCACTGTTTTAGATTAGTGACATCTTAAGTTCAGTTTTAGCTTAACTCATTGCATTTTCACTCCACATTCAGTTGTCATTCACTGCATATTAGATTACTTCAGTTGTTAAACTTAACAAAACAGCCTTCATTATTTACAAACCTCTTCTTGTTCTAAAATCCATAATTGATTCCTAACCATATGAACAGAAGACAATATCATTTTAAGGCCTGAAGTATTTCTGCAACTTCCTTATCATTTCACAAACAAACATTTCCTCAAAAGACTATTTTAAAAATCTATAACCTTTGAGTGAAGTGTAGTGTCATCAAACTAAGTTGCAGAATAGAGTTAGGAACTAGTCTTAGAGTAGAAGACCTTATGATGGTATCAATGTTTTACTCCAAATATGCTTCAATAAATCTCTAATCAAGGATAAAATGCTGCATCATTATAAGTTAGTTGTTTAACTGTTTAGTTAGGAGGATTTTCACACTTAGTTGACCATGTCTCAAGCTCTCTCTCAAAATGCCTTTGATGAAAGAATTTGACAAGTTGAGTTTGTGTTTTGAATCATTTGCTTAAAATTCATTATCAAGCTTTTTTTTTTCTTAGTCATAGTTTAGATTTGATTCTGTTTTTAGTATTGCATTTGCATTTACCATTTGACATCAACCAATTAGGCTTCACTCCATTTTTCTTAATCATCAACTTCCTTCCATTAGCTTTCTAGTCATTTTCATTGTGAACATAAAGCCACCAAAAGATCAAAAACATCATAAATCATCACAAAAGACCAAAAACATCACAAAACACTACACACAACGCATTAAGAAACAAACACCTAGGTACATACAGTACACTTCACTTCAGCAGTTTACCAACCCTGGTTGACAATTAAATGAGTTCAATTTAGGAGACTAGATTGAGACCAAACACTGGTTATGCCTTGATAATGGAAAAAGGGTTGAATGTGGGCATAAAGACTCAAGTATGTGAACCGATGCAGAGTAAAGGAAAAGAGAAGATGGAACACAAGAGGCACATGCAGAAGGGGCAGAATCAGGTAGAGATGCGTTTATGCAAACTGTTAGGACATCACAGCCGAAATGGAAGGAGACACATCAACAACCAATCTGATCCAACAAATAGATTGATACTTCTAATTTTATTTTTTATTTCTTGTTAAAATATTGATATTGTAATGAAGTCTTTAATTGCAATGTAATAGGTAGTTTATAGAGTTTTAGGAAGTTTTGAGTAGTTACGAGAAGTTCCAGCTGTTACAAACTGTTTTTGTATGCATTTAAACCAATGAGTAAGAAAGAAGAGGGTTCCAAGTTTTGGACCTCTGGATGACTAAAATTTTGTACTTAATTTCTAAGAAATTAACAGAAGAAGAGAAAGTTTCCTACATATGTTGATGTTGATTTGTCTTTCCAGTTTCATTCTATGTTTATTCTTCTTTGAATGAAGTGAAGTAAAGTAGCTGACGATATATTTATTACACCTATAAGTAAGAGTTAAATAGCCTTAATATGCACTCCTTCACTCCAACTATTCTTTCTACACAAAGTTCTTCTGAAGTTGAAAGCGATAGATTCTGTTTTTTAGAATATCATTTTGAGTTTCCCTTCCAGTTCTTCTTTTCACTCAGATATTAGCAGTTAATGGCATTGTGAAGTCTTTCATTATAACATATTATTAAGGGTATTAAAGAATTAATTTCCAAAGGTATTAAACAAAGACCATTTGATATTATAAGTTTTTTGACATATTTTTCTAAAATGTCTTAAGCACTGATTCCTTACTACAGCCAAGGGATTGTCTCTTAAGATACAACAGACCACAAGCTGAGCACTGATATATCTCCTCAACAAACCAACCTTTCACCAGGAATCACTAAAAAGGAAGTGGTTTCCACCTTAGCCACTCTAAGTACCCCTGTGAAGGAAAAGAGAAAAATAAAGAACCCCGTGTACTTCAAGACCGTGAAGAGTGCTAGGGTGAAACAAGGGAGACCTCAAAATTAAACCAAGAGCTCAATCACAATTGAAGAATCACCCAATAATAAAGAGGAAATAGGGCCATAGGAGGGCAATATTAAAGAGGTCACTTCACCTAAAAAGACACATGTGACCTATACAAGAAGACACTCCTCAAGGCTAGCATCCCTCAAATAAGTACCAACCCCCTTAGACCTTCAAGAGGAAGAAAATAAGGAGCATAAAGGAAAATAGGGTTTGCTACAGGAAAAATAGAGTTTGTTACAGGAAACTTAGACAGTGCTACAAGAAATGAAAAATGGGCTACAAGAAGATCAAAAAGTTATAGGGCGAAGAGAAAAAGGCACCCTTGGAAGGGAATGAGGGCCAAGGTAATGAAAAAGAGGTAGGAATTCAAGGACATGATGCCAAAGGAAAGAAAAAATATGAGCCAAAGGAAGATATTGCCTCTTGAAAAACTATCCGAAAAGACATTACAATAGTTCCACATCCTAGTCCACAGCCAAACCTGAGCTCTTATTACACATTCATTGGAGGAGGAAACATGATCCCTTAAAATGTATCAATCCCCCTGTTCTACAAGCTAGAAAAAGAGAGAGCACACACACACTGCTGGATGAAATTTTCCAAAACTAAAAATGTGCAAGATGTAGGGATCATGGAAGAGAAACTCATTGAGATGGGGAGAGATTTGGCTGATGTCATAATTGGGGAGGCAGTATTAAAGGAGCAACTGCAAGAGGCACAAGTAGAGAATGTAATATTAAATGGCCAATTGTAGTAGAAGAACAGGAAAATTTCCACCATGGCAGACTTGTGCATGGAGGCAATACAACACATGCATCCCTCCAAATCTTATGCTATCTATATGAAGGAACAGTGGCTACAATTTCAGATTGAAACACTACCCTCATAGGGGTCATTACCTTTCCAGAATTACAATAAATTTATTGATTTTTGCAATCATTCCAACAGAGAGGGTAAGGAAAAATTGGCATAATTTTATATGCACAATCTTATCTTGACTAATCTAAACATTTCGAACCCTAACTCTAGGTTGGGGGACATGAAACTGATGGCCTCAACCTCTTGGATGGCCAATGAAGAGGCCGGGACAGTGAAGGTAAAAAAGGTGATGAGGAGGGAAGGAAAAGAGCCTCTCCATATCAGGGTAGAGATATTCAACCCTACAGGGGTCATAAACAATAACCTAATGATAAACAATGATGCCAACCTTGCAGATAAATACCTCAACACCCAAGCACGGGAAATTTCACACTATGATGACATTTCTAGACTGATGGGAGAGGAGCATTTGATGGCATGTCATAGAAGATGGAATGGCCTCCCACTTAGGATAATAAAAATGGAGTATCATACTCCAGAAATACTGATAGCTGCCCTAGAAAGGGCACCTTTGTACAAGAGTTCCATGCAGACAATGAAGATCCAATGGCTTGGCTTAAAAATCAGTCCACCTTTGGTGCTGGGACTAGGTGATGAAAAAGATCAAGCTGAAGAGAACAAGGAATGGGAGGAAGTAGAAAAGAATGCAGGACTCTACCCTCTAGAGGGAACTTCTTAAACAATTCCTTAGGATGTGAGAGAGGCCATAAGGGCACTATAATAAATGCAGAAAGAGGAATAAGTTGCTCATAGGATGAGAACACATTTGGGAGGGGGGTGATGATGAGCACCATCATTAGGTACATTTTAAGGGGTTAATTGTCACCTTTTTAGCCTAATTATTCTCTCTTTCTCACATTTAATTGCATTATTTTCATATGTTGCTTAGTGAAGATGGTGTATTAAGGGTTGTCATACTTCAAAGACTATTGTGGTTTAAATGCAGGAAAATCAATAGAATATGCCATTTTTGAGGAATATTGCACAATCAAGGCTCATAGTAGACAACAAGGAGATATTGTAGGAGGGTTGACCACCTCCTTAACTCCTAACGGAAGCCAATATATCCTTGAGATTCTCCTCCAAAAACTGAAAATCAGAGACAACCAAGCAAGTGGAAGAACAAGGGGAGCCAAGCTCCACTTCTCTTCAGTCCCAAGGGGAAAAACACCTACATTTTAGGGAGTTGTTGGTAGCTACCCTTTAGGATAAATAGGCTAGAGCAAGAGCTCACTAGGATTCAATTTTTGGATGTAGCTAGATCACTCTTAGCTCTTGTATTAGACATTTCTGACTTTCATATGATATGTACAAGAATGATTATGAAATAATATGAGCATTTGGTTTCTTCTCCACTGAGTTAGTTTCAGGGAGATGAGATTGTGGGTTAGGGCCCAATCCATTGGCCTCAGTATCTCTTATGTACTTGTATGTTCTTTCATGTTGCAGTAGTTAATCTCTTTCCATTTTATGTCCAGTAGCTTATGAAATCTCAAAATTGTGTGTTAAAGCCTCCCTCTCTCAACTCTTTCATTGGAGCTTGAGGAGGGAAGATCTTGTAGAAATTTAATACAAAATATGTATTGCTTGGATTCTTCTGATCTAACAATTATATGCCATTGTTAAATACAAAATCACTTCTACAAAAATCTTTACGGAATTTAAAACACAATCACCAATTGCAATATTATGAAAAAAGATCAATCACACCTAACACAGATGTTTTTACCGGGAAAGCATAAAGCTGAAAACCCCACTATCATATATTATGTATATATCATGGATCATGAAATAATCTCATAAAAATCTCCAATCCAAGAGCTCTCAGTACAATATATAACCGTCTCACACTATCATGCAAAAATGGCAAGTTCCTTAGCCAATTTACTGCCTCTAGACAACCTACCTCCACTGCGCAATCCCAGTTGATAAAAATCCATGAATGAATGGAATCCTACTTGCCTTGACTGCGCAATCCTCATGGGAACATCCAATGTGTGTGTGGTTGCATGTGTGCACCCACTAATGTCAAAAATGATAGTCAAACTGTCCCTTTCACCTACATCTCAACTAGGTCTCCACTAGATCTGACATGCATGTAGTTAACAATAGTAAATCTTCAGTTGCATGTGAAACCACTGATTTTGAATTAATCAATAATTAATTCGATTATCTCTCACTAGTGTATCTTCAGATACAACTAGCACAACTGAGTTTAACTCACTTAACTAAGTTAAACTACTTTACAACACTCATAACTACACTTCCAACTCTGTTACAACTTCGAATCACTCAGTCACACTAAGTCCACTTGCATGTCCCACCAACCAACCTTTGAACTCAAATTTACTATAGCTAACTCATTTTCCACTTTAGTTAACTATTTCCAAGTGCTCATTGAGAATATGTTATTGTTTATTGTCCAACTAATATTAAGGGATAATAATAGTCGACTTGCATCTATAAATATACATGCAATCTATAAATAGAACTTGCACATACATATATAAATGGACCTCATATATAAATAGAATTTTCTCATGCATCTATAAATAGACATCCACCTAAAAATAGCCTGAGGCTCCATCCTAGTGTAGGTGCATAATTTTCACTAGGATCTTCTTGTTGAATCTCAACACTCCCTCTCAATAAGAAAGGGATTATCCTTCACCCCGATCCTGTCTCTATGGTATTCAAATCTACTCCTAGTGAGTGCCTTCATTATAATATCTGCATCCTGATCTTCCATAGGAATGTATTGAAGCAACATGATCTTCCTCTGCACACAATCTCTGATATGATGATGCCGGATATCTATATGCTTAGATCTATCATGAAAAACATGATTAATCGAGAGTTTAATGCAACTCTAATTATCACAATGAATCACTTTCGAATCTAAATGAGAACCAAAAAAACCAACCAAGATCTTTCTCATCCAGATAGCCTCACATGCAGCTTGAATCGCTGCCATGTATTCTACTTCCACTAAACTAAGTGCCATGGATCTCTGCTTCCTGTTGTACCAAGAAACAACTGTAGATCCAATGCTAAAGATCCCCCCTGATGTGCTATTTCTGTCTGATGGGCTTCCTGCCCAATATGCATCCGTGAAGCCATGCAACTTCATCTCATCCGTCTTTCTATACCATAAGCCATACTAACATGTTCCCCTCAGGTATCTCAGGACATGCTTGCTCGCCTTCCAAAAGAGCTTGGTAGGCTTAACCATCACTTGACTTAGTTGGTTAACCGCATAGCAAATGTTCAGTTTCGTGTTCACTAGATACATTAGCAAACCCACTAACTGTCGATAAACAGTAGCATCCACTACCTCTCCAGATGTAGCATCCTCTTTCCTCTAGTTTCCTGGAAGAGGAGTATCCATGGATTTGCGACCCTCCATGTGAAACTTACCCAGTATCTCCCTTGCATACTTGCCTTGAGACACAAAAATTTTGCCATCTTGTTGCCATATTTCCAATCCAAGGATATAATGAAGGAGGCCCATATCTTTCATCTTGAACTCCTTTACAAGTTCCTCCTTACATGAGTGTATCAGGCGCTCATCACCAATCAGTATTAAATTGTCAACATAAATAACAATGATTAAAATCTTACCCTCCACCACAATTTGGTATAGGTTTTCATCCGCCTCACTTTTGGTGAAGCTCAGTCCAGTGAAATAGCTGTCTATCCAAGTGTACCAAGCACGGGGTGCTTGCTTCAGCCCATACAATGCTCTTTTGAGTTGGCACACATGCAAATCACTGCTGAAGATCTCAAATCCTTCAGGTGCTCTATGTACACCTCTTCATCAATGATCCCATTGAGAAACAAAGTCTTCATATCCATCTGATGAATGCGCCAACCCATCTATGCTGAGAGAGCAAGGATGGTCCTTATGGAAGAATACCTTGTGACATGTGCAAAGGTTTCTTCATAATCAATCCCCTCGATCTGTGAGAAGCCTCGGGCCAAAAATTTGGCCTTGTATTTCTCAACACTCCCATCAACAGCTTTCTTTACCTTGTAGATCCATTCTTGAACCTACTACTGGTTTATCAATCAGCCTTGGAACAATTTCCCAAGCACTGTTTTTTGAAAATGGAGTCATACTCCTCCACCATTGCATCTAGCCATGTGGGCTCCTGTACTATTTCTTGAAAGGAAGATGGCTTAGTCACAATACATTTTCTCATGAGATCCATGTATCCAGTAAATCGGTCAGGAGACTATATTTGTCTGTGATTTGAAGTAGGGGCTCCTACATTATGCGCAACATCAAGTCTCGGCCTATCAACTTCTGTGGTATGCCTTCTGCCAGTTATGATGGTTGGATCTATGTGAGTGGACTCCTCCACTCCATGAACCTCCTCCTATGGTTGTTCCACATCTAGAGATTCATCTTTGGGGACCAACAGTTCCTCCTCTGCATGAAATTCTAGCTCCCTCTCAAGTGACAACCGCATGGCTTTCCCCTCATCGAATTTTATATCCCGTCGCATAATAGTCATCTTATTGTTAGGAAAATACACACGATAATTATGGGGTGTTTCTGTGTACCCCACAAATATCCCAACTTCAGCAGTCGGCTCCAACTTCTTCCTAGCATTCTTGGTCACATGCACATACACAGATGAGCCAAAAATCTTAAAGTGTGAAACATTTGGTTTCTTACCAGTGAAAGCTTCTTCAGGTGTACTCATGCCAAGTACTCTATGAGGACAATGGTTTTGCACATAAACTGCAGTGTTTCATGCTTCTTCCCACAAATGCATTGGTAGGCCCTAATCATGTAACATCACTCGTGTTGCACCCATGATCGTTCTGTTCTTCCTCTCTGTGACCCCATTTTTTTGTGGGTTATGAGGCACTATGAGTTCTCTTTGAATTCCTTCTTTGCTGCAGAATTCTTTGAATTCATTAGAGATTTATTCTCCACCATTATCACTCCTCGGAGCCTTCACTTGCTTCCCCGACTCTTTTTCCACCAATGCCTTAAACTCACAGAATTTTGAGAATGTTTGCTCCTTCTTCTGCATGAAGAAGATCCAACATTTACGAGAAAATTCATCAACAAAAATAACATAAGACTTATGTTTTGTTGTTGAAGCAACCGAGAACGGTCCACAAACGTCTGTGTGAAATCTCTTAAGGATCCCCGAAGCACAGTTCTCCTTTTCATGAAAGGTGGAATTTACATACTTCCCCATGGTGCAACCCCTACACTGATATAACTGAGAAAGTGTTCCCATTGGAAGTCTAGTAGATATTTGCTGCATGAATTTCAAGGCTCCATGATGAAGATGGCCCAATTTCTTGTGCCATAATTCGCCCTCATCCCGGCTCACCACTTTTTTCGCCTTTCCCATCATGGAAGCGAAACCATCTACCTCAAGCTTGTAGAGATTCTTAACTCGAATCCCTATCCTCTTGGCTTGACCCGTTGTTTTTATGTCGCAGTAAAGCTTTTCCATCGCTGAAAACAACGTCATAGCCTCTGTCCTCCAACATTGCAATTGAGACCAAGTTTTTCTTCATAATTGGAACATGCATAAAATCTTTCAATCGAAATGGTTTAACTAACTCCCTCTGCAAGGTAATTGTACCAATACTATTCACATTGTATCTTCCATCGTCGCCGATCTCCAAGTCACTAAAAAGCTCCTTATCTCCCGTCATGTGGAAGGAAGCGCCACTATCCAAATACCACGCCGTTACCAATGCACTTGACACCATGCATGCGATAAAGGAGAATTCAAGTTCAAATTGTAAGGCAAGGGCCTCACCAGCTGCAGCTCTAGTAGCCTTCTTTTTCTTCTTCTTCTGCGGACAGTTAGTAGCAAGATTCCCATGTTCGTGATAGTGAAAACACTTCACCTTGGACATATCCAGCTTCTTGCCTTTAGACTCAGATTTAGAATGGAATTTCTTCCCCTTCCCCTTCTTTACCTTGGCAGCCAAAGAACAATCCTCTTCATCATCATGCTTTGATGAAGAGCCATCTCTGGTGTTCCGCCTGAACTCCTTCTGCACCAGATCCGACCACAATCGTTCCCAATCTGGCAATTTTTCCCGTCCGTTGACAGAGTCTTCATAACTGTTCCAACTCTTAGGAAGTCCCAAGAGAGCCAATATCACAAAATCATCATCAAAAACAGTTATTCCCACACTCCCCAGTTCATCTCAATATTGGACAAACTTTGTGAGATACTTTGGAATGTTGTCACCCTTTTCCATCTTGATCTTCTTGAGTTTATCTTTGAGAACCAATTTCCTATGGTCACTGCTGATTTGGAATAGATCCATCAAAGCCTTCCACATAGCATATGGTGTTGATTTCCCATGAAGGCTTGAGACAATGTGGTCTCATACACCTTCCAACAACATCCTCCTCGCTTTTCCACTTTCTTTTGTCATGCATCAAGTAATGCAACATCTGTCAAAGTGGGATTAGGAACATCATTGTTAATGAATTCCTTCAATCCATTATTTTTGAGCACCACCTCCATCCTGTCCTTCCAAGAAATGTAGTTCTATTTTCCCTCGAGTGCATACTCTAGCCGCAAGCCATTGAAATCCATTTCGATGTTAACTCAACTGTAGCACCAAGAAAGTATTTCTGCAAATTCAAATTATTTCCACCAAAAAACTTAGCTCCTGCTTCAAAATTGCAATCTTTTGTGCTCTGATACCATGTAGAAATTTAATAAAAAATATGTATTTCCTAGATTATCTTGATCTAACAATTATATTCACTCTGAAATACAAAATCGCTTCTACAAAAATCTTTGTGGAATTTAAAACACAATCGCCAATTGCAATATCATGAAGAAAGATCAATCACACATAACACTATCATATATTATGTATATATCATGGATCATGAAACAATATCATACAGATATCCAATCCAAGAGCTCTCAGTACAATATACAATCGTCTCACACAGTCATGCAAAAATTGGTAAGTTCCTTAGCCAATTTACTGCCTCCAGACAACCTGCCTCCACTACGCAATCCCAGCTGATAGCAATCCCTGAATGAATGGAATCTTGCTTGCCTTGACTATGCAATCCTCATGGGCACATCCAATGTGTGTGTGGTTGCATGTATGCACCCACTAATGTCACAACTAATATTCAAACTATCCCTTTCACCTACATCTCAAATGGGTCTCCACTGGATCTACCATGCATGTAGTTAATAATAGTAAATATTCAATTGCATGTGAGACCACTGATTGTGAATTAATTAATAATTAATTCACTGATATCTCACTAGTGTATCTTCAGTAACAACTAGCACAACCGAGTTTAACTCACTTAACTAAGTTAAACTACTTTACAACTCTTATAACTTCCAACTCTGTTACAACTTTGAATCACTCAGTCGCAACTAAGTCCACTTGCATGTCCCACCAACCAACCTTTGAACTCGAATTTCCTATAGCTAACTGATTTTCCACTTCAATTAAAGATTTCCAAGTGCTCATTGAGAATAGATTATTATTTATTATCTAACTAATATTAAGGGATAATAATAGCCGACATGCATCTATAAATAGACATGCAATCTATAAATAGAACTTGCACATACATCTATAAATAGACCTCATCTATAAATAGAATTTGCTCATGCATCTATAAATAGACATCCACCTAAAAATAGCCCGAGGCTCCATCCTAGTGTAGGTGCATAATTTTCACTAGGATCTTCTTGTTGAATCTTAACAGATCTTACCACAAACCAAAATTTATTTTAGTGTATGATTTCTTGGAAAAGTTAGATATATTTCTTTTCTTATCATGGACATGTTGTAGATGCAAAGGTAGATTTCTATTTTAATTGCATATGTAGGTTTATGTAAATTCAACTCATGTTTTCCACCATTTTTATGATAGATTTGTCAATGATGAATGCATGAACGGTTAGTTTTCTTGCAGATTTGAATAGAGCAGCAAAGGAGGACTTCCCCATAACCCTTAGCTTCAGTCTCCACCCTTCATCAACCATCTTCCATCCAAGTCACATTCAACCCTGTTTTTGGAAATCTCCACCACAACACCGAGAGCCACTTTGGAGGTGAAATACAGGATTTGTGAAGATTTCTTAGCTTGACTAAGGGGTTGGATACCCTTCACCTACCTGGATACACCTTCATTACACCTCTCCTAACCCTTTCCTCACCATTTCTGGCCCCCAAATACCTTCGGCCTATTTCTTGTAGTGCTTGAGGACATCCTATAGCACTACAGGAAATCTTGTAGTAGATCCTGTAGCAACGCCAACCACTCACTAATTCAGCCCAAAATCAATCTTTTACCTCATCTAAGCCTAGCCTAGCGTCCAACATGCCTTCAGCTCTGAAACCTTGAGTTAGGGACCATCTTGGGTCACCTCAACGCCTCCTTATTTTGCTGCAAAATATATTCATTTAAAAGTGTGATTAGCTCATAGATAGATGCATTATTAAACACAATAGTTAAGCATAAGATAAATAGAACTCAATTAGTCATTTGGTTTAGCATGTGTGCCTAGATTAGTTTCCCTTTCTGCAAGTTCAATTCATCAATCTAAATTATGAATGCCACTTATTTTAATTTCCTTTCTTGCATTAGCTAAAGTGTGAATTTCTCTTTATTACATATAGCTAGATGAATCATTATGATCTAGAATATTTTATTTCCCTCTTGATAGAGTAATTTTCATGATTTATTTCCAGTCTTAGATTTCATTTAGAAGTGTGGCATACTTCCTTTCCTAGAAGTAACCCTAGAAGTAACACCTTATTGTAGAACTGAGAAGAGGATGGCATGAGTAGAACACATTTGTTGTGCATGTAGCACTGTCACCTCTAAGTGTACGAACCTCAGGTTGATAAATTAAATTTGAGTAGCCTCGAGGAATTGCAACACTCTTGTTGCAATACCAGGAATCGCCAATGTTCCTGCATAAGTCGAGATCAAATGAATTTGAAGTTTTCTTGGATGTTTTAGGGACTTGTTGTCATAAGAAGGACTTGATATCCAACTAAGAAGTAATTCCTATTAATATGATCATCATGCCATGGTTTCGGTCTCTGCTTCTCTACACTTTGACGAAAATATATGAGAAATATATGCTCATCTAATTTCCATAACTCTTGAAGTCATTCCACAACTAAATCATCATCTATAATTTTGGTGGCTTGCACAATGTATGAGTCATGGATGATAAAGTTTGCATGAAATACAAATTCTTTCCCATATATCAATTGGAATTGAGTATACTTGTGAAACTTCTTAGTAGTAGTCATATATGTCCAAAGTGTCGCAACAACTCTTTCATCCCAATTGTCTTTATTTTTGGAAGAGAATTTGTTGAGACCCTTCTTCAAAATTTTGTTCCTTTGTTGGCCTAAGGATGGTAAGGATTGCTCTTATGATTTTGAAGAAGGAACTTCTTAGTTAAAGTTGCAATAGTATCATTGATAAAATGAGTTCCTTGGTCACTATATAAATTTCTTGGGCAACCAAATTGATGCAGGGGCATTAGACACTAGCCAGCAATGTAGGAGGTTTTGTCCACATGTTGTGGCTAGGAGGGTTCAAATTCATCGAATTGTAACAGCTAGGTGTCAATACCACAGCTTACTGTTTCATTTAGAGTAGTTAGAGTGGTAGAAGTCGAATAGTTCAGTTAGTCTACCTGTCATATTTCAGTTAGTTGAATTATTGTAATTAGGTTGTTGATTTCTAAACTGGTCCTCACAGAGGAACTGAAGAGTCACCTTGTAATGTATATAAATTGTATTCCTCGGATGTATTGAAGGAGAGGAGGAAGAGGAGAGATTTCTGCAATAAAACTCCATGTGTTAACAATTGCTTCAAGTTAAATAATTTTAGTGCTCATTTGCCATCGAATTGTCTCGGATCCTTAGTTGCGAAGAAATTGTTTAATTGTGAGGCGATTGAACACTGGTCTGTATGGAATCGTTGAGTATGGTTGTTGCATAATTTCTGCATTTCCCTGGTTATTGTTCCCTGTGAATTACTCGAACGAGCTTTGTGAATTAAATCCCAACCCCAGACGAAGTCTGTGTGAAAAAACCGTGGTCGTTGAACTCTGTGCAATAATAGTGGAAACCCCCACTTAATAAAGAGATAATTTGTTCATTGTTAATTAGAATCATGACCCAAGGCTATACTTGAGTTAGTGAACACATAGGATAGCGTAACCCGATTTAACTAGTGGTCAGTCACTGTTCAAAACCGTGAGCGGATTTGCGGAGGCGGGTTCCCCATATCGCACCGCTTTTGCGGAGTAGGCAGTATTTTCTGAACGCGAGCGATTCCATTCAGGGTTCGACATGTGGCGAGGTGGACCCCCAGAAAAGCACCGTTCAAAGCGCGCCATCGCATGTTATCGTTCGACCAGGGGAGCCGAGCGATATTTTCGAGAGCCGTTGATTTTGGAAGGGGCCATCGGACAGTGGTCACTTGATAAAGATGTGCAGAAGATAACTGGTACGGCGCGTGCATTTGATTGGGCCATCGATCGTAGAGGTGGGGCCAGGCCGAAGGTCCATTGTAACGTCGGTTGGTTATAAAGTGTCGGGCTATTAATATAAGGTTCGGAGATATAATTAAATTTGCAAAGGTTGTGGATAATGTTATTTATCAAATTCCACGAATTTGATAAATAACCTCCAGGGAAGAAAGGTAGACCACGTGGAGTCAAAGAGCGGTGTTTGACAAGGATAATGCTGACAGGACCACGGCTACAGTGACCATCTCTCCTTGGGGACAACCTTCAGTTTTGTTGCCGTCATTTGTGGTATCAGAGCTGTTTTTTTCGAGTTGTTTTTGCAGAAAGCTGACATGGCAATCTGAATTGGTAGAGGTGCTGGCAGAAGGAGACCTGTTGCCAACACGGAGGTGTTGGAGATTTTGCAGAGGTTCGAAGCCAGAGTGGATGCCGTGGAGCGAAGACAGACTAGAGATCCTGAAAACATCAGCGAACCTGAAACAGAAGAAGCTAAAGAAAATGTTGAAATTCCTCCTAACATGAGGCTCCTTAGAACTGTTCTGGGGTCTGCAGTTAAGCCCAAAATTGAAGTGTAGAGTTATGCAGGGGGACTGAATCCAGAGGAACTGGTGGACTGGATAAATGAAATGAACAAGTGCTTCGATTATGAAGAAATAAGTGAGGATAAAAAGGTCAAGTTTGTGGTGACAAAGCTGAAAGTTCATGCTGCACTTTGGTGGGATGGAGTGCAGGTAGAAAGGAGGAGATTTGGCAAGCAACCTGTCAAGAGCTGGACAAAAAAGATGGCTAAATTAAAAGGTAAATTCTTGCCTAGTGATTATCAGCTGACATTGTATAGGCAAATGCAGAACCTAAGACATAGGTTGCTGACAGTAAAAGAATACACAGAGGAATTCTACAGAGTAAGCATAAGAGCTGGGCAATTCCAAGACACACCAGAGAAGACTGCCAGATATGTGAATGGTCTCAAGCTGGAGATCCAAGATGAGATTGGTCTTCTGTCTCCTAAGACAGTTGTTACATAGTAATTTTTCACCATCCCTACAATCCCCGTCTCGCACATTGGAGGGCTCATTTTGTGACCTGTGAGCAGTGACATAACTTGAAAATACTTTCATGGCATTCCCCTGAACATGTACTTTCATCCCCCTGAAGACATCTCCTTGTGAAAATCCCTAAAAATGGCCCTTTTTGCATTGGCGCGGGTAGCCAGTTCAGTACCCGCACCAATGGGGAAAATCCTTCAAAGAGGTTGCGCCAATTGGTGCTCTGTCCCAGAGTCGCACTCGCGCCAGCCAATTTAAGGAGTGTTTTTAAAAAATAAATGGCGGAAGTTTTGTCCCAACAAATTCATGGGCTGCTATCTATCTTGAGTTGGGAGGTTTGGCTACGGATTTCCATAGAGAGGAAGTGGTTTGCCACCTCTCATGGAATCTTCCTTGATGATAGGGCCAATCCCATGATTATAGGGATCCCAACTCCCCTTCCTCCATCTATAAAAGCTTACTCATCTCCTTTGCAAGCTAGTCTTCAAGTTCCCAAATTCCCAAGAGCCTTATGCTGCAAGAGCCTCCATAACTCCCTTAAGGCCAAATCCAAGCAAGGAGACTATTGTCAAGATCCGAAGAGAGAGGTTTGTCCCATCCTTGACAAGCTTTTCAAGATGTGTTCTGCTAGCGACCCTCCGAAGGAGAATTCAGCGTCAGAACTATGGTCGTATTCTTTCTTTGATTGATTAATAATAAACGACTATTGGTTATGGTTCCACTCTCGTTGTTGTTTATAATGATGACTTATGTCCTTTCTGACTGACATATAGTTGCATCTACTGGGTTTTACGCTTGCGTTTGTTTTGTTCCTCGCATGTGCATGTGTCCATCACGGAGATCGTGGGGATCGTGATCTGCCAGGGCTAAGGAACGGGAGTGCTACCTCTTCTACAAGCAACATCGTTGGACTCCAGGTAAGCCTTCATCGCTAGTTGGTTTAATTGCAATTAGGAACCTGCGCTATAGCGTGAATGATTGTTGCTAGACCCATTCTGGGCTAGTAGGGATCGCCTCTATCCGCAGAGGGGATTTACCTCCACAACAAATTGGCGACTCCGCTGGGGATCGTTAGCTTGTTGTCATTCGTTTTATGAGCTATAGACGGAGCCTGAAGTTGGCCAGATAGCCTTCGAAACGCTTTTGCTCTGCAATTGCGAAGTAGATCAAAGCTGCTTCAGTCAATCTCCGATTTATTTTGTAAACTGAACACTTGGAGCACTGTCTTGTCTCTTCGGTTGATTCTTGATTCCACTTGCTTGGTCAGCTCTTTTGGGCTGGTTCTTTTTGTGAATTTGGGTTTTTGAAAACTCCAAACATCACTGGTATGATCTTGGATTGCTTATTTTTTATTTTAGCATAGCAAACTTGACTGGCGCATTTTTTAGCGTGACAGTCGCGCCAATTGGCGCTAGTTGTCAATGTATTACCCGCGCCAATTATGATATGGCGCTAGTTGCAGCCTGACAGTCGCACCAGTGCTGGGGACTGCTAGTGTTTACTTGATTTTGAGCTTTCTGAGCCTAATCTCTGATTTTGGTTTCATTTTTTCGACTGCTTGAGTGTTTTGGAGCCTTGATTGACTGACTCTTACCTTCATCCTTTGGTTGTTTGCCCATTTCCATCGATTTTGCATTCTAGCCCTAGGTCATCTAGGTGTTATGGTGTGTCGAGCCTTCGTTGGGAGTTTTTGGTTTCTATCGGTTCAGTCAACCTTGTGATTGCTTCCCTGCATTCGTTTGAAAGTTGTTTATCATTTTATTGCGCTATTTGGGTGATTGACTCCTCCTTCATTCGTATTCCGCTTTGTCTCGTTTTGGGCCTAGATTACACAGCTCATTTGTGTCTTTGGGGCTTTCTTGGTTTTGAGGGACTGTTGGTCGATTTGAGGTCTGATTGTGTTTTCTATTGAGCGAAATTTGTTTGTTTTGCTCTCTTATCATCATTTCTCGAATCGCCTTTGCATTAGTTTTCATTTTTTAGCGCACTTTGCTCTGAAATATTGAAAATATAAAAAATAAAAAAAAAATAAAAAAAAAAATCTCTTTTGCTTTTCATTAGTTAATGTGAATTAGATCTTTTCGGTGTTATTAGTGATTGGTAACCTTGAACGAAAATCTTTTTAGTTTTCATTAGCTGCATTAGAGACGTCATTGGTTGTTTTTTGTTCATTTCGTTATTGTGTGAAAAGCTCTCAACTCTCTCATAAATAGCTTTCATCGAATGAAATGATATACTGTGGCATATAGACTGTATTTAGGAGATTTTGAAACATTACATTCACTAGGGCCTGAAAACTAAAACGTAATTGAAGATAAACTTTAAAATTTACTCAATTTACACTAAGGCAGCGTTGAAATCTAACAAAACACATTTAGAGGTCTAGGCTAGAGACGTGTTTCGGCGTCTTAAAACCTAGTAGCTGTCGTTCGCCTCTTGGCTTTAGACAGCGCTAGTACGGACTTGTGCTCCCCGTACCGTCGCGTATATAAAGGGAGACCCCACTAGGTTTCAATCCTTTATCCATAGGAAGCTGAGTCTGCCGCCCTATACCTGTGATACAACGGACACAACATTCGGGGAGATTGCCTGCACGTACGTTAAGTCCTTGGTTGATTTATCTTTCATTTTGAAACCAAGGTGTATATTGCAGTTCACGGTTATTTGGTACACCCTTTTCCTAGTATTCCTGAGTAGTCATTTGATCTTTTCTAACTCTTTAAATTTGAAAGGATCACCAAGCGCTTTTCCTTTCACGCTTGCTTCAAAACTGAAAGAGATAGAGTGACCTTTTCAACCGTTTCTCGACTCTTAAAACATGAAACGGTCAAGTTTCTAGTTTCAATGTCGTAAAATTAATCACCCACGATCACACGCCCTATTAGATTTTTCTTGTTGGCCGTTTGATTGTGTGCCTTGGTTCTTTTTCAGCCCGTGTGCGGTTTTGAGTTGTTAATGGCAACTTTTCCAGAGTTCACCAACCAAGGACTCCCCTCCGATGGGAATCCTATTCATTTTCCTCCTTTTGGGAATGTTGGTGCTCCTTACATGGCAACATTGCCCCTTCCTGGGTTACTGTTGGGTTTCCTTTTTGGTTGTTTTCAACCTCTGTGGTTCCGAATGTCTCAACTACTATTCAATCAGTTCCTCCACCTGAGCAGCATCATGCTGATTCCAAGGTGGACCTCTCCCCTTCTTCGCCTGTTTCCACGTCCTCCTCCTCTTCCTCGCCTGGTGAAAGTCTGGATTCGAGTAACTAGGTGGCTAAGAAGAAGAAGAAGAAGACAAAGAAGAAGAAGTCCGATAAAAGAGAGGCTAAAGCTACCACTACTGTTTCTCAAACAACGATGCCTCCTCTTGATAAACCTCCCAACCCTCCACGGAAAGTCAAGTTCCCTTGCATGTTGTGCACGGGAGACCATCTTCTTCAAGACTGCCCAGGCATTCCCAAGGTCCTCGAAGAATGGTCCGACGGTCACCCACCGTTGTCGTTGGCCTCCGGGAGTCAGGTTGGGGGCATGTCTTCAACTGGTGCTGGTAAGACTCCTAAGAAACATGGTAAGCTCACCAATCCCTGTAAGTTGTGTGAAGGGCACCATGCCATTCACCTTTGTCCATATATGGATAAAGCCAAGAGAGTCTTGGACAATGCAATTGCTTCTACACCGCGCCTTCCGCTTGGTTACCAGAAGCTGTCTTTGAGTCCTCCACCAGCTGATGCCATGTTTGGTCAAGAGTCATCTTTGATCGATCCCACTCCCCCGGAAATTCAAATTCAGGAATCCATCCCCGACCAACCATTGGTCGTGGGATCGGCTGAGCTGGCTCTGTCCATGGTACGCCAGGTCCTTTCCGTTGAGAGTGGATCTCACACCCCTCATGTCCTTCTAGTTTCTTCAGATTCTTCAGACTTGGAGAAAGATTCTCCTGTCCCCGTCCCTCAAGAAGAAGCTCCTTCACCTCCCGTGATGGAGGTCCCGAAGGTTACCCCTCCCACCTTCGAGATGGAGGTCGTGGAGACCGCTCCTTCTTTCGTAACATCAGGGGAAGACCTTCGCAGTTCGATGGAAGCCCCTCCGAGTAGTCTGGTCGCTTCCTTTGATTGGAATCGATTTGCAGGATACCGCCTCTCGTCTTATGTGCCTTTCAAGATCACGGTACAAGCTTTTGGTCTGGTTGTAGCCAGCACCATTATAGACGAAGGCGCCTATGTTAGTGTTCTATCCTCGACTACTTGGCAAGCTTTCGGTTCATCGCCGCTTGCGCCTGTTACGCAGAATCTGTTGACATTCAACAAAAGGACTAGCCAACCATTAGGGATCCTTCCACAATTACCTCTTACTTTGGGAGTGTTGTAGCCGCTACAACACCACCCAAAATTTTGGGTATATTTAAAATTTCGGGTTCCCCCTCTGCTCGCTTAGGCGTTGAAGTCTTTCACCCGACCTGCAATCAACGACATCCCGCCGACCTATCCCCAACCCCTCATGAGTCGTCTCATCACCATGACCAGATGTTGTTGCTGCAATCACGCCATATGTGGGAAGGATCGTCCAGCGTATGATCCCACAATTTTACCCCAGTCGCGCCATGTGTAATGAGATTATCATGCGTACATTTGAATGGAAACCTTTTTGTGTATTGACGATTAAAGGCCCTCTTGCCGTAGGCAATTAAGCGCGTTGTTTGAATACTTCTCTTATGTTCATTGGTCCCATATATTGTATCTAGGGGCACCATTCACAAAGAATAACTGTGAACTAATTAATGCTATGTTGTTTATACAGGTCAATCCCACGACTTATAAACTCATCATGATTGTCATGGCACCAAGGGAAATAAGATTAAGCCTCCTACATCTGAAGAGATTAGTTTTCAGGAATTCAAAAATACACTTCTGGAACCTGGGCTTGTCGACCATATTGTGATTGCAAACAAATCTGTAGCTAAAGTTTATGTTCGAAATTCACCAAATAATTCTACCCAGAGTGAAAGAAGTGATGTAGAAGATACATGTCAGATGGACCTCCTCCGAGGGTGGCAGCCAACATAAGTACTCTTTTAATAATGGCAGTGTTTAATCCTTTGAGCAGAAGTCGGAGGATGCACAGGAAGCGTTGGGTATTGGTCCTCATGATTAAGTTCCTGTAACATATGTTTTAGAAAGGTCTGGTACCAAGAGTTGTTGAGATTTGCGCCTATATTATTGATGCTGGGGTCTCTTATTTACTTTGGGCGAAGAATGCAAAGTGGTTTGGGTATAGGTGGACCTGGAGGCAAAGGTGGTCGTGGAATCTTTAACATCGGCAAAGGTAATGTGACAGAGCTAGATAAAATTCAAAGGACAAGGCATTTTTTAAGAATGTAGCTAGTCGTGACAAAGAAAAGTAGAGATCATGGAGTTGGTGCATTTTCTTAACATCCTAAAAGCACCAAGAGCTAGGAGCTAAAATTCCAAAAGGTACCCTTTAATGGGTCCTCCTGGCACAGGGAAAACTCTCTTGGCAAAAGCTACAACAGGGGAAGCAAGAGTCCCCCTTTTCTTTCAATGTGTGGCTTGGATTTCATGAAGTTGTTCATTGATGTTGGGCTTTCAAGGGTTAGAAGCATGTCTCCTGGAGCCAGGCAGCCTACATCATATGTTATCTTTATTGATGAGATTAATGCAATCGGCCGAGCAAGAAGTCGTGGGGTTAGCCAAAGCAAATGATTCTAGACATTGTACAATTAAACCAAGGCACAAATATCATATGTGATGGTGAAGCAAAACTATGTGGAGGTTTTATAAGTGGGTGCACATCCACATATCCAAGACAAGGCGCCAACATATGGTTTTAGAGCCATATAAGAACACGGATCAGAACTATATCAAATGCATTAATTGAGCTCAAATATTTTTGTGGTGGAGTGATGACCTATGGTCAAACATGTCGAGCGGACAAATTAATCAAAACTTATGTTTAAAACAAAGGTTCGATAGTGGATGTTTGGAGCAAAATACATATGCAGCTGTCAACTTTACGTAGAAACATAGCGCAGAAATACATGAAGGGAATAGACATGTGTACGCAGCAGTCAACAGTTGTGTTGGAGCGTTTGGAGCATAGTCAAAAGAGCCATATGAGACCACCGAGCGAAAGCATACATATAATGGTCGAAGTGAATGTTAAAACATGGGACGGGATATTATGACAAACCTTTAGGAGCGTATGGTGCGTTACAAATAGGCGGAAAAGGTCGAAGACGGGTTTTCTGCCTATGGTAAATATTTGGGAGCAGATATATAAATACATATTCAACGGTGCAAAATCGTGTTTACACATGGTGTCGTGCAATCACTATATTTGAACGTTCAATAGTCCAAATTCGTGTTACGTTACGTGGAGCCCAACGTTCAGTTTTTACATTGCATGGAGCCAATGTAAATGTTATACATATACATGGAAATCAACGTCGAGCAGAGTATATGAAAAACCATGGTGATATGTCATGAAAACTATGGTGCGTTACAATCAAAGCGCGAAGGGGATAAAGCATATGTGTCAAACCATGTTTTAGCGGTGCAAGAACTCGTGAAATGGTTGAACGAAACCACATGGACACGTGACATGGAGCCAAGGTTGCGATGGCAAGTTTTCGACTTACGCTAAAGGGTTTGGAGCAGATATATTTTATGGTCCAAAAGTCGTGTTTCTACATGGCAGCATGCTATTATAATAAGTTGATTAGTCAAAGCTGCATGGATGAAATTTCCAACGTATCTATCTCCAAGTCTGCATGGCAACCGTTGTAAAAGGACCATGCATTTCTGGTAAGTGTACAAGGATATCACGCTGAAATAGAATCCGAATGATTTATGCCGACTTCTGTACCCCCGACGGCGATATTCCAAGAGAGAATCGCTCCTCTGCGCTGGTCACATTTAGAAAGGCGTTATCGTTACTAAGTGTTCGCTTTTATTCTGTCCAAAGGCGCTAGAAAACCAGATCAACGTCCCACGTAGATTGCATGCAGTGCGTTGCTTACCACGGATGCGGAATTGTCTATAATCCGTTCGCAGAGAAAGCAGTAACAACACACATGTCAACATGATATTGATCCACTAACCCTCACCTTTCTGAGGCAAATAAATCTTTCATTTTATTCTAAATCCACCGAAATAATGAAGAATTCTCCGCATACATGGTAAGAAAATTCGACTTGCAAGTTATCTCTGTGAGACAACCTCTGAGACAGTGAGGTCGCGCGCAACATCAACATGCATGCAAATAGAACCCTAAACAATTTTTTTGCAGGCATACATACGTGTAGGAGACTTTTCGACTCAGAGGGGAAGAAACAGCATATAATCAGCCTTGCACAATGACAGATCTGATTTCTGGAGGTGGGATCGAAGTGCTCGACCCAAAAATGGTAGTCGAAGACTTCATGCTCTCATTGTAATGCAAGTTGGATCGCACACGGAGTCAGCTGCATCGTCTTTTTCATTATCATAGAATATTGATTTGCGGAGGCAAAGAAAAACACTCATTTGAACGAGCACAATAACAACTATGGAACATGATTTTCACAGGATGGCGGCCCTTTTGAAATGTATGGTTATCACTAATCCGTCGATGGATCAGCATTAGAAGAGCAAGGGGTTGAAAACCAGCAATCGCAGAGGCTTATCAATTACATCGTTAAACATCCTACATTCCTTATTGCCACAATAAACAGCTCTGCTGCAACCAGGAGGGGCAGAGTTTCGTGGAGATGCCCATTCGGCCCTACCGGTGATCTCTCAAAATTCGCTCCTTCCTCCAACTACGACCAAATCGTATGATAGAGGGACATGTCCTTACATGAAGACCACGCCAGCCATTAAATGAATCACTGCGTTGTTTCACCTCCTTTAGGCAAATGCAACGCAAGTGCAAAATCTTTGAGCATGACTGGCGTAGGATCATAAGTGAGGTCGCAGTTTCCCTCAGTTAAGATACCTGAAATTCTCCGATTGGAGATGACAAGTATTGCTCCTCTAATGAATGGGAAAATCGATGAGCATGAAGACCTGCAGTGAACACTGAGAACGTGAATGAAGAAGCTCGTGTCTATCAAGTAATTTAATCCAAGACTTGAAGAGAACCTTGTGCGTGGGGAAGATGATGATCTTGACAGAGAAAGGGCACAGAGAAAGCCTACACACGCCATTATCTATGATGACAAAGTCTTGACCACACAGGGGTCTAAATTCATTGTTTTATCTTTTGCAAATTAATTAAAATTCCCTTAGCATTATTATCATTCAATCTGTGACCTATGTTATTTTATCTGCAGGAAGAACCTTTGGGTTTGCATAAAGAGCAAAGGTTTTCCCCAGCAAAAAACGGGACCTTTTCAAAATAAGTACATCCTCATGAATCTCCGAAGAAATCACTCTAAGTTCGAGAGCGCCTGGCCACGTCCACCGAAAGAAGGCTACAAGTCGCAAATCTGACGAGGTCGCAGGTCGCAAGGTCGCATATCTTCGGTTTTCTGCCTTTTGCGACCCAGCGACCTAGTCGCAAGGTCGCAAGGTCGCATATCTTCGATTTTTCCGCCTTTTTCGACCCCGCGACCCAGCGACCTAGTCGCAAGGTCGCAAGGTCGCATATCTTTGTTTTTCCGCCTTTTGCGACCCCGCGACCCATCGACCTTGTTGCAAGGTCGCAAGGTTGCATATCTTCGGTTTTCCGCCTTTTGCGACCCCGCGACCTAGTCGCAAGGTCGCAAGGTTGCATTTATTTGGTTTTTCTCCTTTTTGTGACCCAGCAACCTACTCTCAAAGTCGCGAGGTCGCAATCTCTCATTTTCTTACAAATTGCGACCCCGCGACCGAGTCAGGTCGCAGGTCGCAACAACAGCTCAGGTCGCAGGTCGCAGAAAAGACTAGGTCGCAAGGCAGCCCAACGGTCAAGAAGATGAAAAGTCAAGGAAGCCCAAAGGGCAGGTTTTGTATTATAAATACTCCTTCGGGAGCTTGTAAACAGGATCTTTGGTTTGGGACTCTATCAGAGTACATTGTATTACCAGTAGATTATACATTTAATGATGAATACAAGAATTTTGAAAAATCCATTTGTGGATCTGCTGCTGTTTTATGTATGAGCACTCTTGAGTATTATATCTTCAGTTTCTGAACATATTTAGATTAAGGGAACTGCATCTTTAATTCACATCACAGTTGCATAACAGTTTGCTGAGTATGTTAATGGTGGTTGAGTTTATTTCACTTTCTTAGCGAATGTTGATGACTTTGTTTATCTGCGTTTGTGTTATCATTGAAACTTTTAGGAAGTGAAGGGTGTTCTTGCCGTGAGGAACTGTTTCCTTTGCGGTCAGAACAGTTTAAAAGTATGACCCTAATGAAGTGTTGCTAACGACACTTCCTTCATACTTCATGCTTTATTATTTTCTCTTGCTACTCATAGTGCTGCATGTACATTGAATGCATCAATCATATGCCTTGTATCTGTCGATTAGGTGTGTATCCACTGTCTTATAGAGTTTAAGCGAGACCCAAAGCAAAGGAGAAATCAGTGGTAGCCGGACCCACACCCCAGACAGGATCCCTATACCAAACGGTTCAAGGTCTGATTTGGGACCTTTTACCGGGGAGATCCCCTGCTGTTGGCCGAGCAGATTTTCCCGTCAACAGAATTGGAGCTAGAAGGAGGGCCAGATGACAAGCTGAGCCCTTAGAGCCTGTAGTTAATCTCATATCTGTAATGGCTCGTTCCCAAATCATTCTCCCGAGATGTTTTTCGGAGTTTTATGAGCCTCGATACTTCATCCCCGATGAACTTATGTATCGCTTGTCCCAGTTAAAATTCGATGGTGAAAATGGGGTGTCCATAACACAACACTTTTTAGATTTTTGTGACTTTGGTGAGTGCTACGAAATTGACGATGAAGGTTTGATTTGTTTGCTTTTCTTCCTCACTCTCAAAGGTCGCGCTAAGCAATGGTGCCGCACATTGCCGAAAGCTTCCATCCATTCGTTTGAACAACTCGCCAGTGAATTGCTTGCAAAGTGTCGTGATAAAGCTAAATGACATTAGAATGGAACCTCAGGAATCTTTGGATGAATTCTCTATCATATTTGTTCATTATTGTTTTGAGTTCCCTGAAAGGGATGTTGATTGGAAATTTTTAAATGAACAGTTCAAGTATGTGATTCTCGTTTCCCTTGAACAATTTCAGTTAGATCCTAGTGTTCCCTATGATAACCCGCAAATTACCGACTGTTCAAATTTTATCCCTAATGCTTCATTGTCCATCTCCCCAAATCCAGACCACATTCCAGCTTCCCAGGAGAGTATTGCTATGTGTGACATTCTCACTCCTCCTCCTGAGTTGTCGGATAGTCGAGGTACAACCTCGAAAGTTCTGAGCAATGATGGATGGGTGCATGGGGATGAAGCCTACAATACTCCCTTTGAATATTTCATGCACCATGTTGAATCAGAGCTTGAAAGCCCCAGTGGCTCATTATCTCTCTCAGTTCATGAAACCTACCTCGAGCCCACTCGGTGTCTCCCTAGACACAAACCTAAATCTGATTCGCATACTGATTATGAATCGACTCCTACCCCAGATGAAGTTGATTCCCATACAAGGCCTGCCAGATCATCGTTTTCTCTGAATAACACGGATGCGCGTGTTGAAAAGCCTTGTAAGGTTAACACCCCTGCGACTCAATCTTTTCGTTCATTATTCCCCGGTTGGTTTCCCGATCCCGCCACACCAGTAATTTCTTCGAGACATTCAAAATTTCCTTATACTGGTATTGGCAACAATCATAAGCACACAGATGGTGTTTCACAATCATAGTCCAAAATCGATGAATTTTTTAAATCTGATCTGTCTCACTCATAATCTTTAGACAGCCATAGGAGTGATTTCCTGTCTGGGAAACGTCAAGATGTCCTCTTTATTGAACCATCCCAGTTGGTAACTCCCGGGGATCTTAACTTGCCAGGTACCCAACTTGATCAAATCAATGGCTATAGCAATCCCTGCCTATCTGAAAACATATTCCATCATACCGCTGATGACTATCACTCACATCTCTTTTTCGACCATATGGAGACACCAGAATTCGATGATTCACTTTGGGAAGATTCAAGTACCCATCAGAAAGTCGAAGCGCTTCAGCTTCTACCAACTGTTTCTGAGATGACGATCCCCAAATACCACGCTCCTCCCAGCATAACCGCGGTAAATCCATCCTACCCTAGCGAATCTAAAGCATCTGATATATCAATCTATCAATCTATCAGCGCGCAAAAATTTAACCAAATTGATACAAAGCCCGCTGACATTTTTCAACTCACCACCATGCATGATCACATCCATTCACCTGTTGATCTCGCCCAACCATCAAAGTTGGGAAGTGCTCCGCTCGAAGTTCCGGAGTTTGTTCAAGGCGGTGAGGAATTTTAGGCTCCACCAAACGTGGATTCGGATCCCCATACCCTTGACCAAACCCAGGAGCAACCCCGGACTAGGGTTTTCGAAACTAGGGTTTCTACGCTTGGATGCGCATGCATCTATAATTCGCCTGGCACTTTCTTATTGTTTCCATTCCATAAAACTGATGGTCCTCAACACCATGATGAGATCGCCGGTCAACTCGACCAACCCTATCCTGTTGATGTGCCTGAAAATAGGCGATGGCTTACCCAGCACCCATCAGACCTAGGATTGTGCATGAATGATTATGGGTCATTTATAAATGTTGAGCTTCAAGAACATATTGCTGTGTATCAATATGAGAGTGGGTTTCAGCTTGCACAATCTGTTCTGGCATGTTCTTTGGTAAGTATCTATGATCATCTTGCCGTTGCACCTACTCCTCAGGTAAGTTTTGTTGCTGCTGCAATTTTTTGGATATTAGCTCTGGTCCTGATCATTATTGTTCTTGCAGGTCAGGAACTAATGCGGTGGCTACACTGGAAAGCTTATTTTACATAACCTGACCGCATCATTGGTTAAACTAGGTTTTAGGTGTAGGCTAGCTCGGACTTGAAATAAAATTTTTAGTTCAAATTTAATTAGGTTTACTTGCTAAATTTTTTACTTCATGATTTAAAAATGTGTTTGTTATTTTACGATTAATATCCTAGGCATCATCATGTTACAATTGTTTTTCACTCATTTCTTTTCCATTTGCTTGATGCTACATAAATAATTACTGCTTGTATTGTGCCTCTTTCCCACCTACAACTGGTTAATCATTCTCCCACATGGTCTGGCATTGCATCTTGAGCCTCGCCTATTACATTGCGTCGTATGCTCTTTCCCTCACATCATTTTTTTCATATCACCTGCCGCTTCATGAGCCCTCATTGCAACCCTATCACCTTGCAGTCTTGTTTTGCCCCGATTGCTGAAACAATAGCCCCATTGTTTTGCGTAAGGTTGTGGTGGCTGTCTCAAGAGGCAGCTTTCTCTTAGGACCAGTCATCGAGGTCACATTCTCAACAAGAGGCCTATGAGTCTAAACTTATTTAGCCAGGGAGATACGAGTTGGTTGCTTATGGGAGACCTAATGAGTTTGAATGGCCCATACCCGTAGCCTAAGCCCTCTGCCCAGCGTAGTCCTGAACATATTAATGACCTGTTTTGCGCACTTCGCCTGTTGTGGTGGATGGAATGTGAAGGTTTGGCACAAGGGTAAACCCAAATCAGGGTATCTTTCAGTTTCTGCAAAACAAGAAACAACCTCTCTTGCTCATAAAATAAGTCGGGATCCCTCATCCGCCCATGAAAAATAAGTGCCACGAGCACATGAAAATAAGAGCTACAAGCAGATGAAACAAATAAGGGTAAAGGATCGAGAAAGGCTTCCTGCGCAGAGAGGTAATGCAATGACTCCGCCGGGGTACTGACCAGGCTCGCTGGCAGCAGAGCAACGTTTGTGATTTTTTGAAGTGACTCTGTCGGGGTACTGTCCAGGCCTGCTGGCAGTGGAGCAACACCAAAAACTTACTTTAAAAAATCCTGAAAATAATAAACCCACTGCCTTGCCCTTCACACCATCAACAAGCTACTGGCATCTGTGAGCTTTCTCTTTGATGTGTTTCTGATTAGCGGGACTTAGTTGAGGCACAAGGATTAGGCATACCTGTAAAGGGCCAAAGTAACACAAAAGGGACCCGCGGAACTTGTTAAATATTCCCTTACATTACTATCAGGACTCAGACTTTTGTTGTGATACTGACAGAGATGCTGGATTCTACCAGTGGTTCGCCATTTGTTGTAGCCGCTACAACACCACCCAAAATTTTGGGTATATTTAAAATTTCTGGTTCCCCCTCTGCTCGCTTAGGCGTTGAAGTCTTTCACCCGACCTGCAATCAACGACATCCCGCCGACCTATCCCCAACCCCTCATGAGTTGTCTCATCACCATGACCAGATGCTGTTGCTGCAATCACGCCATATGTGGGAAGGATCGTCCAGCGTACGCTCCAACACTTTTACCCCAGTCGCGCCATGTGTAATGAGATTGTCATGCGTACATTTGAATGGAAACCTTTTTGTGTATTGACGATTAAAGGCCCTCTTGCAGTAGGTCATTAAGCGCGTTGTTTGAATACTTCTCTTATGTTCATTGGTCCCATCTATTGTATCTAGGGGCACCATTCGCAAAGAATAACTGTGAATTAATTAATGCTATGTTGTTTATACAGGTCAATCCCACGACTTATAAACTCATCATGATTGTCATGGCACCAAGGGAAATAAGATTAAGCCTCCTACATCTGAAGAGATTAGTTTTCAGGAATTCAAAAATACACTTCTGGAACCTGGGCTTGTCGACCATATTGTGATTACAAACAAATCTGTAGCTAAATTTTATGTTCAAAATTCACCAAATAATTCTACTGAGAGTGAAAGAAGTTATGTAGAAGATACATGTCAGACGGACCTCCTCTGAGGGTGGCAGCCAACATAAGTACTCTTTTAATATTGGCAGTGTTTAATCCTTTGAGCAGAAGTCAGAGGATGCACAGGAAGCATTGGGTATTGGTCCTCATGATTATGTTCCTGTAACATATGTTTCAGAAAGGTATGGTACCAAGAGTTGTTGAGATTTGCACCTATATTATTGATGTTGGGGTCTCTTATTTACTTTGGGCGAAGAATGCAAAGTGGTTTGGGTATAGGTGGACCTGGAGGCAAAGGTGGTCATGGACTCTTTAACATCGGCAAAGCTAATGTGACGGAGCTAGAAAAAATTCAAAGGACAAGGTATAGTTTAAGAATGTAGCTGGTCATGACAAAGCAAAGCAGAGATCATGGAGTTGGTGCATTTTCTTAACATCCTAAAAGCACCAATATCTAGGAGCTAAAATTCCAAAAGGTACCCTTTAATGGGTCCTCCTGGCACAGGGAAAACTCTCTTGGCAAAAGCTACAACAGGGGAAGCAAGAGTCCCCCTTTTCTTTCAATGTGTGGCTCAGATTTCATGAAGATGTTCGTTAATGTTGGGCTTTCAAGGGTTAGAAGCATGTCTCCTGGAGCCAGGCAGCCTACATCATATGTTATCTTTATTGATGAGATTAATGTAATCGGCCGAGCAAGAAATCATGGGGTTAGCCAAAGCAAATGATTCTAGACATTGTACAATTAAACCAAGGCACCAAAATCATATGTGATGGTGAAGAAAAACTATGTGGAGGTTTTATAAGTGGGCGCACATCCACATATCCAAGACAAGGCGCCAACATATGGTTTTAGAGCCATATAAGAACACGGATCAGAACTATATCAAATGCATTAATTGAGCTCAAATATTTTTGTGGTGGAGTGATGACCTATGGTCAAACATGTTGAGCGGAAAAATTAATCAAAACTTATGTTTAAAACAAAGGTTCGATAATGGATGTTTGGAGAAAAATACATATGCAGCTGTCAACTTTACGTAGAAACATAGCGCAGAAATGCAAGAAGGGAATAGACATGTGTACGCAGCAGTCAACAGTTGTGTTGGAGCGTTTGGAGCATAGTCAAAAGAGCCATATGAGACCGCCGAGCGAAAGCATACATATAATGGCCAAAGTGTATGTTAAAACATGGGACGGGATATTATGACAAACCTTTAGGAGCGTATGGTGCGTTACAAATAGGCGGAAAAGGTCGAAGACTGGTTTTTTGCCTATGGTAAATATTTGGGAGCAGATATATAAATACATATTCAGCGGTGAAAAATCGTGTTTACACATGGCGCCGTGCAATCACTATCTTTGAACGTTCAATAGTCCAAAGTCGTGTTACGTTACGTGGAGCCCAACGTTCAGTTTTTACATTGCATGGAGCCAACGTAAATGTTATACATATACATGGAAATCAACGTCGGACAGAGTATATGACAAACCATGGTGATATGTCACGATAACTTTGGTGCGTTACAATCAAAGCGCGAAGGGGATAAAGCATATGTGTCAAACCATGTTTTAGTGGTGCAAGAACTCGTGAAATGGTTGAACGAAACCACGACGACACGTGACATGGAGCCAAGGTTGCGATGGCAAGTTTTCAACCTACGCTAAAGGGTTTGGAGCAGATATATTTTATGGTCCAAAAGTTGTGTTTCTACGTGGCAGGAGGCTATTATAATAAGTTGATTATTCAAAGCTGCATGGATGAAATTTCCAACGTATCTATCTCCAAGTCTGCATGGAAACCGTTGTAAAAGGACCATGCGTTTCTAGTAAGTGTACAAGGATATCGCGCTGAAATAGAATCTGAATGATTTATGCCGACTTCTGTACCCCTGACGGCAATATTCCAGGAGAGAATCGCTCCTCTGCGCTGGTCACATTTAGAAAGGCGTTATCGTTACTAAGCGTTCACTTTTATTCTGTCCAAAGGCGCTGGAAAACCGGATCAACGTCCCACGTAGATTGCATGCAGTGCGTTGCTTACCACGGAAGCGGAATTGTCTATAATCCGTTCGCAGAGAAAGCAGTAACAACACACATGTCAACATGATATTGATCCACTAACCCTCACCTTTCTGAGGCAGATAAATCTTTAGTTTTATTCAAAATCCACCGAAATAATGAAGAATTCTCCGCATACGTGGTAAGAAAATTCGACTTGCAAGTTATCTCTGTGAGACAACCTCCGAGACAGTGAGGTCGTGCGCAACATCAACATGCATGCAAATAGAACCCTAAACAATTTTTCTGCAGGCATACATACGTGTAGGAGAATTTTCGACTCAGAGGGGAAGAAACTGCATATAATCAGCCTTGCACAATGACAGATCTTATTTCTGGAGGTGGGATCGAAGTGCCCGACCCAAAAATGGTATTCGAAGACTTCATGCTCTCATTGTAATGCAGGTTGGATCGCACATGGAGTCAGCTGCATCGGCATTTTCATTATCATAAAATATTGATTTGTGGAGGCAAAGCAAAATGCTCATTTGAACGAGCACAATATCAACTATGGAACATGATTTTCACAGGATGGCGGCCCTTTTGAAATGTATGGTTATCACTAATTCGTTGATGGATCAGCGTTAGAAGAGAAAGGGGTTGAAAACCAGCAATCGCAGAGGCTTATCAATTACATCGTTAAACATCCTGTGTTCCTTATTGCCACAATAAACAGCGTTGCTGCAACCAGGAGGGACAGAGTTTCGTGGAGATGCCCATTCGGCCCTGCCGGTGATCTGTCAAAATTCTCTCCTTCCTCCAACTGTGACCAGATAGTATGATATAGGGACATGTCCTTACATGAAGACCATGCCAGCCATTAAATGAATCACTGCACTATTTCACCTCCTTTAGGAAAATGCAACGCAAGTGCAAAATCTTTGAGCATGACTGGCGTAGGATCGTAAGTGAGGTCGCAGTTTCCCTCAGTTAAGATACCTGAGATTCTCCGATTGAAGATGACAAGTATTGCTGCTCTAATGAATGGGAAAATCGATGAGCATGAAGACCTGCAGCGAACACTGAGAACGTGAATGAAGAAGCTCGTGTCTATCAAGTAATTTAATCCAAGACTTGAAGAGAAGCTTGTGTGTGGGGAAGATGATGATCCTAACAGAGAAAGGGCACAGAGAAAGCCTACACATGCCATTATCTATGATGACAAAGTCTTGACGACACAGGGGTCTAAATTCATTTTTTTCTCTTTTGCAAATTAATTAAAATGCCCTTAGCATTATTATCATTCAATCTGTGACCTATGTTATTTTATCTGCAGGAAGAACCTTTGGGTTTGCACAAAGAGCAAAGGTTTTCCCCAGCAAACAGCAGGACCTTTTCAAAACAAGTACATCCTCATGAATCTCCGAAGAAAGCACTTTAAGTTCGAGAGCGCCTGGCCACGTCCACCGAAAGAAGGCTACAAGTCGCAAATCTGACGAGGTCGCAGGTTGCAAGGTCGCATATCTTTGGTTTTCCGCCTTTTGCGACCCAGCGACCTAGTCGCAAGGTCGCAAGGTCGCATATCTTCGGTTTTTCTGCCTTTTGCGACCCCGTGACCCAGCGACCTAGTCGCAAGGTCGCATATCTTCATTTTTCCTCCTTTTGCGACCCCGCGACCCAACGACCTAGTCACAAGGTCGCAAGGTCGCATATCTTCGGTTTTCCGCCTTTTGCAACCCCGCGACCCAGCGACCTAGTCGCAAGGTCGCAAGGTTGCATTTCTTTGGTTTTTCTTCTTTTTGCGACCCCGCGACCCAGCGACCTACTCGCAAAGTCGCGAGGTCGCAATCTCTCATTTTCTTACAACTTGCGACCCTGCGACCCAGTCAGGTCGCAGGTCGCAACAACAGCTCAGGTCGCAGGTCGCAGAAAAGACTAGGTCGCAAGGCAGCCCAACGGTCAAGAAGATGAAAAGTCAAGGAAGCCCAAAGGGCAGGTTTTGTATTATAAATACTCCTTCAGGAGCTTGTAAACAGGATCTTTGGTTTGGGACTCAAGCAGAGTACATTGTATTACTAGTAGATTATACATTTAATGATGAATACAAGCATTTTGAAAAATCCCTTTGTGGATCTGCTGTTGTTTTATGTATGAGCACTCTTGAGTATTATATCTTCAGTTTCTGAACATCTTTGGATTAAGGGAACTGCATCTTTAATTTACATCACAGTTGCATAACAGTTTTCTGAGTATGTTAATGGTGGTTGAGTTTATTTCACTTTCTTAGCGAATGTTGATGACTTTGTTTATCTGCATTTGTGTTATCATTTAAAATTTTAGGAAGTGAAGGGTGTTATTGCTGTGAGGAACTGTTTCCTTTGCAGTCAGAACAGTTTACAAGCATGACCCAAATGAAGTGTTACTAACGACACTTCCTTCGGACTTCATGCTTTATTATTTTCTCTTGCTACTCATAGTGCTGCATGTACATTGAATACATCAATCATATGCCTTGTATCTGTCGATTAGGTGTGTATCCACTGTCTTATAGATTTTAAGTGAGACCCAAAGCAAAGGAAAAATCAGTGGTAGCCGGACCCACACCCCGGATGGGATCCCTATACCAAACGTTTCAAGGTTTGATTTGGGACCTTTTACCAGGGAGATCCCCTGCTGTTGGCCGGACAGATTTTCCCGTCAACAGGGAGGTAAAACCGTCCATATGGACATGATGGTTGTTCCAGGCCCCTTAGATTTCAATCTGCTTTTGGGGCGTGATTACACCTATGCCATGGGAGCACTTGTTTCCTCCCTATTTCGCATGATGTGTTTTCCACATGAAGGACGGATCGTGACCATTGACCAACTTGCATTCTTTGGTCCTGATGTGGCAGCTGGCCCGCCATCATCCCTTCCTGGCTTTTATCTACCCATTGTATCTGCCCCACCATAGGTCAACTATGTGGCTACCTACCCCGTGCCTGTGCTCAGTGATAGTGCCATTGTGCATCGTGTGCTGGGGGCATTGGGTCCAGACTTCCCAAGATGTTTTCCTTCCATCAGACCGGAAAATATTGGAAGCCATGACTTCTTGTTCATTATAAGGAGGTTGTCGGAGCATAGTTCCTTGTCTTGTGTTAAGCTCCTTTAAAAATGAAACAAGGTTGTCGGAGCATAGTTCCTTGTCTTGTGTCAAGCTCCTTAAAAAATGAAACAAGGTTGTCGGAGCATAGTTCCTTGTCTTGTGTCAAGCTCCTTAAAAAATGAAACAAGGTTGTCGGAGCACAGTTCGTTTTCTTGTGTCAAGCTCCTTAAAAAATGAAACAAGGTTGTCGGAACAAAGTTCCTTGTCTTGTGTCAAGCTCCTTAAAAAAATGAAACAAGGTTTTCGGAGCAGAGTTCCTTGTCTTGTGTCAAGCTCTTTAAAAAATGAAACAAGGGTGTCCGAGGATAGTTCTTTTAATGTGTCAACCTCGTTAAAATAATGAAACACGTTCCCGTTCAATTCGAGTCTTTGATAATTTCTCGTAAAATCCCAGTTGAGTCTTTCTCTTGATCTCATAACTTGAACCGTCACTCCATCTGCCTTTCATATGGACTGAAGCTTGGGGGGCATGTACCTCGAATTGAGTCACCATGCTGGGGGCATGCTTACTTTTTCAAGCATAGTTTATCTTTGTTTCAAGCTTGTGTAAAAATGAAACCAACTTCAAGCAGAGTTTCCTGATTTCAAGCTTGTGTAAAAATGAAACCTTTCCCATTTTACCTCTTGTGATTGCCATTTTATCAGCCTGTTTTTTCCAGATGAGCCTTGGTTTTCTCATTCCATCGTCATTATCTGTTTGGCCGATCATATGCCTTCACTTGGTTGTTTTACCCGTTCCTAAGGAATCGCTGCAATGAGTGGTCTTGTTAGCCAGCCTCTTAACCTGTATTTGTTCTGAGCAGTTCCACCATTACCGGAACCAGTAGCTACCCTTAATACCACTCGTTCCTCCAGGAGGAGTCAAATTTCAGCTCTTTTCTGACTCTCTAAACATGAAAAGATTGCTGAGTCCCTTGTTGTTTTGATCTCGTTAAAGTGGTCACGAAATGACATCTACCCAGTATACGTTTACCCCTTTTTCGGGCTGGGATAGATTATTTACGAAAAAGGATTACCCTAGCCTATCACGACTAGGAGGTTTTCTCAGATATTTTTTTCTACCTTTTCGGATCTGAGGAACTATTTACGAAAAGGGACCGTTGGAGTTTACTTTTCTGCTATCTTTTCAAACTCTCTAAACATGAAAAGATGCCGAGTTCTTCCTCTGTCAGACTCGTTAAACCATGATGACATTGGATTCAGTTGTAATGACATTATTCGAGTCGTTCCTTCCTAGGGCTCGTTAAATGTACTAGGATGGGTTCGTCCGAAGGACGGACTTATATGACAAGCATATGGTATCCTCTTCAAGCTTGTGTAAAAATAAAGAGGTACTCACTGAAATGGTGAGGAAAATGGAACCAGCATCATTGTCGTATCGGCAATATGTCGCTCTTGAACATGGCACTTGTTTGCATTCGTGTCGGGTTGGGGATATCTCATCTCGTTTTTTTTTCACTTGCCTCTGTGGGTTTGGGTAATCCCTTTTGACCTCTCATTTGCTCTTTGCCTCGTCACTATGACCTCTGATCTTTTGATTTCAAATAATGCCAAGCCCACTGTCGTGTCGTTCATATGTTCAAGAGAAGTTGACCTCTGCAAGCACCAACCTTCCTCTGATTCTCATCTGATCGTGACTCAAAAAAACACTATGTTCCTCTGTCTCGCGTTGATGATGTGGGAAACACTATGGCCCACCTTCGATCAAGGTCACTTCCTGTCAACCTCAACTCATTATCCAGGAAGCTGATCTAGAGACTCCCTTCTGGTGCCTTGGAGCCTGCATGCCTCAATGGCAAGTTCTTCGCATTCGACGCGAGGTTTTCATCATTGGCCTCCGATCGAGTGATTCTACGGGTGTTCAACACCAGCTCATTGATTCAAATGTCGTAGATTGTACCTTTAGTACCTTGAGGGCCATTGTCATTATTGGCGGTACCTCTCGCGTCTGTTAACAACTTTCATCATTGGTTGGTAATCAGACGATGTTCTTGCATGTTCGACTTCAGCTCATTTCTTCACATGCTTAGACTTGTACTGTGTTTGGATTGAGATGGAGCGCAAGACCCTGGATTGTGTCTGTTGTAATCCAGGCTGCGAGTTTGTGGATTATTATGATTATTTACATGACTCACTTACTGGATGGCTGCGACCATACCTGAGTCTATTTATCGATCCTCACTGGATGGCTGCGTCCATGCCTTGGATCTGGATTATTGTATACTCTGTTATGGATGGTGGCGCCCATACCACATATATATCATGTATCTGAGATATCAGTTGTATTTCTCTATGCAGGTTTTCCGACGGCGGTGTTTTCAGTTGGACACGTTCTCGTAAAGCATTTCACCCCTCTCTCTCTCTCGGGCCTCATACTTTAGGGGGCATCTGTTACACAGTAATTTTTCACCGTCCTTGCAATCCCCGTCTCGCACATTGGAGGGCTCATTTTGTGACCTGTGAGCAGTGACATAACTTGAAAATAATTTCATGGCATTCCCCTGAACATGTACTTTCATCCCCCTGAAGACATCTCCTTGTGAAAAACCCCAAAAATGGCTCTTTTTGCATTGGCGCGGGTAGCCAGTTCAGTACCCGCGCCAATGGGGAAAATCCTTCAAAGAGGTCGTACCAATTGGTGCTCTGTCCCAGAGTCGCACTCGTGCCAGCCAATTTAAGGAGTTTTTTTTAAAAATAAATGGCGGAAGTTTCGTCCCAACAAATTCATGGGCTGCTATCTATCTTGAGTTGGGAGGTTTGGCTACAGATTTCCATAGAGAGGAAGTGGTTTGCCACCTCTCATGGAAGCTTCCTTGATGATAGGGCCAATCCCATGATTATAGGGATCCCAACTCCCCTTCCTCCATCTATAAAAGCTTGCTCATCTCCTTTGCAAGCTAGTCTTCAAGTTCCCAAATTCCCAAGAGCCTTATGCTGCAAGAGCCTCCATAACTCCCTTAAGCCCAAATCCAAGCAAGGAGACTATTGTCAAAATCCGAAGAGAGAGGTTTGTCCCATCCTTGACAGGCTTTTCGAGACGTGTTCTGCTGGCGACGCTCCGAAGGAGAATTCAGCATCAGAACTATGGTTGTATTCTTTCTTTGATTGATTAATAATAAACGACTATTGGTTATGGTTCCACTCTCGTTGTTGTTTATAATGATGAGTTATGTCCTTTCTGACTGACATATAGTTTCATCTACTGGGTTTTACGCTTGTGCTTGTTTTGTTCCTCGCATGTGCAGGTGTCCATCACGGAGATCATGGGGATCATGATCTGCCAGGGTTAAGGAACGGGAGTGCTACCTCTTCTACAAGCAACAGCGTTGGACTCCAGGTAAGCCTTCATCACTAGTTGGTTTAATTGCAATTAGGAACCTGTGCTATAGAGTGAATGATTTTTGCTAGACCCGGTCTGGGCTAGTAGGGATCGCCTCTGTCCGCAGAGGGGATTTACCTCCACAACAACAGTGGAAGAGGCCTATCAGATGGCCTTGAAAGCAGAAGAGAAACTCTCGAGGAAACAATATGCCAAGAAGAGAGGTAATTTCTATGGGAAGGGAAGTCAGGGTGGTAGAGGAAAGCCTACTACACCCAGGGATGGAGCTAACAGTAGCTCACCTCAGAATGCATCTACAGAGGATGATGCAAGGGGAAAAAGGGGTTCTTACAGAGGAAAAGGAAGAGGAGGCAAAGACAGAGGCAGAGGTAGAGATTTAAGGTGTTATAGATGTCAGCAAGTGGGACATAAGCACTATGAGTGTCCAGAGAATGTGGGTGCTGGTCCAAGAAATGATGTTGTTGCCCAGGCTGGAGAAGAGGCAGAAATTGAAGAAGAAATTATTCCAGAGAGGGGAGAGTCCTTGGTGGTTAAGAAGGTCCTGTTGAAGCATGCTAAAAAGGTCACTGAGCCTACACAAAGGAAGACTTTGTTTAGGAGCATATGCAAATTCCAAGGGAAATGCTGCCAGATAGTCATTGATAGTGGTAGCACAGACAATTTGGTTTCCACTGAGGTAATAGAAAAGTTGAAGTTGAAGACAAGGGAGCATCCAACTCTCTACAGGGTGTCCTGGCTGCATAAAGGGCACCAGCTAGTTGTAAAAGAACAGTGTGAGATAGAGCTGCAAATGGGAAAATACAAAGATAAGGTCCTGTGTGATGTAATGCCCATGGATGTGTGTCATATACTGCTAGGTAGACCTTGGAAGTTTTACAGATCATCAGTGCATGATGGCAAGAAGAACACTTACGAGTTCTTCAAGGATGGGGTACATCATACATTGATACCCATGGAAGAAGGAGAGCCACCCAACAGAGTGATTGATCCATAGACCTTGTTGTTGAGCAGGAAGGAATACCTGCAGCAGATAGAAGAAGAATAGGTAAGTTTTTCTCTAGTTTTCAAACCTAAAGTAGTTCTTACTTCTACAAATATTTCTGATTTGCCAGTAGAAATACAAGAGATGTTAGACAATTACTGTGACATTGTTGTAGATGATTTACCTGATGAGCTGCCACCTGTGAGGAAGATCAGTCATCAGATAGATTTTATCCCTGGTTCAAATCTGCCAAATAAGGCAGCCTACAGAATGACTCCCAAGGAAAATGAGGAAATCAGGAGACAAGTGCAGGAGTTGGTGGACAAGGGGCTGATCAGAGAAAGTTTGAGTCCATGTGCAGTACCAGCAGTATTGATCCCAAAGAAAGATGGAGGCTGGAGGATGTGTACTGATTCCAGAGCAATCAATAAGATCACAATCAGGTACAGATTCCCTTTGCCTAGAGTTGAGGATTTGATGGACTGTTTGAGTGGTGCTAAATATTTGTCAAAGATAGATTTAAAGAGTGGATACCATCAGATTAGAATAAGAGAGGGTGATGAGTGGAAAACTGCCTTTAAAACAAATGAAGGACTGTATGAATGGATGGTAATTCCTTTTGGGCTGTCAAATGCACCTAGAACTTTTATGAGGCTTATGAATGAAGTATTGAAAGAATTCATTGGTAAATTTGTGATAGTGTATCTGGATGACATATTAGTTTTCAGCAGAACTAAAGAAGAACATCTAAGGCATCTTAATCATGTCTTGAAGAAGCTGCACCAAGAGAAACTGCTGATAAATTTGAAGAAATTCTCATTCATGAAAGAAGAGTTGGTGTATTTGGGTTTTGTTGTTTCTGCAGAAGGATTGAAGATGGACCCAGAAAAGGTTAAGGAAATTGTGGAGTGGCCTTCACCCAGGAATGTTTTTGAGGTAAGAAGCTTCCATGGACTTGCTAGTTTTTACAGAAATTTTATAAGAAACTTCAGTAAGATTAATGCACCCATAATTGAGACAATAAAGAAGAGAAAACAGACATTTAAGTGGACTGCTGAAGCAGAGAGAAACTTTAAAGTTTTGAAGCAAAAGATAACGGAGAAGCCTGTTTTGATTCTGCCTGATTTTACTAAACCATTTCAAGTAAAATGTGATGCCAGTGGAGAGGCCATTGGAGCTGTGTTGAGTCAGGATGATAGGCCTGTGGCATATTTCAGTGAAGATTTGAGTGACACCAGAAGAAAGTATTCCTCATATGAGAAGGAATTCTATGCGATTGTTCAGGCACTGAAGAAGTGGAGACATTATTTGATGTCCAGGGAATTTGTATTGTATTCTGACTATCATGCTTTGCAGTATATTATACAACAGCCCAAGTTGAAACATAAGCATGCTAAATGGGTTGAGTATCTCCAAGGATTTAATTTTGTTTTGAAACATATAAGTGGCCAAGCCAATAAAGTAGTTGATGCTTTGAGTAGGAGGCACATGCTTGTTCAAGAAACAAATTTTGAAGTTGTAGGATTTGATTTTCTCAAAGAATTGTATAAAACATATCCATATTTTAAAGAAGCATTTGAGGCATGTAGTAACCTTGTTTTAACAGATAGAAGCCAGTGGCCAGATTATTTCCTGCAGGAGGACTTGTTATTCAGAAGAAGCCAACTGTGTGTACCAAAATGTTCCATGAGAGAAAATTTGATCAAAGAGAAGCATAGTGGTGGATTTGCTGGAAACTTTGGTAATGATAAGACTTATGAGCAGCTGAGTCACTTCTATTACTGGCCCAAGATGAGAGCAGAAGTGGAAAAGTTTGTGAAGAATTGCAAAATCTGTCAATATGCCAAAGGAAGGAGCCAGAATGCAGGATTGTACACTCCCTTGCCTATTCCAGATAGGCCTTGGGACATGGTGAGTATGGATTTTGTTCTAGGATTGCCCAAGACTCAGAGAGGGAATGATGCAGTCTTTGTTGTGGTGGATATATTCTCCAAAATAGCACATTTTATTCCATGCTATAAAACTAGTGATGCCACCCATGTTGCTAACTTGTTTTTCAAGGAAGTTGTTAGATTGCATGGGTTGCCCAAGAGTATTGTTTCAGACAGAGACACCAGATTTGTGGGTCACGTTTGGAGGACATTGTGGAAGAAACTTGGTACCAAAATAAGTTTCAGCTCAGCTTATCATCCCCAGACTGATGGACAAACTGAGGTAGTGAATAGGAGTCTGGGAAATTTGTTGAGAAGTCTTGTAGGAGAGCATCCCAAGCAGTGGGATCATATTTTTCCCCAGGTGGAATATGCATATAATGACTCACCAAACAGGAGCACATGGAAAATTCCATTTCATATTGTTTATGGAATGCACCCCAAAGGAGTATCAGAGTTAAGAAATCTGGGAAAGGCAGAGCTAAGGAGTGCAGATGGTGAGGAATTTGCTTCAGAGATCTGGGCCATACATGAACAGGTGAAACAACAACTACAAGGCAGCAGCATCAAATACAAAAGCAGAGTGGACTTGAGCAGAAAAGAAGTTCATTTTGAAGTAGGAGATCAGGTTTTGGCACACTTGAGAAAGGAGAGATTCCCAAGGAAGCAATATAACAAGTTGAAGTTCAAAAGGATTAAGCCATGCAAGATACTTAGAAATTTTTCTGCAAATTTTTATGAGATTGAATTACCTCCTGATGTTGGAATATCTCCCATTTTTAATGTTGCATATTTGTACAAGTATGAAGACGATGGTGCAGAAGAAAGATCAACAGACATGGGACAGATTGAGTGGAAGGAACAGCTACCTCCAACACAGCCATTACAACTAGAGAAGATATTGGACAAAAGAGTGTTCAAAAGGACCAGAGGACAAGAGTACTTTCAATACTTGATCAAATGGAAGGACAAGCCAGAGGAAGATTCCACTTGGATGACTGAAGGAATGTTGCAGAAGATAGGCAGATCAGTGGAAGAGCTCATGGACAGGAGTCCATGAATAAGATTGCCCTCGGGAGTCTGATGCAAGGGCATTAGACACTAGCCAGCAATGTAGGAGTTTTTGTCCACATGTTGTGGCTAGGAGGGTTCAAATTCGTCGAATTGTAATAGCTAGGTGTCAATACCTCAGCTGACTGTTTCATTTAGAGTAGTTAGAGTCGTAGAAGTCGAATAGTTCAGTTAGTCTACCTATCATATTTCAGTTAGTTGAATTATTGTAACTAGGCTGTTGATTTCTAAACCGGTCCTCGCAGAGGAACCGAAGAGTCACCTTGTAATGTATATAAAGTGTATTCCTTGGATGTATTGAAGGAGAGGAGAAAGAGGAGAGATTTCTGCAATAAAAATTTGTGCGTTAACAATTGCTTCAAGTTAAATAATTTTAGTGCTCATTTTCCATTGAATTGTCTCAGATCCTTAGTTGCGAAGAAATTGTTTAATTGTGAGGCGATTGAACAGTGGTCTATATGGAATCATTGAGTATGGTTGTCGCATAATTCCCGCATTTCCCTGGTTATTGTTCCCCGTGAATTGCTCGAACGAGCTTTGTGAATTAAATCCCAACCCTAGACAAAGCCTATGTGAAAAAACCGTGGTCGTTGAACTTTGTGCAATAATAGTGGAAACCCCCGCTTAATAAAGAGATAATCTGTTCATTGTTAATTAGAATCCTGACCCGAGGCTAGACCTGAGTTAGTGAACACAAAGGATAGCGTAACCCGATTTAACCCGTGGTCAGTCACTGTTCAAAACCGTGAGCAGATTTGCGGAGGTGGGTTGCCCATATCGCACCGCTTTTGCGGAGTAGGCGGTATTTTCTGAACGCGAGCGATTCCATTCAAGGTTCGACACATGGCGAGGTGGACCCCCGGAAAACCACTGCTCAAAGCGCGCCATCGCACGTTATCGTTCGACCAGGGGAGCCGAGCGATATTGTCGAGAGCCGTTGATTTTGGAAGGGGCCATCGGACGGTGGTCGCTAGATAAAGATGCACAAAAGATAACTAGTACGGCACGTGCGTTTGATTGGGCCATCGATCGTAGAGGTGGGGCCGGGCCGAAGGTCCATTGTAACGTCGGTTGGTTATAAAGTGTCAGGCTATTAATATAAGGTTCGAAGATATAATTAAATTTGCAAAGGTTATGGATAATTTTATTTATCAAATTCCACAAATTTGATAAATAACCTCCAGGGAAGAAAGGTAGACCACGTGGAGTCAAAAAGCGGGGTTTGATAAGGATAATGCTAACAGGACCACGGCTACAGTGACCATCTCTCCTTGGGGACAACCTTCAGTTTTGTTGGAAGTTTTCTTGGATGTTTTAGGGACTTGTTGTCATAAGAAGGACTCGATCTCCAACTGAGAAGTAATTCCTATTAATATGATCATCATGCCATGGTTTCGGTCTCTGCTTCTCTACACTTCGATGAAAATATATGAGAAATATATGCTCATCTAATTTCCATAACTCTTGAAGTCATTCCACAACTAAATCATCATCTATAATTTTGGTGGCTTGCGCAATGTATGAGTCATGGATGATAAAGTTTGCATGAAATACAAATTCTTTCCCATATATCAATTGGAATGGAGTATACTTATGAAACTTCTTAGTAGTATTCATATATTGCCAAAGTGTCGCAACAACTCTTTCATCCCAATTGTCTCTATTTGTGGAAGAGAATTTGTTGAGACCGTTCTTCAAAATTTTGTTCCTTTGTCGGCCTAAGGATGGTAAGGATTGCTCTTATGATTTTGAACAAGGAATTCCTTAGTTAAAGTTGCAATAGTATCATTGATAAAATGAGTTCCTTGGTCACTATATAAATTTCTTGGGCAACCAAATATGGTAATGATATTATGAAAAATGAAGTGAGTTGCAGTACTGGTGGTGAAATATCTAATTGGAACAACCTCTTCCCACTTGGTGTGATGTGCCATCATCTTACAAGAGATTTTTCTGCATTGACTTGGACTCACCGCTTGAATAATTTGTTTCTTCCACTGCTTTGGATCATTCTCCAACCTTCTCTTCACCATAACCTAATCCTGCATAATGAGGTCCTTCTACCAATTCTATGGGATTAGTTATACCTTGGCCATTAACTGGAAGGCATTTTACTCAGAGAGAGTTTTTGGATATGATGTGGAGGATGGTTTATGTAATCCTTCCACACTCTAAAACTGTACCAAAGCCTCTTCTGCAACTTGTAGCTGAATTCACGAATTTTGGTTCTCATCTTGTGCTACTTGCAACAACCTTCTCAACTCAACATTCTCTTCCTAAATACTCTAGTTGATTTATTCATTTTCTCGATTCCATTCTTTCTTTGATTCTTTACCCATCTTGAATTAAACACTTGCAATATTTATTAGAATTGCTATGATTTCACTTGATCTGGACTGAAATCAAAACTAATGTATGCATGATAAAATTAATTATTAACTGCCATAAATTATTACTTATGAATTAATAACCATTCATATACTGCAAAATTGAACATTAACATGAAATCAAATATGGTGAAAAAGAGACGATAATTTATTAATTGAGTTCACACAATGGGCTACGTCTGTAGGTCCGCTCAACTGAGGAACCATTCCATTATAATGCTAGGAAATCCACAATATTTATTACATCAATATGGAACTTGATTTGGCCATGTAGTGTTGTAACAAACTCTAGGAAGATTGTTGCATTAATCAAACTCTTGCTACTCTCGAACCATTTGAAGAGTGTCATCAACATTCTTAGCTTCCTATTCCACACCTATCGTGTCTCAGAACGAAACCATCTTGACTTGTGCACTCTATACAAAATCACTTAAGATAACTTGTCTTCAGGTCTATTGTTACTTAATAACCTCTAAAAAACCTCCTCTTCTCTTGTTTTCCTCCAAAAGGGAGTTGAAACTTGTGTTTTTTCATTAAATGACACAATATGAATGAGGTTTAAAATATCAAAGGTTTGGACCATACCCCCCACACAGTGTTGTTGCACATCGGCTATACAATACAATATGAAAATTCTGGCTCTAGAAGGTTGTTAGTTCAAATCCCCGAGGGCTTTGGATTTTTGGTACCAACATGATACTTCATATCAAAACTAATGTTTCAATTGTAAACACAGAATGGATCTCTAACATCATGGTTGTTGGATTTTTGGCAAGTGAGTTTAGTTATGGGATATCTTAGCATCAAACCCATGGGCCTCCACCTTGGGGACGTTTGTTGTAACAACCTTGTATATCGAACCTTTGGTGGACTTTACAAATCCCAAGTTGTTGGTGTGACAATTAAACATTATGGTTTGTCAATGTGAGGTCAAGGGTTCAACTCTCAGTGACCCATTTTTGGCAAAATATATGAAACCAACAAGATTTAAATATATGATTTGATACCACATTTAACAAATATGATGCATTTACAAACGATAATTTTTTGCTTTTTATTTTTATTTTTCATTACCTGTCAAGGTCAGGGGTTTGAGCCCATCTGCTGGCCTTTTCACAATCGATGGCTAAACATTCTTGGCCTTTTGAAGGCTTCCATGTTGCAACGTTTAATTGACCCATGCCAACTACTTAGTCAACCACTATCAAATCATATGCAAACCATATTCCATGTCATATGCCAAATGAGTGCCACATCATACACTAATAGTGTGGTACATCACATGCCAATCATATGCAACTTCAGATACTTATGCCACATGTCATCTCCTGAACCTAACACATGTCTTGTATGGTCTGCCATGTTTCCACTGCCCTAAGCTGACATGTCATTTGTATAACTGCCATGTGTCCATTGCTTAGGCTTCCACATAATATATACGACTTCCATGTGTCCATAGTGGCGATGCCACATGGCACCTCTATCATTCGTTTTTCTTGTTTAGAAAAATATTTAGAATATGATATTTTTCTCGTACGAAGGCCACTTGAAGCCATTCAAAAGGCATCAAAAAGGTCTCATCAAGCTCTACACAATGAGTATACTTTCACTAGATTATAAGACTATCAATTATAAAAGGTTACAAAGATACTCCTAGATCACCATGTTATATCCATTCCTTGGAGCTTTATGTCTTTCCTCTTACTTTAGAACTACTCCCATACTTCATACCATTTATACTAAAGATCAGTTATCTCTCTTCATTTTGATCTTGTATTTTATATATGACTTGAGAACAATTAGATTGATGATGAATTCAACATGGGTTTCAGGAATTCTAAGTCTACCCAATTTTGTTCCATTACATTATTTTTTGAGTTCATATAACCTTCTATATTTACATATTATTTTTCATTTGTTATCTAGGGGATGTTTCTTGTTCAATTTTTATTATTGGATACATCGAAGGAGTCTTATAATGAATATTAAGGTGTTGAAATCCCCACTATTTTTTCCCTTATTTTCATCATTCAAATGGGTTCACTCTTGATCCTATTGAAGAGGTTCTTATACATCTTTATCGAGTCTAGAACTAACAATATTGAGCTCCTATATTCCATGGGGGAATTTCCTTTATCATTATGAATGGATTTTTTTTATGCCTTACATCTGGGGGAGAGTAATCTTGGTGATTGATCTTGGGAGAGGAATGGATTGTATATATAAGTGGGATCTTGCATTTCTTGGCATAATACTCTTCCCTATTACCATGGAAAATTCTTCTAGGGAAAGTTACTAGAGGTGGCCACACTCTTTGCAAATGTGACATCTAAAAGGAATATTGGTGTAAACCAACATGTACTAGTGGTATTTTTTCCTACCTATTTTTAGTGCTAGATCTGGGAATGCGAATAGATTATATCTTTAAGTAGGGTCTCACATTTCTTAACACATTCTCTTCTCTCTCACCCTAGACGATTCTTCAAGGGAAAGTGTGCTAGAGTTAACCATGATCTTTAAAAATGTGACATATAAATGGAATTTTGGTGCAATCCAAACTCTACCAATGGGTTTTCTCCTATTAATTTCAATGATATTATGTTTGGAAGTTCTTTATTTAGGTTTACCTCCAAAATTTATGCGTTAATATTGTAGATTATATTGTGAAGGTTTTCTAATCTACCATAATAAACGTTCATAATTTATTTCCTATGACTCTCTTACTATTATTTTATATACTTTGGCTTTAGTTTTGATTTATTTCCTATGACTCTCTTACCATTATTTTATATACTTTGGCTTTAGTTTTGAATAGAGAGATAATGAAACCCGTTAAAAAATTGGAAATTAGAGGAATATCCTTGAGATATACCTTAAATGGATGAAACCCAACCTTTGAGAAATTTCTATACCATATTTTTACAAATGAGCTTTCTAATGAAAGTTGGATATATGTATTTTGTTACTATCTATTTCACTAGCTCCTTCTCTTGACTAAATTTCATATCATGCTTTTTATTTGCATATGTAGAAACTATCTATTTCTTCCTCCTTTCTTCTACCATCAACATTCCCCCTTTGGGATCTTTCCTCTCATTTTTTGGGTTCTTGTTTGGCATGTTAGTGTTAGGAGAGGGAGGTGCACCCAATTTAGATACTGATGCAATAGTTTCTAAGAGTTTAGATGATAGAGAGGATGTTAACATAGTATACTTTCCTATTTATTTATGATTTTTATTCTCCTCCTATAATGTGACCATTTTTGGTAGACTTGGTTTTCCATTTCAATTGTGGTGTAACCTTGTTCTACTATTAGTTTTGGTGGCATGCTTATATTTTTTGGGTCTTTCAAAATCATGTTTGACTAAATTTTTTGCCTACATCAAGTTCCTTATCATCCTATCCTCCTAGTAGTGGTTCATGCTATTTGCTTATTATTATCATCATATCCTTAGGAGCCTTATCCATCCATGATTTCTTTTATGGTTCAAGAACACTAGTTGTCTATGTCTACACACACCCACCCACCCACCCACAACCACACCCACACACCAACATATCTATGTGTGTGTATTCCATGTAAAACCTAACTCAGAAACCTAAGGGATGCTTCCTCACATTTGAGGATGACATCCCTAGTAAGATTATTGGTGTATATTGGTATGCATAACCAAGCTTATTAAAACCAAGCATATGTTAGAACAAAAATATTGAAATGGATAACAAAAGTTATGAAAATTGATTGACCTAACCCCTTAGTATTTTGTTGTCGCTTCGACAAACACCCTCCAAAATTTTTCTTACGCTTGAATTTTGGAGCCCATTGAGGATCTTGCAATCTATCATCCCATGGTCACTTCATGGTAATCTAATGTTTTGCAAAGTATTAATTTCTCTTCTAAGTTTCAAAGTTACTTTCTCACACATGTTCTGTCTTCAATGAATTCCCAAACACACATATTTCTATGCAATATTATATAGGTACTATAAATCTCTTGAAGGTAATGCTTGCACAATCACTAGTGATAGTGACTACGTAATACATAAGAACAGTGCATTATGTAGCACACGATGACAGTTAGTGCACACTATCCATTAACAACCTTCCTTAGATTGCAATTGTATTTCTATTTCGATGATTTTTTTATTTAGCACACCTTTATTTTCGCAAGTGTCGCTTTCACATTTGCAACTGCCATTTTTTCTTTCTTTCACTCTAACAAGTATAATTTTCATGTTGTCTTCATTTTGGCATGTGTCACTTTCATTTTCTTTAATCCTTTTCAAGTTTTGTTTGCACTTTTCTCTTACTTTCGCAATGTCATCTTATGGTTGGGGAAGTGTCACATCTATTTAAAGGGAATCATTTGTACATTATTTGAGGGAAGTTCTAATGCATTCTCCTACACTACTATTTTCCATATATAATAATGACATGCATTAGACACATTCCCTAATTTTTATGCACTATTGTACTGTTGTCTTCACTTCCATTGCAAAGTGTATCATAATTGTTGCCCTTGGAGGAGGATGTTGTTTTTCCATCACATTAAGGGGGTCATGTTGATTTTGAGTGCAGAGTGTTCAACGTTGTGTCGTTGATTTTTTTGAGTGTGTGATCATGTTCAAGTCCTACCTTGGTTTCACCTTTGCCTCACTGGTCCCACATAGTCAAATTCTAGAAAAAAATTTGCCCGACCAACCTGGACCCTCTCTACCTCTCTAAATTATGCATTGTGTAGTTGTAAGCTTAATTCATGCATCCTTGCCTCTTGGAACTACACAATTTTCAGTCACTGTCTCTGAGGATTGTGCATTGCATAGTTACAGTGCTCGACTGCTCACTACAAGGAAAAGACACTCTAGCGTAGGTTTTAAAGGACGTTTTCAGTGTTATAAAATTGGCCAAAATTTTCAAAAAAACATTTTCTACAACATCCGTTTTTGGTAATAGAGGTTTTGACGGAGCTTCTAATGGAACTTCAACAAAACTAAAAAAAATTGGGTGACCGAAGGTTTTTACAAACGTATTTCTTATTGGTGCGCAATCCATGTGTGATCGCATCGGTGCATTTTAGCCTTTACACACCGGTACTGTAAACATACCAAGCACCGGGATGGAAACCAAATTTCGGAGGCCTCGAGGAGTTTAGCAACGTCCCGGTGCGTGTTACCAACAAATACGCACTGGGATGATAAAAAGTGCATGCACTGACACTGTTAAGGTGTAAAAACACACCGGGCTGTTAAGGTGTAAAAACACACTGACGCGTTAAAGGCAAACCATACCGATGCATGCAATGCCTATCCACTCGGGTCGTCGTTGTCAAAAAAGTGCACCACGCATTCTAATTGGTATTGGTATTTGGTGCGGTGCTCATAGGTCATAGAAATGCACTGGTGCGCAATATCATACACACACACTGGTGTTCATTTTCTATTTTTTAGAAACATTGACCTATGACAATGCAATTATTGTGATTTTTAAAAATTCATTATTCATCAAAAATTGACACATATCTTATAACGGTATTCATATGAATTAATTTTTATTAGTGCATTTGAATGTGATGTTTAGATGATTTTTTTATATCATCAGATTTCACATCTCTTCATTATAATATTTAATCATCCATATATTTAATGAGTAGTGTAACATTTCACAATGACAATGGAGAACACAATAGAATAAATTAAAACATATTTTATTATATATATATGAATAAGACACTATTTGTCATACAAAATGGGACAATTATTGGTATCCCTTTTTCTTTCAATTGGGACACTATGTCCATTACATTAAACAAAATGTCTAATTTCACAGACAAATATTTCAAAAAATACAACGCCTTGCTTTGATATCCAAACATATTGATCATCATTCTTTACTGGAACTGCTACCACTACTTGAGCTACTTCCATGACGGGTTATTTGGAGAAATATTTTTTTCATTGTGTTGATTGTTTTCTTCTCCTTCAAGTTCCATCTACAAACATAAAAATAAAGTGTAATGAGTGTATCTACATTGGTGAGAATAATAAAAATTGCAATATTAAATAATATACATCAGTGTAAATTGAAAAGAATTGTACCATAGCAATAATTGACTCGTGAACTATACACATTCTTTCAAACCCAAATTTCATGCCTTCTTTCAAGAATTCATTTGTTGGCGCAATTCCATACTTTGTTTCCGACAAGTTTTATACCCCATAACAAATCACAGATTTAATATAGACGGAGCTAAGTAAAACAAGATAGATACTTACAAATTCCACAATTAATTTTTGATATGCCAACATATACTGACAACTCATATTTAACCGAATGTCAATCAATTCTTCTTATGGTTATTTTTGTATGTTAGCACTTGTTTGAAGACATTCAATGATGATTGTTGTAAAACAACTTAAAATATACAAAAATGAAATCTAGTTAAGTTGTTATAAGAAACTAATAATTACTCACAAACTTAGATATCAACCATTTTCTTCCTTGTCGTCCTATTTTATGTGCTAAATGGGTTCCATTTTCTTTTATTTTCTACAAGAAAATACTTGAAAACTAATATTTAATGCTAAATTATTTATTTATTGTACCTAATCAAAAAATTCAATGATTACATATTACATTTGAAGCACATTGTTGTTGAGATGGCTCCTTGTGCGATGCAATTATGCCCATTTATTTAACCATCTCCTTGTACACCTCTTTGGACATTCCTACTGGCATATTTCTGATATCAACTCGTTCATCCTTTGAGACTTTCACAATCTTCTTGAAAAAGTAACATGACAATAAACTATTTAATTTTTATATTGATACATGAAAACTAAATATAACAAAAGTGATATTTATAAATTATTGCTTTGTAGTAATATATACATATAATTCTAGAAAAAAATTTACAGGAATATTACTTTTTTCAATCCTTCTTTTTTGTTGTTGTACATTTTTTCTATTAAAAGTTTGACATGTCTCGTTGACCAATTCTCTGGAAACTCTTCCTGTAGTTTAAATAAAATTTGGTTCTTGGAATCATTGTATTGATTTTTGTATTGTAAGTGGAAAGAAATTTTATACATTCATTCCACTAGATCCCTCAAAGTTTTGTAAAATCCCCCCCCCCCCCCTTTCGTTAACCTCCAACAACACTCCATATGAGCTAAGTAGAAATTCATTTTCATTCGCATGTTCTATTTTTTTTCTTTTCTTAGAACAACATTCATTTTCTTCGTTGTTGGTCCCTATAGAACATTACACATATATGAATTAATAGATTTTTTGAAACATGTTTTCTAATAGTTTTAAGTATATTATTAATGAAAATTCAAAAAAGAAACTCATATTGGATCGATAGTATTTTTTCATTCACCTTGTTCATCCTATTGAAATTTTTCCATCAAGATTTTATGCTCTTCTGGTATTAGATCAGAAAGAATCTTATTGAGCTTCGCCATTTTTTGGCTCTACATGATACACACTAAACAATACCTATTATTTAAACTTAGATATAGTTCAAAAATAATAATTTTTTGTAAATAATTTATAAAGAACTTGCCTTTTTTTCTTTTTTGGATGTGCTATTAGTATTTTTGCTACTTGAACTCTTCTCAGCCATTTATTTATCAATATAAAACATGTACCATTCATTAGTATATTTAATAAATAAATCACATAATTTTCAGGTAAAAAAAAAATCAAGAAAACAATGCGTCTATCTAAATTAAACGTCTGGTGCGACTTTTGCAACTTAAGCACTGATAACAGTGCGATAGGTTATTATAAGCGCACCACCACTATAGTAGAAACACTATGGGATGCTCTTTGTCAATAGGAGACCCGGAGCATTATATTAATACTAGAGCACCAATTAACATAAACATAAAGGAATAGAAAATTGTTTTTATCAAACAATGTTTTTTGTCAATACGCGCCCGGTGCGTTATACTAAAAGCGTGCACCAGTGCGCTATTTTTAACAGTGCGCACCAATTAACAAAAGCTATTTTAAAAAAAACTTGCAAGGACTGACAAGGATTGGGATCCGACTTTGCAAGTGGTTCTGTGAGTTAGATGTCATACGCCTATGTATATAGTAATATAAATCCTATAAATCTAAAATGAAAAGCCCTAATTGTGAATTTTTGCAATCACATAAACAAGAAGAAGCAAGGGTTTAACATAAGAATGGATTTTTTTGTTTTTTGTTTCTAAATTTTAATTAAATGTAAATAGGAATAGAGATTGTAAATTATTTTATTAGTAAAAGGCACTGTAAAATTTAAATGTTTTACTACGCATGTATTAAATCTAATAGAAACTGTAAAAAAAATAATTATTACAGTAAAATTTAACATTTTTACTATACTATAGGGTTTTTGTGTGAATCACTAGATGTTTCAAATTTTGATTCTCTGAATAGTGTTTTTGTTCAAAAGTATTTTGTTGCTCCACAGTGCTCTCTTGTTCAGGTATGTCTCTCATGCAAATCCATCCATGAAATTTTTTGCAAAAATAATGAATAATGAATATATTTTACTATTTAACTAACTTTTTTATGAAATTAGATTTCCGAAAATAAATTTCCACTCATTTTTAAGTTGACCACTTTGTTTTTCACTTAAAAAAAAAAAAGTTGTTCTTTTTTTTCCTAATATTCAGTGTGTTTGTTAACTAACAGCACCAACGCGTTCGGTAATAAAACCGCACTGGTGTGGTTAACAGTACATTAGCACCGATAACAATAACTCATTTTTTTAAGGCACCGAAATTACTTTAGGTATGTATACCAAAATTTATTGTTGATTTTTCTCAAATGCAGGGAGAAAATATCATAATTATATCAAATGGACAATTCCTCAAAATTCAACTCGTTCCATAATATTCCTCAAAGTCCATCACAAAGTTCTCCCTATCCATCTCCAAACGTAATTACTTCAAATTTTATTTATATTTTCATTATCTAATTGAATTTATTTATTTTATCCATGTCAATCAGTTGAATAAAATTAATGTATAAAAATTTTCAGGTTCATGAAGATTCAGAATCGAGTTCAGATGCACAAAATATTCAAATAGTTCCAAAACATTAGAAGCTCTTATCAGTAGCATCATATCGCAAGGCGCGATTGGTAGATGAAAATGGACAAATGCTTCACCCTACCAATTGTAACATGACATCTTCTAGCCACAATCCTAGGACAATGATGGTAATAATTGTTTAGTATAATGTAATTATTTCAACGTCAAACTAATTAATCATGCTTTGAAGTTCTTACTAATTGATATCATCGATATTGTACTAATCATGTTCAAATATATTTTTTGAAATTATCAGGATTCTAGTGATGATGAGCGACCTACCAACCATCTTCCGTTGCACCCCACAACAATTTCAAATCGAGAAAATGTTGAATTAAGTGAAAAAATTGGAGAGGAACGATACCAAGAATGGTTGAATCAACCACCTATTCAATTCCCACTACGTCCAGATTCACCAAGTAGGAATGACTACAACAATTGTAGTTATTCACAAGCTATAAATAGAGGAAATCAAATAGAGGTTGGTATGGATGATTAATTAAAGGATACGACTACCATGGAAATAATGTTGTTAGATTAATTCTAGAATTATGATCAACTAGGGGATACTCGGACATGCCCCTCTTGGGCATCATCTCGCCCCAAATGTGCATTTGTACCTGTATCATCGACCTACAAGGATGACACACAAAAGTAGGCCTCGCCTCCAGAAACCTCTAAAAAAATAAACAAAACAACTCTGAAGAAAAAAGGAAGGTCGACCTCCCACATGCCTACGAATGACATCTAAATAAGGCGATACAAAAATGCCACAAAAAAATGGCAAACCATCTAACAAGTCGTGGCCTCTGGAATAAAGAATCAACATAAAATAAAAGAGGGAAACTAATGTGTTTCCTGTCACTGTTATAATGTGAAATGGTCGTCGGTAATAGTGAGAGGCACCTAACCTCCTCTAGACCAAAAGAAGTAATCCATAGCTGTCCACCAGACACCTGAAAATCTGCAGGAGAAAGTATATCATCCCTAATGTATCTCTGGGAGTACACCAACTAAATCCCTACTACATAACCGATAGGGACATCAGGGAAGTGGGGAAAATCCTCCCCTCTCCTAGATAGGCCAGTAATAAAATAAATCTCCTCCCCAGTGGGTTGGTACCATTTCTCAGCATCGACACGGAATGTCTGTCGGTGGGCATCCCACCTGTAGATCAACTATCCTAATAACCCATTGTGCCCCTTCAGGGATATAGCCTCCTCGTAGAACTTAAGGAGGCCTACCTCCCTTAAGAGCAACTGGGTTGGTGGCCTAATAGGGCGAGGTTACAAAAGTATCTCCCTCTCCTTTGCCTCCCACTGTTGTATCATGTTATAATTGTCATTCCTCTACTCGTGTTGTTGTCTTTCCTCTCTCTGTTGACGTCGCTGAATGATTTAAATATTAAATACATCAACCTCCCTCATACATAAAACCTAATTTTTTTTATTAAATGACAAATGTATCTACAAATATATAAATATAACTTTTTTCGAAAAAAAACATTCGGTGCGCCAAAAAAGAGTCACACACCGCAAACGGTGCGTACATTTCTCTCACGCACCATCCACGATGCGCATTAAAAAACCTCATGTACCACAAAAACAAAGACTATTACTTAGCAGTACGTTGACAAAACATATCCACCCCGGGGCATTTTTTAAAGCGCAACGCACGACCAATTAGCAACATTTTACCACTAGCGGTGTGTTACCAAACACACACTTCCCTGGTTCGGTATGTTTGACTGACGCACCACCGTAAATAAAATACAATGGTGTGTCTTGGTAAACTAACGCACTGCTGGAAATAAATGTTAATTTAAAAAAAAAATTACACTGTTGGTGCAGTCGAAAACCGACAAGCACCACGGTATTTTATTGTTATTGTGGTGCATTTTGTCTTGGTACCGCATCGGGTTGTCACATTAACCATCGGGTGCAGTTTTCGTTAATGTCGTTTGTGGTGCGACCTGTAAATTTATAGGGATCACCGGGAACAATGCGAGCCGAACGACTTGAATGCACCGCGCAAGAATTTTTTTTTTCAAAAAAATGGTGAATTTTAGCTCAATTTTAAAAATTAATCTTCTAAAATTTTAAGTTGGCGATAAACAAGTAGACTACCTACACATTTGTGCGTCAAGGAGGCATCTTTACAATGGAATCCTAAAAACCAAATTTTCCCACCATTTTGAAAAATTCGAAGTCCACACAATGAGCAATGGACAGAAGCAATGCGGGCAATGAGAGCATCGATGACAGGGTACCTCACAGAAGGAAAATTCACACGATGCTTGAGAGCTCTACAACACTGTAACAAGTAAAAACGAAATTTTTACGACCGATTTTTTTTTTAAATTAACCCTTTTTCGGTGCGCTCGATTATGAGACGCATCGGGCGGTTGTATGAATGGCGCAAGGCACTTCTTTACGGTGTGCTGGATTGCTGAGATGCACCGGGCCAGTTTGTATGGAGCGCACAATGATTCCTTTGAATAAAAACCCTATTTCGGTGCATCGTTGTACATAAATAGCACTGGGCCATTGTCGTTAGTAAATAGCACCGAAATGTTGAGTGTCTCGGTGTGCCATTTGATAGTACGCATCGGTGTGCTTGATATAAAACGCACCCATGTTTTGTATGTATGAAATGCACCATTGTTTTCGTAATACGTAAAAATAACTCTACAACGCTTCTTTAGCCTCTACCATGCACCAATGCATCAGATATATATCAAGCGCACTGGTGCATGTTAGGATTATAAACGCACCGCAAAAAAAACATCTGCAAAAACATCCACCCACCAACCTCCTCTAGTGACATCCACTACAAATAGATATCTGGGGTATTTTTATAAGGACCTCCTCAAAAACATCCGCTAGAGGGTCTTTTCCTTGTAGTGGCTACCTCCTTCCCCTCAAAATTGTGCAATATTACTTTCTAGTCATTCTTTCACTGTGCATTTTGAAATTTTAGTCTGTAGTCTATATATATGTCTCTATGAACTGCACAAATGCATAATAAAATGGCTCAATCTCTCCTTTGAATTGTGCATTATGAAATATCAGTTATAAATCCATTCCCGCCATCCTCTTTGACTTGCTCAACTGCACAATCTTTAGTCACCAGCCTCCCTACACTACACATTTCACAATCATAGTCATAAATCCTTCCTTGCTATCTCACTGAGTTTCCCAACTGCACAGTCCTATGCCTTTGTCTCCTAAAACTTCACATTGCATAGTTTCAGTGAGCAAGCCCTCACTACATTCTCCCTAACTCCCTCAACTGCGCAATCTTCGTTCTCTAACCCCCATATGTTGCACATTGTGTAGTCATAATCACGAGAGCCTCATTCTTGCCTTTTGGAACTACGCATTGTGCAATACATGAGCCTCCTCCTTAGCCCAATACCTTTTTCCATATCAACTAGTGTGTTATAGCATCATTTTTCACCCTCATGTGAATAATGATTGTCTCTTTGGCCCTAGGAACCCTTTAATTCCAAACTGGAACATATTCATAAAAAATAGTGGTAAAATCCCCATACGTGATTATGCCTAGACTTTTCTGCGTATATACGCGAGTCCGTTCATACTTTTCTGCGTATGCCATTTAAATCATTAAAAATATATATAAATTCCTTATTTTCATGGCAGGGTGATGGTTATTCCCGTAATTCAACCACCCCATCCCGTGGCCCAACTGTTTCCAACTGTTGAAACTACTTTTAGGGTAATATAAAATCCCCTCATGTGTATGGCCTAAGGGAGAGAGAAAATTATAGACATTATACTTTGTTGGATCCCTATTTCAAGTCCGATGTTCCCGTGCCTCCTGCACTTCCCAAGTATATTCAGGAAACCCTTGTTTCCTTGAATATGATCATCATCCTATATGACATCTCGTGTGCACACATCTTGGAAGAATCCTAGCGAGGTGAGGGTTGGACGGATCCAGAGGACGGTCTACTCGAAGGTCGTGGAAGGATTCAGGTGATCTCTCCACTTTCTATTCTTATACATGCCATTTATAATAAGAAGTACCATCTTGTTCCCAAATATTCACGTGTCTATATATGTGTGAAGATTGCTAGTTAAACATTTAGTATTGCTTATATGATATTATACATGAATTATACTGACATCTAGGAACAATATATGATGTACAACTAGTGTTTTGTGTTCGTTCTTTCTTAATTTCCAGGTTATGAAGCACGAGGAGTTGCTAGGGGTTTGAACCCTGCGGGATCTACATCAAACATAGGAATTTCGAGTAAGTTCCGCAATTGATTAAATCTATTTTTCAGCATAAAAGATAGGTTAAGTGAGTCCTTCTTGAATGGTATGCCCCTAATATGTGAAGGTTTCCGACCCAAAAACATTTAGGGAGTTATTTCCCGAAACAGAAATGGCGACTCCACTGGGGATCACACTTTTGTGATTTCCCTTTGGGTTGTTTCATCTATCTTGAAGGTTTCCAACAGTTTTAATCATTTTTTACAGTTCAGTGAATCTTTTTCCAATCAGACTGAAGAGCTGGTCTCTTGATCAGGCTTGACCTTTTTTATTTTTTCTTATTTACCTTTCCATACATGGTTTATTTTCTGCACAGTCGCGTATATATGCTAGTTTGTGTAAAGGGACCCGCGTATACATGAGTTGCCTTTACCACAGTTGTGCATGCATGCGTGTTGTAAAACTACTAAAGTGCATATGTTTGGGTAAATTTTGAAATTTTTGGTTTTAAGCTTTTTTGGTCTTGTCTGCCTGTGGTGACCTGTTCCTGCAGTTTCTTTGAAGTATCTGTACTGTGTCTAAAGTGGTTTTATGTCTATTTCTCTCTCATTTCTGTGAAGACCCACTCATTTGGTGAAATATTTGTTTATTTTGTTTGCAATTATAGCTAGAGTACCAAGGTATTTTCCTGAATATTCTTGGCTGTTATGAGTATTCAGGACAGAGAAATTCTTCTCATTTACTCTTTCCTAACCTTATGTGTTGCTTCACATTTTGATTTTCGCCTATTTGGTGTGTTTGGTTTTCTTGATTTCATAGACTGGTGTTGTTGCAATTTTCGAAGGGTCTCTTATTGATTCTTTGGAGTTTTGTTCATTGCAAGTTTATACTATTGTACTGAGTTGATTTGTTGAGTTTATTGTCTTCCTCCTGCCCATACAAGTCCTACTACAAGAGTAGCACAGTTGGCTTGGAGGAATTTTGTTGAGGCTTTTGCTTGAAATTCAAGTTTTCTTAACTCAGTTACTGGATAGTTCCATTGGTCTTTTTTGAAATCTCTTTTTCCTATAAATTCAAAAGCCCAAAAAACATTTTGTTTTCCATTGCTTTTGTTTTCATTTTGTTTAACGGTTTCTTTTCATCTTTTGAAGCTTTGTTGAGTGTCTAATCTTCGGTTCTTGACTTGATTAGGAAGGGAGTCTTCTTTGGATTTCTTTCTCTCATGTCAAATATGTTTTGGCATTTTTATACATAGGAGTTCTGATTTGGAACTGGCTCTGTTTCCTGCCAAAAAGTGTTTGAACCTTGGTGTTTTTAGAGACTTCTCTTTTCTTTTTCAGATTCAACAACTTCAGATGTTGCTTGTAAGTGTTGGGAAAGGTATATTTTCAGGTACATTTTGTTGACTTTGATATTTTTCCTGTTTTCGAAACCATGACCGCTGACCTGTCATGGCAGGTATGTGATCTACACTGGCATATAGGTTAGGTGATCCACTTTCCATTGCATTTTTCATTCTAGCCTCCATTCTGATCACTTGCCATAGGGTCGATCCCATCATGTCATGAGTACTTAACCAATTTCACTCGCCGATTATTTAATTATGACTTGGTGGTAGAGCCTTCCTTTACATGGGCTTCCTAGTTAGTTCCTTGCTAGCACTTGTTGCCTATGCTGCACTTTATGTAGGCTCGGGAGTCCTCTTTGGTCCCTCCATGACTTATATGTTGAAGCTTCATTCTTCTTCTTCTTCATTATCATTTTTCTGGCTATTACCCTAGAGGCTCCCTGGTGTTCTTCAGTTTCATTACTACATTGCATATTGACTACTTGTTTATCTTGGCCTTTAGCCGACTTTATTCGGAGTCAATGTTTAAGCCATCTTTTGACCTTGACTTTCTATACAAAGTTAGCCATTTCAAATCACTTAGCTATCGCAACTTGACACCCTTGTTACCCATGGATGGAACACTCCTTTGAGTATAGATTACCAGTTTCTGCCACCTTGCATTGAGCATAGGATTGTTCCTATCCCAGGAACTAGTGCATCTGTTTCTTGATACTCATTCTATCCACTATACCATAGCATTATTTTATTCTTTTTCAAGCTTATTATATGAAAAAGACAAAAAAATAAAATATGTTAAAAAGAGTGGGAACGGGATGTTACTTCATATTTTGATGGCAGTTACAGTATCAGTTTGTCACCCTTGAAAAAAGCACATACCACTATGTCTTTTCCTCATTTGGGATGGTTTTAGTTTTGACCTAGGAGATGCCATAACCTTGTTTCATGAGTCAGTTCTCCCCCAGTTGGTTATCTCTTCCAATCATATGGAGAGTTTGTTTTTGCCTCCTGCATAACAGACTTATACAGTGTCATTCTTTACTACCATGGTCATCATGAGTCATGCTTTTGTTCAAGGGAAGTTAACCCTAAGTCGGCCATTCTGCGGCGTCTCTTGACTTATTATTCATGCCTTCCCGGTTTTGTCAGTATCTTGTACTATCACGTCAGATCTTTGGTCCTATGCTCATTGGTTCCTTCACTCTACTTCATCCAATTCCTTCCAAATATTGGTCTGCGGATTACACTCGTGTTGGACTAATGTGGGATGCCTCAATGCTTTCCTTCTAGTAGATATTTTCCCATCGACTCCGACTCATTGCTCTGGGAATAAGGTCTAGAGTCTTTTTGTTAGTACCTTAGGGTTTGTAGTCATTAGTGGCAGACTCTTCACTATTGACAGTGAGGATTCATTATTTCCTCCTAATTGATAGATTCTTACAAGTGTTCGACTTTAGCTCATTTATTTGCACTTGTTAGATTGTACTGGGGCACCTTGACACTCATTATCATTATCGGTGGGTTGTCTTGCGTTTGTTAACGGTTTACATTATTGACCAGTAATCAAATGATTTCTCACATGGTCGACTTTGGCTCATTTATTCCCATTGTGTAGAATTGTGCCATAGTGATCGGTGAAGACCTCAGGTTTGCATCAGCATGCTTCAGTTCACTGTTGACATTTCATCCAGCTTCTTCCAGTGACACCGTCCACTCTTATATGTTGCAATTTCAGTACAGCAGCATCTTATATGTTGGCCCCCCAGTTGCGTGATTGTACCATGTTTTCCACCTTTGATGATTTGGTGCCTAGAGATTTAGTTACTTGAGTGATCAGATATCTACTACAACATCATTGATCAGTATTCTATATGTGATACTTGCACTTGATTTTCGACTTGTACTTCCAGGCAGTGCTCAGATGATTCATTATGTACTTTCTAGTTCAGTTATACTTTTACACATTTTGGATCTATAGACATGCTTTTCTTTCACTGAGCATGGGGATGCCTGCCTCAAACATGAGTTGACTCTCTGACTTCTTTCATTGGTTTTTTGATAGGCTGAAATCTGGTGACGTCCTCTCTTGTCTTCGCACGGTTCTTTCTATGCACATAATATATTTTGGCCATCATGTACCCCTTCTGACCTCATATATTAGGGGGCATCTGTTATAGCATCATTTTTCACCCTCATGTGAATAATGATTGTCTCTTTGGACCTAGGCACCATTTCCTTCCAGACTTGAACAAATTCATAAAAAACAGTGTTAAAATCCCCATACGCGATTATGCCTAGACTTTTCCGCGTATATACGCGAGTTCTTTCATACTTTTCCGCGTATGCCATTTAAATCATTAAAAAAATATACAAATTCCTTATTTTCGTGGCAGGGTGATGGTTATTCATGTAATTCAACCACCCCAGCCCGTGGCCCAACTGTTTCCAACTGCTGAAACTACTTTGAGGGAGTATAAAATCCCCTCATGTGTATGGCCTAAGGGAGAGAGAAAATTATAGACATTATACTCTGTTGGATCCCTATCTCAAGTCTGATGTTCCCGTGCCTCCTGCACTTCCCAAGTATATTCAGGAAACCCTTGTTTCCTTGAAGATGATCATCATCCTATATGACATCTCGTGTGCACACATCTTGGAAGAATCCTAGCAAGGTGAGGGATGGCCAAATCCAGAGGACGGTCTACTCGAAGGCCATGGAAGGATTCAGGTGATCTCTCCACTTTCTATTCTTGTACATGCAATTTATAATAAGAAGTACCATCTTGTTCCCGAATATTCACGTGTCTATATATGTGTGAAGATTGTTAGTTAAACATTCAGTATTTCTTATATGATATTATACATGAATTATACTGACATCTAGGAACAATATATGATGTACAACTAGTGTTTTGTGTTCGTTCTTTCTTGATTTCGAGGTTACGAAGCATGAGGAGTTGCTGGGGGTTTGAACCCTATGGGATCTACATCAAACGTAGGACTTTCGGGTAAGTTCCACAATTGATTAAATCTAGTTTTCAGCATAAAAGATAGGTTAAGTGAGTCCTTCTTGAATGGTATGCCCCTGATCTGTGAAGGTTGTCGACCCAAAAACCTTTAGGGAGTTATTTCCCGAAACATAGTGCACTTCATAAAGAAGTTTATACTATGACATTTATGGGCTAATTTTGTCTTTTCATGAGTGAATTCATCTGTACGTATTGTACTTTGACATGAAAAAATGATGCTAAGAAATGAGGAGAAGGAGACTATGCTAGAATACACTTGTGAAGCGGGAAATTTGAAGGAGTCATCAAGAAATAATTTGAAGGACATTAGCTTACAACATAAGATAAAAGATTAGGATTGCGTAAAGACTCCATATTGATTCAAGACCCTTTGGAGGATAAATATGAAGAACAAAGAAAATCTTTCTTGAAGATGAAGTACTCAATTAATCTCTCTTGAAGATTAAAGACAAAGAAATAAGATGAATAAATTGGAATTTCTAGCTCATCATTAAGTCCATGTCATCATTTTCAAGTTGTGACTTGTTCAAGTGTCATCATAGTTTCATAGGTGTCCATGTGGCTTACCACATCATTTGTGGATGTAATGATTAATTATCAAATGAAAGGAAAAAATGCAATGTGTGGGAGTCCAAGAGTCAAATGTGGAATATGAAATGTCACATAGTCATATATAGACAAAGAGTCTTTAGGAAAAGTCCAATAGTCATATATAAGTCCAAAAGTCACATTAGAAGTCCAAGAGTCATGAGGGTAACTCAAGAGTCATATGGGAGATGAAAGGTCATTCCTCTTTTTATAAAAGAAACCTCATGACTCAAGAAAATGTCTTTTAGGAGGCTTAGACTTTGGAGAGCTAGCCTTTGCTTCTCTAGATTAGCATATGAGAGAATATCATTCTTTGAAGAAGGAAGAAGTGACTTAATGTTCCACTATTGGAGCTATTGGCTCGTCGTTGTAACTATGTACTTGGATCTTTCACCTAATAATAAAAAGCTTGATGAGCCAATACATTTTCATGCGTGTATCGTGAATTTAGTAAGACTATTATTTATATGTTTGCGGTATGTGTTTTGTTCACATGTATTAAAAAAATCAAACTATTTTGGTGGCTTTGGTACGTCTCTTATTGAATGTGTATTGTATTTGCTTTAATGATCATTGTGTCTATGCGAACTACTTCACTAGATAACTAATGAATATTTTCATGCTCTCATGTTCCTCTCTTAAGATAGTACTATTACTTTCCTTCTAGAGACTCACTCTTACTTCCCTCTCGTGAAAGTCTCCTTTTACACATTGAAAATGGTGTTTCACAGTTTCATATTACTTGGTGATTTCAAAGGTTATGTGCATACTCTCTTATGTTATCCATTGCAGCAAAGGAAAACCTTAAGTTGTGGTGGTTGGGTTGATACTTCTTGTGGGGCTCCTACTACAAATGGTTTGAGGTCTAATTGGGAGTTCACATTGGGGAGAACCCCTTGGTTGATGGATTTCCAACACCGTCAATAGATTTAATTTTTTTTAAACATCTCATTGTACCCTTAAGAACTTAAGTGAAGTGATGTCAGTAGTACTTTACTAGCCTCAATTTTCTCACAAGGCTCAAGAATGTCACAATTATAATTTGAACTAAATTAGTGAGGATAAATCATTCTCCTCTTAGTAACTAAATTTGTATCTAGTTGACTAAACTATTTGAAACATCATAACATATCCTCAGGAACTTAAGGCAAAGTGATATTGTTGGTATCTTGCTAAATATAATTGACGCAGAGTGGGTAAAATTTTCATAAATGGGATTTGAATCTATGTGGGAAGATAAATTTATCCTTGTGACCACCCAAGATATACCTAATTGACTAAAATATTTGGAAAAATCTTCCCCCACCATCAATAAATTAATTATGAATAAAATTGTGGGTGCCTTACCAATCCCAATTGACCCAAGAGATGAAAACAAGTCACATCTCTCGGTGGCTCTCGTTATTATGTTACTTTTATTGATGATGCAACTAGAAAAACACGGATTTATTGTATTCAAAATAAATCTGATGTATTTGATACTTTCAAGAAATGGAAAGCTTTGGTTGAGATTGAGACAGGAAAGAAGTTGAAGCGTCTCAGATCAGACAATGGAGGTGAGTATTGCAGCAAAGAGTCTGATAGGTACTGTTCGGAGCATGGAATTCACAGAGAGAAGACAGTTCCAAGAACACCACAAGAAAATGGTGTGTCAGAAAGGATGAACAGAACAATCATGGAGCGTGCAAGGTGCACGAGATTGCATGCAGGATTGCCTTTACAATTTTGGGCAAATGCTGTAGATACTGTTTTTTATCTAATAAACAAAGGGCCTTCAAGTTCCTTGGATGCTGGTATTCCAGAGGAAGCATGGACAGGTAAAAAGGTAAACTACTATTTTTTAAAGCCATTTGGTTGTGAGGCCTTTGTCCATATTAATAAAGAAAATAGAACAAAGCTTGAGGCAAAATCAAATAAATGTACCTTTATTGGATATGGTGCTAATGATTTTGGTTATCGCTTATATGATTATGAAAATCACAAAATCATTAGGAGCAAAGATGTAATATTCAATGAAAATGTCTTGTATAAGAATCAGTTGCAGGAAAAGAAACAGGAAAAAGAAAGCAAGGAATACATGGTTCTTGATGAGATAACTGAAAAAGTAAAGGTGCCTGAAAATAATAATAATCAACAGTCACAGCAGCAGCAACCACCACAACAGCAACAGGCACCTCAAACACCTGAAAGTGGTGTTATAAGATCTACCAGGATAAGTAGACCCCCTGAACGATACTCTCCTTCATTATATTATTTATTGTTGATTGATTCTGGTGAACCTAAATGTTATGAAGAAGCAATGCAGGTTGAAAGCAGGAAGAAGTGGGAGCTAGCCATGGAAGAAGAGATGGACTCCTTAATGCATAACTAGACTTGGAACTTAGTCAAGTTTCCTGCAGGTAAAAATACATTGCAGAATAAATGGGTTTACAGGTTGAAGGAAGAAGATGGAAGAAAAAAGAGGTACAAAGCTAGAATTGTGGTGAAGGGGTTTTCACAGAAGAAAGGTATTGATTTTGATGAAATATTTTCTCCTGTTGTTAAAATGAATTCAATCAGAACTATTTTAAGTCTTGTAGCAGCGGAAGATTTACATCTTGAACAGTTAGATGTAAAGACAACATTTCTCCATGGAGATTTGGAGGAAGAGATATACATGTAGCAACCAGAAGGATATGAGGTAAAAGGAAAAGAAAAATTGGCGTGCAGGTTAAAAAAGAGCTTGTATGGCTTAAAACAGGCTCCAAGGCAGTGGTATCTAAAATTTGACAAGTTTATGTCTGAACAAGGTTATACTAGATGTCACTCTGATCATTGTGTTTATCTAAAAAGGCAAAATGATGGCAGCTATATTATATTGTTATTGTATGTAGATGACATGCTTGTTGCAGGATCTAACATGTAGGAAATAAATGTGCTCAAAAGAAAATTGGAAAATTCCTTTGCAATGAAGGATTTGGGAGCTGCAAAACAAATCCTTGGTATGAGGATAACTAGAGACAGGAAAAATCACAAATTAACACTATCTCAGAATGAGTACATAGAAAAGGTGTTGAAAAGATTTAATATGCAGAATGCAAAACCAGTTAGTACACCTTTTGCTAGCCATTTCAAACTTAGTAAGGAGATGTGCCCCAAGACCCAAGAAGAAATGGACTATATGTCTAAATTTCCATATGCATCAGCAGTTGGAAGCTTAATGTATGAAATGGTTTGCACAAGGCCTGATATTGCACATGCAGTGAGAGTTGTAAGCAGGTACATGAATAATCCAAGAAAATAACATTGGATGGCAGTAAAATGGATTCTCAGATATTTGAGAGGTACCACAAATCAAGCATTATGCTTTGGTGGTTCAAACATTGCTCTACAGGGATATGTTGATGCAGATATGGCAAGTGACAGAGATAACAGGAGGAGCGCTACAGGATATATATTTACTGTAGGTGGAACAGCTGTCAGTTGGGCTTCAAAAATCCAAAGTGTTGTTGCACTTTCAACAACAGAAGCCGAGTATGTTGCTGCTACAGAGGCTAGTAAAGAAATGATTTGGTTGCAAAGGTTTATGGATGAATTGGGTAAGAAGCATGATATGGGCACACTATAAAGTGATAGCCAAAGTGCTATTCATCTTGCAAAGAACTCAGCATTTCATTCCAGGACTAAACACATACATCTCAAGTACCATTTCATACGGTCAGTATTAGAAGATGGAGAGTTGAAGTTGGAAAAGATACACACTAGCCAGAATCCTGCAGATATGCTAACAAAAGTTGTAACCAGGGAGAAACTGAGAACATGCTTAGTTTCAATTGGTCTTCAAGGATGACGATGAAGATGAGAAACAGCCAGGTCCAAAGAGGAGTCATTGTCCAGCAAATGAAGTAGCGGTGGAGTTGCTACAATCAGTCTCCAAGTGGGAGATTGTTGGGTGTGGAGCCTAATTATCTTGTTTACTTTGTATCACAGTGTTGGACCCCTGTACCTTAAAAGGGGCGGCAACGCCGCCTGTAATTAATCTCTGCCGTGGGGGGTCCAGGGGTAAAAGTATAGTAATTTCTAGTCAATCTGGGTCGTTCATTAGGCAAATGATCTGATGGTAGAAGTTATGTTTAGATTAGGGTTTTTTGCCCTAGAAGGCAACCCCTCGCTTTTATGAGGGCATTGTATTGCGGTTGTGCATTATTTGTGTATTCTCAAAGCGATAAACAGAGAGGGAAACTGTGAGAGAGAACATAGGATATTACAGTGGATCTGCTGTAGGTTTTGTCTCTTCATTTTTGTTGGATAATAGAAAGGAAGGACTGGCTGTTCGGGGTGGACGTAGCCCAAACTGGGTGAACCACGTATATCTGTGTCTCTCTGGTTTTATGTGTTTTGTGTGTTTGTATTTTTCCGCATATTTTATGTGTTTCATTGCTCCATAGTATATAATTTTCTAACACAAGTTTTGTTGTTGTTGTTGTTGTTGTTACATATGTTTATATTTTACGTATTGTTTTACATTGTATCAACATATATTATTCTATATCCTTTGTATGTTTAAAGGGTTATATAGTCATGTTAAGGGGGGATTGTGATACTTAGATAAGAATGGAAATAAGGCTAGTCACAAGGGGTTCCCAACTACAACATTGTACCTAAAACTAAGATTATGTTGAAGAGAATATAAATGAAAATTTTGAAGAACACAATGAGGCAGAGACTAAAAGTGTTGCTTCTTCGTCAATTATAGTCCACGTGAAATTTCAAGTAAGGTGATTATGTTAGGCCCCTATAATACTAGTGTATCCCCCATACTTTTATTGTTGTTCCCCATAAAATCCCATTATTATTGTTTTTTTGCCCTTACATTATTATTTTTATGTAGGCCATAATTATATTTGACCTTTTAGACTCCTATATATACCAAGGAGGCCTTGCAGTTTGAATAACTGAAGAAATTTTCACTTATGTGATGTAAAGGGAGGTTCCCCCCTCGAATTGGTTTATTATCTAGTCATTGATATATATTTTCTTATGTTTCTATGTTATTTTTTATATATATACTTACCATAGGGTCAAGAAGGAAATTTTTTTGGACGACCCTAAATTTGATATTTAGAATTTTGTGGAAGAAGTTTGGTTTATCGACAAAATAAAGTTTATACAATTAAGACACCAAGTCTTTTACAACCATTAGCCATTCCAAATCAGTGTTGGGAGTAGGTCTCACTGGATTTCATCACAGGTTTACCCAAGTACGAAGGAAACAGTGTCATCATGGTGGTAGTTAATATACCTACCAAGTATGCACATTTTTGTGCACTATATCATCCTTTCAGAGTGAGTACAGTCACTACTACATTTGTGGAAACATTTCAAAATATGCATGGAAACCCAAAGATTATTGTAAGTGGCATAGATCCCATTTTCACTGGGAATTTTTGGACAAATTTTTTTGTTCTCTTAGTACTCAATTAGCTCAAAGCTCATCTTATCATCCTGAATTTCATGGACAAACTGATATAGTGAAAAAATATTTGGAATGATATATTTGTTGCTTTGTATCTGATAAAATAACACAATGGATCAAGTGGTTACCTCAGGCAGAATGGTGGTATAAAACTTCCTTCCATATCGCAACAAAAATGACCCCATTTATGGCACTTTATGGATATCATCCATTGTCCATCAAATAATATTTAAGAAACAATTATAAGGTTAAAATAGTGGAACATCACATCAAGCATCAACAACAAGTTCTCAAAATTTAAAGGATAATCTGACTTTGGTGCAAAATCAAATGAAATAATAGGCATATCAACATCATAGTGAAAGAAGTTTTGATGGAGGAAATTGGGTATTTTTATGGCTACAACCATACAAAAAACTTCCCTCAAGAAAGCTAAGAAGGATAATAAATTATCACCCAAGTATTATGGCCCTTACAAGGTGTTGCAAAAGATTGGTACTATGGAATATAAATTGGATTTGCTTGCATCTTCGTGAGTATGCCCAATTTTCCATGTTTCATGCTTAAGTAAGGTTTTAGGGGACAAGCTTCTATTTCAAAATATATTTCCATAAATTGATGAGAAATGAAAAATCATATTGGAGCCTGAAGAAAGTACATAATCAAACATCCAACGGCTACGCAATAGATCAATTTAATAGTATCTCATTAAGTGGAAGAACTTACCTGCTGAAGAGTCCACATGGGAGGATGAGTAGTTTATACAAAAGTGCCCAAAACTACTCAAGTGTTGAGGAAAACAATTATTTGAAGGAGATGGACATGTTAGGTCCTTATAATGCTATCATATCCCCCATATTTTTATCGTTGTGCCCCATCAAAGCCGGATATTTTTATTGTTGTTCCCTTAAATTATTATTGTTATGTAGGCCCTAATTATATTTTGACCCTTTACACTCCTATATATACGAAGGATGTCTTGTCATTTGAAGCATCGAATAATTGTTTGTTTATGTGATGTAAAGGGAGGTTCCCCCCTCGAATTTGTTTATTATCTAGTTGTTGATCTATCTTTTCTTATGTTTCTATGTTATTTTTGATATGGACACATAATAGATTATTATTATCGTAGATTGGAAAAAAGAGGACACGGTGAATTAAATTGATGATGTTGAGTTAAATAGATACTAGTAAGAGTATAAAGGAGAAGATATAGAATTGCATCAATTGCATTGAATCATTGGCTAAATGGTATAACACATACAAAGAGGAAAGGCCTTGTTACCATGCTAACTAAAGTAGAGGAGGAAGAAATAATTTTTTGTTGTAAGGAAATGGTTGAAATGGACCATGGGATGGATTTTATACAACTAAAGGCCTATTTTTCCCAAATATTTTAGTAAAGGATGAATCCATCCAAATATGTATTTCTTAAAAAATCATGGTGGGTATGATTCATGAAAAGGAATCTATAAGTTGTATTACAAATATTAGAGGGCCAAGGTAGAGGTACACTTTAAATTTATTCCCTACAATTATGAGATAGTTCTATGATAGTCTATACACGAGATACAAGGAACATTCACATATCAACAAAATATATGGACTTGTGAAAAAATTTATTTGCAAGAGGAAAGGAATTGTGTTAAGTGGAAAATTTCCAAAGATGGAGTAAGAATATGTAACATCCCCTCCCACCCCCTTGCTTAATCCAGGTTGAATGGGAGGTGTTACTTTCATTTAACCCCACTTCCAAGGTCTTGATATGGAAATGAAAGTACAAATTTCGTCAAATTTCAACTGCCTCGAAACTAGAGACTAATGCCACCATCACGTTTGGCTCATTAAAATATTTTTCAATGATATAAAATTTATCTCAATCCAACTTACAGATCAAAAGTTACAGTTATTTATAATTTGGCCTCAGTATACCCTTGCTATATAAACAAGGTATTGCCAAGTGGCACCCATGTGTCCCCCATGTGAGAAACTCCACCTTTCCTGGGCGGCCTGTGTCATCACACCTGCCATGTGTTTTATGCCATTCTTATGTGGCACTTGATGCATCATCACTCCACATGGCCCCACCAAACCAACCCTTAAAACATTTTGCATCCAAGTCATGGTGTAATGGTTTTATCATTTTCAAGCCTGCGACTTATATGCTTGCCATCCTCTGAGGGCTGAGACCTCGAGATCCAGAGGTCTGAGGCCCTTTGACCTAACATATTACCATCACTTACTGACAAGTGACTTCTCATTACCAAACCTCCTTCAAGTGAGGCACATCTTTGCCACATGCACCTCTCTCACCTCAAAGGTTTGAGACCTCAATATGGAATCATATTATCAATGAAGACTTTTCTATTAAGTGGCGACACTATTTCCCATCCTAGCCCTCATTAATCTAGGCCTTCCTCGAGTCATGAATAGTATGAATCGTCCCGCGGTCCTAAGATATGTATATTTCCACCCATTGACATAAATTATTTGTGTCTCATCCTCGCCCTTCTTGCTCGCACGCGAGGTAGATTTAATGCCCTCCAAGGGCCACAGTGCGACATCTCTCCAAATACATAAATACATACTTACATATCTACATACATACATACATACATATCTATACTATACATGTATGTATGCATGTAAACATCCATATATAGGTATGCCTTTGACACTTAGACAATGTTGTGCTATCCCTCATGATCTGCACTATAGATAAGGTATTTGGCCTAGATATTAGGTACAAATACCATGTTTCTGTAGTCTCTTGGTCGGGGCCTCCGTGCACTAGTATAGCCATTCTCAGGAATAAATGAACCATATCCACTTTCATGAATTCCTAGAATTATGAATATACGTGTAAATACATGATTACTTTCAATGTAACTCTATGACACAGAGCCATTCACAACAAAAGCCATTCATTACAAAATCAGTTGGTGAAAATAAATAATATGCTTCTTTCTCACTTATTTGAGGAGAAGAAATGGCATGTGACAGCCTTATTTGGTTGGTTTTCTCTCGATGCCATGCTTTCCTCACACCTAATTCCTCACCCTCCTTGGTTCGGTTGATGAAATTAACGAGAGAGAGTGATTTGAAAAGAAAAAGTGGTTTTTTTAAAGAATTTCTATTTCCAAAGTCCCAGGAAAGCAACATCAATAGAAGAGGATGAGCGAGATGAAGGAAAGTGTATGTCAGGTGTTTCTTATGAAAGGAAATAAGTGATTGATCTAAAAAAGGTGAATATATCATGCATGGGAGAAATGCCTTTGGCACCCTTGAGAAAATCTCGTAGTTCCTACGGGGTGGAGATGATGGGGTCAGTCCATGGCATGGATTTTCCTTGGTGTCTATTAGCCCACGAAGAAAATGAATTGAAGAAAAATCACACACTTTATCCTTACAATTGACAGAGAATGGCCTAGCTCTAAAACCACATGAGACTTTACTCTTCAAGTGCACAACACAATGAAACATCATCTACATAGTCATGAACACATATCCATTCATCAACACAAAAAGGACATACATTCATCATTAATGACACGTGCATATTATAAAAAAATTAAGCAGATATATTGCATTCATATACATGGGAACATAACTAGACAACTTATCTTTTGAACTAAATGGATGGTGACTCACATTGGTACTCTAACTCTCCATACAACCATAGGTTGAATACATGACTATAATTTCTTGTAGCCAACCATCGTTGAGCTAGATTAAAATTCTTAGGAGGTCATTTTCTCACGGGTTCTTAACCAGTCACTCACTTACGAAGAACATAGCCCATTTCTTAGGTGTTCTCAACATATCTCGGTTATTACACCACAATGTCTCTTGACCAACAATAAACAAGACATGACCCATGCAGAGCACATAGAGCCTCAACTCAGTCTTAGAGAGAGATATTTATGAATAAAAATTAGGATTATCAGTTGTGTTACTTATATAGGAGTAAGAGTGAACTTATCCAACAACTTCTCAGTGGTGCTCACACATGTGTTCTTAGCCCCAAGGATACGCTAGGTATTATCAACCCACTAGTTCTGGGATGCCTCAACCTATTAATAATTTCTCAACTAGCTTTTCTTTAGTGGTTTATCAGCCCTGAGGAAAGCCACAACCATGGTGATTCTAAACCAGTAAGCCCCATGGGTTTCTTATTCTAGCCATCACCCGAGCATCTCTACTCCATTGAACTCTCTATTGGCATCATCACGTAGGCTCAACATAGGCCTCATAAAACACACAGGCACAACACATGCCTCACCAATACACATGCATACCATATGCCTCACAATCACACATGTAAAACATAGGCCTCACAAGCACACATGCACAATACATTCCTCACAAATACATAGGCACAACACATGCCTCTCAAGCACACATACACAACATAGGATTTCATTGCAAATAGGAGTTCTATAGGCACAATTAAAGACATGCACGCATATAGGAATATGCATACACCATAAACACCCATCTTCTATTATTTTTCTCATTTCTCTTCTCCACCCCCAACCCCACCCCCCCCCCCCCCCCCCCGAATTTGCGCATCCCCTACCTTTAGTTAATTTTTCATAAAGAAACATTGTTCTTTACTTTGATAGTTAGATTTCTTCATTAACATGTTGCATTCACCCCAAGTAATTATTCCATTGTACAAATCTAAATTATTAAACATCAGAATATATAACTATGCAGAAAGAACAAAACCATCATCATCATCATCATCTAGATAATGGAAAGTAAAAAATCAAAGGAAGAGAAGCATGAACACATAGAGACACTAGGATTGGTCTGAGACCACGAAAAAACCCACTATGGGGAAAACCCTTGAAAATTATTCTTCCTAGATATTCATTGAATGATTCAGCAGAAAGAGGACAATGATCCATGAGTAAATATATTTACGATGCAGAAAAAAAAAAAAATAGCATTAAAGCACTAAAACCATATCCATACTTTTGTATGAAGGAAACTGAATCTGAGAACTTAAATGCACTGAAACTGGCTGGATGAACATGGTTGATACTGAATGAGAACCGAAGATACTTCTGCAGATAAAACAAACAGATCTTATTTTCAAACTAGCAAATATATAATACCAAAACTCAAATCTAATAGATCACCAAATGATCTCATCTCAAATGTCCTAGATCTGAATCCAAGAGACTGTTATCGACTGCTCTGACGCAACTATGACTGAACGACTGATCTCTGAAGGTACTGTGCAATAAATTGAATATGATCCAAATCTGATCTACCTATTAAAACTTTGATTCATCACCTTAACAAGATCAACCCGTGGTTGAAGGAATCTGAGGCGCTACCACAACGTTATGTGTCGGCGGCTGAGCTTCAGATCAACCCAATATGACCTCGGGACTTTGGCCCTGCCCTTGGGAAGTTGTGACAGCAGCTATGGCACCATTGTCATGGGCACAACACACCCTGCCCATGCATCTATTGACCTAGGCTACTACCTAGGCCTTTCCTACCCACAGATTTGACCCAATAGATCCAGATCTGAAATTTGTCTCAGAACCTAATCTCGATCCACTGTGTGCCACTACGCGAGCTCCTTCCAACGTACTTGTGCAAGCGAAAAACATAAACATAGATGAAATAAATTGATGGGTTCTAATTATATAACGCTTTAGAAAGTGTGCAAATGAGCTTGAGGGTGCCTATATTTATAACTTTGTGAGTGACCGCTTGGGGCTTTGATCGAATCAACATGTAGTTAACCAACTCATTATAATATTAAATTAATTCATACCTTAACTTATGCTTATTTGATTAGGGTGATGTATAAGTCGATTTTGATCCTCTTGAAAAGAGGAATTTAATTAAATTATTATCTTAAACATATGAGATGTCCAATGTGGAATTTGACCTTAGTTGAAAAAATTAACTCTCCCTCTCAACTAAGAAGAATTCCACTTCGTTATCTCTGCGTTGTAGTTCTATGCATCATGGTGTGAACATGAATCAACACAATCTGCTAATATATGTTCATTGATTTTTATGCCATTATGATATGCATGCATCATCATGTGTCATCGTTGAACAACTCTGTCATGTAGTCATTATACTGAGAACCTTTCACATAAAAATCATCAAAGTACTCTTGATGCTTATTTCTATTTATCTCTTGATTATTTCTTCTTGTATGTTTAACGTTCTCGGATGTAGAAGAAGAATTTTTTACCTAAGGGGAGCTTGGGCTACCACCCTTCATTCATCAGGCTATCATCATGCAACCTTTGCCATTGGGCTACTACCTGTAATATCATCATCAAAGAGAATATCAACAGGGAGTACATCTCAACCTATAACCACATTGGGGAGCGCATTTCGACCTAGAATCTCATGGGGGAGATATACCTCTACAACCTCATGTCTAGTAATAGGATATCTAATCACACAGGGGAGTCTATCTCGACCTTGGAATTACATCGGGGAGCACACTCTCAACCCAAAACCACATAGAGTTATCACAACTCATCCTATTTCATACTAATCTTCCCATCGATGACCCTAAATAGTCATGTGGTAGAACAACTACATCATAATATTCTTGGATTGTACACCCCAAGTACACTCTCAACTCATTGGCCAAACAAGGAGCAATATTCCCAACAAGCTTACCCAACTTGTGGGTATGATGCCAATTGGAGTATACTCTACAAAGACCAAATAGGGGAGCAACATTTTACGACCCTATGCGGATAGGGGAGTAGCATTCTCAACCCTGGGTAACAGATAGGGAAGACACCCTATTTTCCAGAGTTCCCTCAACTCCAAGCGCCCTCTATCTCAATTCCTCTTTCTAGGAGTTCAAACAGAGAGGAAGAGTTGGCTAAGTGTCCTCGATCAATTTTGATCTCATCTAGTATCTGATTATTCCTATACCTACAGGACATAAAATCAAGTGTTATGTTAGAACATACATAATCATGTAAATCGCAGTAAGATACCATAACCATCCTCCCTCTCATGGAGGTGTAAATCACAAGCCTCAGCTTGTCTCAAAAAACTGCGATGTCTCAAATGAATGGAGAACTCATAGTCCCAACTATATGTATTTGGTATTCTTTGTCATCGTCATGTATCCATGTATTATCCAAATCATACTCGATCAACTCTCTAAGGAGCTTCTACATCGTGCCTCATATCTAGCCTTGCTAATGGTACTGTACCCAACCTCAGTCGTGCTATGGACCTCTCATCCAAGAGATTATGGAAAATCTCATGCTAAGGAAACATCCAAATTTGCTCATCAATACTAATCCAAAACATCATTAGTGCATCCATGCAGCTACATATCGTGGGAGAAATATCTCAACCAAATAAAATATTTTTGGTGGAAATCCTGAATGAAGCAACTCAATCATGAATTCAATCATGTTTTATACACATCATATACTGATGGATGTTCAAAACAGAACATTAATGATTCAATCAACTAACAGATGCCAAGTCATGTTCAATCAACATTTGACTTTAAATCAGAGTATCCAAGGATTTACATTACACAAAGACATTTCACCAGTCTTGTATTATGAAATTTCTTTTCGAAATTCCAAATTCAATTCAACATGCCATGATACATCATTATGATATTCAAAATTTAGTTCCCTCTTAATTATATTTTTCAAAGGCGTGTCACTTTTCAATGATATACTATCAGTATGTATAATCAAATCCATAATAAAAAAATCAAGATCATACCTTGCAACTCATTATCCTAACTTCACCAGATATCAGTCAAATATAGACAAATCTAAATCAAGGAGTTTCATCACGCAACTGTCTCTACAAACATAAATTTTTACCAGGCCAACATAACCGGCCATATAGACATCAAAGTTGTGTTAACATAATCAACTCATCCAAGTTTATAAGCCAGTTACAACTATTATCAAAGACATTGATTTCATAGTATCAATTCTTCCAACCAGAGACATGTGACACGCATATCAAGTCTTGACTACATACATCGTCAAGTCAACAGGTCAATCATACCATTACATGTTTTTCCTTTAACATGTTATTACATGCCATTTCCGTCAATAGATGTAGGTGCATTCACATCACGGTTAAGTCATGCATGTTCATACTAAGTCACAAAAACTAGTGTGCTAGGAACAAAACAGCCAATACAGAACCATACGTCTGTATACTCACATACGACACTGAAGGTCACTATGTTCACATAACATAGTCATATGGGAAAATCAACTATCACCAGACCTAATCATGTCAACTCCAAATGTGCAATCATGGTAAGATCTATAAATCTAGACATGTCTCAATCATTAAGCATCGTTTCAAAAGTACCAAACACAATTTATCAATATTAGTCAGCCAAAATATGATGCATAATCCTTAAACACAACAACATATCCATATCAATCAGCCAAAACATGATGCACAATCCTTAAACATGCCGACATAGCCATATGAATGTCTCGGTCACCTGCACACACAAGTTCGGTTCAAACATACAAACTTTCCCAATAAATAGATCTTACTAGCATTTGAAATACACCTGCAAATATGACATGTTCCAAGTGACCATCTGAAATACCAACAATTCTAGAAATCAGTTTACAATGAAAAGAAAAATCATAGATCCATGGATTCATATTATAAACATAATTCATTGTACAAAACTTCAATTATGTGTCTCTCAGACATGGTCACATCTATGAGCCGTCCTTAGCGAATGAGGCTCAGATTTATATTGTATATCAACAATGTCAAACATTCATAAATAATATTTCAAATAGAAACATGAGTAAGAATATTTAAGGAGAGAGGTTCTCCCTTTGAATGAGAATCCACTTCATTCATATCATCAACATGTCTTTACAGGGATTAAGCAATAACAGATCTATCATAAAAACATATCTATTATGATAATCATGTCATCCATCTTTCATCATAGGCTAGACTAGAAAGATCAGGAGAGCAAGATGATGTGACAGCAAAATCTCATGATCCCAATAATAGAATATCAAGTTAAAGCATTTAATTTCACCGCATGCTATAACTCTAGATAGTCACATATCTAAAATATTAATCTCATAGAAAATCCTTTAACATCACAGTTTCCAATACCATGCCTAGTTTCCAGTGTCATGCATATCATAACCAATGAGATCAAGTTAGGTTAATTGATAAACCAACAAGGTGCAAACACTCTTTTCCGTGAGTTTTCATCATGCGCATCACACACATTATCAATATTACATAAAAGAGGTAACCTTCTATAATCGACCCAACATATCTTATCCATATCAATAGTGAAGAGAACCATCCACTAAAGTCAGAATCAGGATCATGATCGAAAATCACATCAAGTACTCTCGCAGAATCAAGCAGATCATCATGATCAAACCATTTAATACTAGGTGCACTATTTCATCATGGTAAACATAATCCCAATCACTCTCCATATGTGCATGCATGATCCATCCAAGAAGTAGACATTCTCAATATAACGAAGGGAAGTTGAAACACCAATTTACAGTGCTATTTTCGAGTGCATGTCTATTTTGGTTATCCATTAATTAAGATGGACATTAAACTGTGAAATATTCTCAATGTTGACTTGAATCAATTAACTGAAAGTGATCAATTCAGTTAGCTAGTGGATTTCGAGTTAGAGGTAGTTGGTGAGGCATGCAGAGCAATTCTAGTCGTATCAGAGTTTGAAGTGCAGTGGTGCATGAATTAATGAGAGTTGTAAACAGTTTAACTCATTTAAGTGAGTTAAAATCAGTTGTGCTAGTTGTAACTAAAGATACACTAGTGAGAGATCAAGTGAATTAAATATTAATTAATTCATAATCAGTGATCTCAAATGCAACTGAGGATTTACTATTATTATTTTCATGCATGTCAGATCCAATGGAGACCCAGTTGAGTTCTAGGTGAAAGGGAAGTTGAATATCAGTTGTAGGATTATTGGGTTGCACACATGAAACCAAACACCCATTGGAGTGCCCATGATACTTGTGCAGTCAATGAAGGCCAAAATTCCTATCTTTTAGGGATCTATTCCATCAGGGATTGTGCAGGAAAGGCAGTTTGTCTGGAGTCTGAGAATTGGCTATGTGTTGGTCATTTTTGCATATGACAGTGTGAGACTATTAGATGAGTACTGGAGGGATCTTGTGAGAAGATTTTTTTATGTAATTGTTTCATGATCCATGCTTACTATACAATAGAATATAGTGGGGTTTTTAGTTGTAAGCTTTCCCTGAGAAATTATCTGTGTTGTGTGTGATTGATCTTTCTTCATGTTCATGTGATTAACGATTATGTTTTTAATTCCGAAAAATATTTGTAGAAGTGATTATGTATTTAACTTTAGTACATTGTTAGATCGGGTGAATCCAAGATATACATGCATGTTGTATAATTTCTACAATCTCATGTCAAATGTCCTAGATCTGAATCTAGGAGACTGTTATCGATTGCTCTGATGGAACTGTGACTGAATGACTGATATCTGATGGCACTATGTAATCAACTGAAGATGATCAAAATCTAATCTGCCCAGTAACTCTCTAATTTGTGGCCTTAACATGCTTATCCCCTAACTGAAGGACTCTGAGCCATTACCACAATGTTCTGTGCTCGTGGCTGACATTCATATCAGCCCGATCTGACCTCGGGACTTTGGCTGCACCCTTAGCAAGTTGTGCTAGCGGCTTTGGCACCTTGGTCGTGGGCACAACACACCTTGCACGTGGTTCTGCTGACCTAGGCTGCTACCTATGCCTTTCCTGCTCGCAACTTTGGCCCAATAGATCCAGATCTGAAATGTATCTCAAACCATAATCTCGATCCACTGCACAAGCTCCTTCTGATGTACCTGTGTGAGCCAAAAACATAAACATAGATGAAATGAACTAATGGGCACTAATCATAGAATACTTGAGAAAGTGTGAAAATGAGCTTGAGGTCGCCTCTATTTATAACTTTGTGTGTGACCAGTTGGGACTTTGACAGAATCAACATGCAGTTAACCAACTCATTAAGATATTAAATTAATTCATAACTTAACTTATGCTTAGCCGATTAGGGCGATCTATAGGTCAATTTTGATCCTCTCAAAAATAGGAATCTAATTAAATTATTATCTTAATCATTTGAGATATCTAATGTGTAATTTGACCTTAGTTTCAAAAATTAACATATTTTTCCCGAAGTCGACTCCTCTTATGTGTTGAGTCTGTCAGCATGACCCACAAGATAGTCTATAGACTCATCCTCTAATCAAGAGCCCATTTCCTCCATTAAATACCTACAGTAGTAGATCGCCCCTTCCAACATGGATTTAGGTGATAATTTAATTGCAAGTTATGGCTTACAAGTAACTCCTTCTCCCACATACCTTTGAATACATGTCCCATCTTAGCCAATCATCATCTATAATTAAAAATTATTTACAAAAGGGTTGATAAAAAGTGTTGTCATAGACCACACCCCCTTAGAGGAATACTATCCTTAGTGTTCTAGACTTGGAAACACACTATTTACAAGATATTTATATACACATCTCTATTCAAAATTACATTTACAATCATATTTACATTTGCTTAACCAACAAACAAAAATGGGTGTGATACCCTCATTTTCTCAACCATCTCCCATGTGGCTTCCTCTAGTCCAAAGTGTCTCCACTGCTCCTTGAAGTACTCGATTACTCTATTCCATAGCACAATATACCTCTAATATAGAATGGACAATGGTTATGCCTAAAACTCTCCCTGTAGTTCTACTTGTAGCATAGATAAATTAATCACATTATTAGCATCATATACATATATTTTAAGTAAAGAAACATGGAGAACATCTTGAACCTTCAATGTAGGTGGCAAGGCCAGTATATATGACTTTGGTCCTATTCTCTCTAAAATCGGAAATGGCCCAAAAAATCATGCTGCCAACTTGGCACTTGACCCAATTTTCAAGGATATTTTCTTGGGTTTGACTTGTAGGTAAGAATTATCCCCTACTTTAAACTATCTATGCACTCTATGCTGGTCTGCAAAGGATATATACATATCTTGAGCCACCTTTAAGTTCTTCTCGATGGTTACCATTTCTCGTTCTGTCTTATCCAAATTTATGCAGGAATGAAACAGAGTACACATGTAACCATAAATACAAATATGCAGCGGAAATAACACTTCATTTCATTAATATTATAGAACTGAAATTTGCTTACAGACAGAATAGAGATAAACTAGCTAGGGCATTGGTAGCTTATCTCTGAGAAGAGATGTGGCAGCTACAGGCCTCTGAACTTAGTTACAATGAGGCTCAAGTGCCTATTTATTATTTAGAAACAATGTAAAACCATAAACATCCAAAACCCTAACCCTAGGAGCTGAAGCGCCAAAACTATGGACCCTATTTGGGTAAATTGGTGTTTTAACTTCCCGAGGACATAACTTTGGCATACGATCTTCGTTTGACGTGCACCACACCTCATTAGAAAGATCTATCTGAGGACTAAAACTTTTGATGCAAGAAATAAAGTTGATGTTGCTCTCTATTTTCCCAAAAAAATGTCGTTTAGGGCCTGAAAATGGCTCTGGAAGTTCAGGACCCGAAAAACTTCCAAAAATAGTAAGTTGTGCTGAAACTGAAAAACTGAAAGAGACAATGGTGGGGCCCCAAGTGGAATAGGTGGGTGGCCACCAATATCCACCTAGATCATTCCTCCCCCCTTAGGAAGCAATGGTCCCCATTGTGTTGAGTTCCTCCATGAGATGAGGAAACTTCTACTGAACTTGGTCCCTGGTGAACCACTTGCCTTGGTGCAAGAGTTAGCCAGCTTTGACAACCCGATACAGTTGGATCTTCTGTTGTCGAGTGTTTTTTATTTGCATGTCCATGAAAAAATATATGGTGGCCTGTTCCATGCATTCTGGGTTTAAATATGTTGTTGTGAGTTGTTATGCAATGTCAGAGGTGTCCAGTAGAGGTGGGAAGTAGGGACGAAGGTGGTCCACATTGAATACTAGTTGTAGACCAAGGAAAGGTGGAATACTGAGCTCAAAGGCATTGTTCCCTACATCCTTGGTGATGGTGTACGGCCCATATCAGAGCGGGTGAAGCTTGCGGTGGGGTCCAATGAGGCACTCCTTCTGCAAATGTAGCCACACTTTGTCGCCCACCTGGAATTTGTGTGGTACCTGATGTTGGTCATGTGGTTTCTTGTAATTAGAATTAGCTCTGTCCAATATGTCAAGAACTTTTTGGTGGATGTGCTAAATGCACTCAATGAAGCTGTTTTCTTTGTCAGCTTCAGACTGGACATGAGCTGAATCGTCCCGAGTAGCCGCAAATTGCATGGCTACGTCAATGGGACATAGTGGCTGGAATCCAAAGCCCACCTAAAAGGGGTTGTGGCCAATTGAGCTATGGAGAGCCTAATTATAACTATGTTGTACATAGGGGATGCTCTCATCCCATGTGTGTGGATGCTTTGAATTATACATGCGCAAAATGTGTACAATCATCCTGTTGACAACCTCTGTCTGGCCATCAGTTTGGGGATGGAAAGTTGTGGACTTCATGAGCTTTGTGTCCAACATTGACCATAGGTTGGACCAAAATGTGTTGAGGAACCTACTGTCATGATATGATATGATAGACTGTGGGATCCCAAAGCACACCCACACTCATTCAAAGAATAGTTTAGCAATGGCTTCTACTGTGATATTCTTCTTGCAGACCGCCATAATGGCCATCTTCGAGAATCTGTCAATGACCATGAAAACACAGTTGTTTCCATGCTTAGTAGAAGGAAGTCCTGACATGTAATCCATGGATATGGATTCCCAAGGTCGATTATGGCTAGGTAGCGGAGTATAGAGGCCTTGCTTCTTGATGGTCGGTTTGGAAATGGAACAAGAAGTGCAGGATCTGATGTACTTCTCGACATCATGTCAAAGGTTCGACCAATAGGAATATTTTTGCAGTACTACCATTGTTTTCTCAACCCCGAAATGCCCAGCGACTCGATTGTAGTGTGCTTCCCATATCATCTTTGCATGCTCGCTTGAAGGAACAAAAAGGTGTTCCACGTGACATAAAAGTGCATCTTGGAGGTGAAAATTTGGAACTTGTGTACCCCCCAAGGGTGCCTTGTATGTGTGGCTGAATTCTGGATGGCTTTTGTAGAGAAGCGGCCAATCAGAAGTCTCATGCCCACAAGAGTTGAGAATGGTGGTTAGTGCCATGATCGGTGGTCGGCTGAGGCAATCTACAACATTATTGGTGCTACCCTTCTTGTACTTGATGTTCAAATGAAACTGTTGCAGATATGTGGACCACTTCTGATGGCGATCATTCTGCAACTTCCCTTGTGTCTGTATGAACTATAGGGGTCGGTGGTCTGCGGATGATTATTTGCTTCCCCAAAATGTAATGCTTCCATTGTCGACAAGCCTGCACAATGAAATACATTTCTTTGTCATAAGTGGGATACCTGCGAACATTCAGACAATTTCTCACTGTGATATGCCACTGGATGCCCCTGTTGAGTAATAATTGCCCCAATAGCATAGTTAGAGGCATCTATCTCGATCTCAAATGGTTGTTGCAAGTCTGGTGATGTGAGAACTGGGGCAGAACAAAGGCGATGTTTCAATTCTATGAACGCCTTTTGTTGATATTCCGACCAAAAGGATTTTTCTCTCTCTCCTCCCTCGGTGACTTGACTCAAGGGCCAAGTGATATGAGAGAATCCCAACACGAACCTGCGGTAGAAATTAGCAAGACCCAGAAAGTTGCGAAGCTCTGTTAGAGTGGTTGGGGCTGGCCAATCTTGAATCACTTGGATCTTGGTTGGATCCACATGCATCCCTCTTTCATCAATAATGTATCCCAAATATTGAACCTGGGTCATGGAAAAAGTGCACTTCTCCAAATTGGCACACAACTTGTGTTTCCATAGTGTTTGGAGGACTTGTCGGATGTGGAGGTGCTCTTCCCAAGTCTGGCTGAAGATCAAAATGTCATCCAAGTACACCACTACAAATGATTTGGTGAATGGCCTCAAGTTGTCGTCGATCGACCTCATGAAGGTTGCAGGAGCATTCATCAACCCGAAAGGCATGACCAACCATTCGAAAAGGCCTTCCTTGGCTTTGAAGGTGGTCTTCCACACATCAGAGGGTTCTATGGGTACCTGGTGATACCTAGACTTCAAGTCAATCTTGCTAAAATATTTCGACCCTTTGAGTTGGTCTAGAAGGTCATCGATCTATGGGATCGGGTACCTATTCTAGACAGTGATCTTTTTCAGCACCCGATACCCAATACAGAGTCTCCAAGTCCCATCCTTCTTCTGTACTAACACGATCGAGCTCCCACAGGGCGATGAACTTGGCCGGATGTGACCTTTCTACAGTAGCTCTTGAATCTGCCTCTTGATTTCATCGTTCTCCAAAACAGAGTGCCAATAGATCGATCCGTTGGGTAGCAGCACACCTGGGGTCAGATCAATGGGGTGCTTGACCTGACAGTGCAGAGGCACCCTTGTGGGTGAGGTGAAAATGTCCATATAATCCTCCAGAACCTTGTCCATTTGTTGTTATCATGCAGAGGAGCCATTTCTGGAGGTCGTGGCCACAGTCTTCTTCTTGCCCTCAGGGCGGATCATCAAGAAAACAAATTTCCTGGTTTGGGAAATGATCTTACTACATTGTTTTGCAGTAACCAAAGAGATAGTGGTAGGCGGTGGTACCTCTGGTATCCTGTACAGCTTATTTCCCAAGGTAACAATAACAGCATGAGGTCGTGACTCATACACATCATGTCGCTTCCACAAGTATGGTTGGCCTAATAATACATCAAAAACATCAAGAGGAGCAATGTAACATAATACCTCATCCATGAAGGGCTTGATGCTATAGGGAAGGTGGCACTGTTGGCTGACACGGAGATCCAGTCCTTGGTGAATCCACCCGATGGTGTATGGTTGTGGGTGCACTGCGGTCGGAAAGCCCAACCTCTTCATGACATCTTCTGAAGTGAGGTTATTTTGGCTCCCATTGTCGACAATGAATTGTAGCACAAAACCTTTTACCCACATATGGGAGTGGAAGAGACGTTCTGCCTCCTCTGGATCTTCCAGTTCCTCCTTCTAGATTTTCGCAGTGGCAATAGTGATGTTGGGCTCCGCATCAATAATTTTTTTCCCTTTTTCATTCCCCTTTTCAGGTTTTGATTCAGAGTCAGAGCATGCATAAAATTCAGAAGCCCTCATCTTGGCCACGAGCGACTGCTTGGCCCGACACTCACTTGTGTTTTGAGAGGAGCTCTTATGGAACTCACACCACTTTCCCGTGTCCTTCTTTGGCTTCACGATGTTGTTCTTTTCTTGTGGCTTTGGCAGGTTGTCTTAGGCCTCCATGCCTTGGATTTTTCCTTTGTTCTGCGGTTTGGGGGCACATTTCCCTTGCTTTTGATTCGCAGATCCTAAGTCTCGATTATTCTGCTTGAATTTATGCTCAATCTTGGCAGCATATCGGTATGTCGTACCAAGCGAGGAGATGTCGCAGAACTCCATTTCCTCTTGAATGTATCTGTGAAAAAAACTGTGATACTTTAGCACCAAATGTTTCTCTGAATCTTTGATACCCAACTTTGTGTGCAGGGTATGGAACATATTCGTCAGCTCATGCACATCTTGATCCCTTTGTTGCCGCAGTGTGTTCCATTGTATGTACTTGTCCTCATAGCTCCCCACGGGATATTATTGTTCCTTGATGGCATCTTGGAAATAATTCCAAGTGGGTACAGCTGAGAATAAAGAGGGTTCTGTCTCATCCTTTTTCTCACAGTAGGTTTCCCACCAGTCCTTGACATGGGGGGTAGCTTTGAGGAGTGCAAAAATAATCTTCTCACGGTCGGAAAAGTCATGAATCGAGAAATATCCTTCTAATAGATTCAACCATCTATCTACAGCATTTGCATCTATTTGACCCTCATATATGGGAATGTCTAAGTTCACTTGTACCTTAAAGGGAGTCGCACCTCCAGAGTGGCTTTTGGATGCAGATGCGCCGTTAGTGGGAAGTCGTTGAAGGATCTAGGCAAAGTTATCCATCATTGTGTTCCTTTGTTTTTTGAGGGCCTCCTCGAGCAATATTTTGATAGGATCTCCTACTCCCTCATCTTTATTTTCGCCCCCCATGGGCGGTCTTCAGGGTTTGTGAGGCTGATCTTGCAAAGGTTCAACTAGATTGAGCCCTAACTCTTTATACCCCGACCTCGTTGGGTACATGCAAAGAAGGATCGAGAAAAAGTAGACCGCTTTAATACCACTGATCCAAATTTATGCAGGAACTCAACAAAATACACATGTAACCATAAATACAAATGTGCAGCGGAAATAACACTTCATTTCATTAGTATTAAAGAACTGAAACTTGCTTACAAACAGAATAGAGATAAACTAGCTAGGGCACTAATAGCTTATCTCTGAGAAGAGATGTGGTGGCTACAGGCCTCTGAACTGAGTTACAATGAGGCTCAAGGGCTTATTTCTTATTTAGAAACAATGGAAAACGTTAAACATCCAAAACCCTAACCCTAGAATATGAAGCGCCAAAACTATCGGCCCCGTTTGGGTAAATTGGTGTTTCAACTTCCCGGGGACGTAACTTTGGCCTACGATCTATGTTTGATGTGCACCATACCTCTTTAGAAATATATATCCGAGGAGTACAACTTTTGATGCAAGAAATAAAATTGATGTCACTCTCGGTTTTCCCAAAAAAATGTCATTTAGGGCCTCAAAACAGCTCCGGAAGTTCAGGACCCGAAAAACTACCAAAAATAGTAAGTTGTGTCGAAACTGAAAAACTGAAAGAGACAATGGTGGGGCCCCAAGTGGAATATGTGGGTGGCCACCAATATCCACCTGGAACACCATCTCTCTTAAAATATTAGGCCTGATATGGACTCTATTAACTGGATTACTCCAACTAATAGGAATGTTTCACTTCCTACCATAAAGAGCCTTGAATGGACTCATCCTAGGGGATTCTTGGTACCCATTTTTATAAGAAAACTCCACTAGTAGGAGGAAATCTTCCCACTTCCTTGGTTGGTTCATGACATTCATCCTCAACATATCTTCCAAATATCTATTTTTCCACTCAGGTTTCCCATCTGTCTGTAGATGGTAGGTTGTGCTATAGGTCAATTCTATCAATATACAAACAAATAGTTACTTCCATAATTTAGAGGTAAACCTTGCATCTCTATCAAATATAATTTTCTTAAGCACTCTGTGTAATCTCACTATCTCTTTAATATAGCTTGTGCAACATCACTTGTTGTATGAGTGGATTTGACAACCATAAAATGTTTTTTCTTGCTCAACTTGTCCACCATGGCCACAATGGCATCATGTTGCCTTGCGGTCCTTGGAAATGCAACAATAAAATCCATGGAAATGTTGTATAAACCCTATTGGATGCTTACATTATTCTTTTACCTATTGACACTCTAGATTTAGCAATGTATTAGACCACATCTCTCTTCATACCCAACCAATAATATGTTTTGTTCATGGTTGTTAGCATCTTCTGATAACCTGGACAACCAAAATATGGTCTCTTATGAAATTAATCTAGGATGAGTTTCTTAAAGCCATTGTCAAAAGGTATATACAACCTATTTTTGAATCTTAAAAGCCCATCCTTAGAGAGATAAATTCTTACTCTTTACTCCCTCAGGTTCTTACTGCAAAATTTATTTTACTTGCTAGCACTGCTTGTCTTGTTACACTGCCTCTTTAATCTTTTCCTTGATATTAGTTTCACAAGAAATTACGACTGCTACATGTGATACTTGTGATCTCCTGTTGAGTGCAACAGCTAACTTATTTTCATTTCCCTTTCTATATTTTATTTCAAATTCAAAATCACTAATTAGTGCCAACCATCTTGCCTTCCTGGAATTTAGATTTGGCTGGTCAAACAAGTACTTCAACCCTCCATGGTTTGTCATCAATGTGAATTTTCTCCCAAGGAGATAATTCCTCCACATCTTTAGTAAATGAACTAATTATAAATCATGAGTTACATAGTTCTTCTCATGCTCATTCATTTTTCTAGATTCATAATAGACCACTTGACCCTCCTACATCAATACTTCACCAATTCCTTCCTTGCAGGAATATGTTCATACCAAAAATTATTTGTCTGGGTATGCTATCCTTAGTAGTGGTGGATCTGTGAGAAAATATTTTAGCTTCTCAAAACTTACAGAACATCAATTTGTAAATAACAATTTAACTCCTTTATTTTCAATGCCATGATTAGGTTTCCAATCTTAGAAAAATTCTTAATGAACCTCCTATAGTAGCTTTTCAGCACCATGAATGATCTAATTTCAACTACATTTTGTGGATTTCGCCATTCCATCATTTCCTTAACCTTGTTTGGTTCAATAGCCACTCCCTCCTTCAAGAATATATGTCCCAAGTATTGAATATGGGATTGAAAGAACTCACACTTGTTGAGATTTACATGAATATTATGCTCTCTTAATAGATATAACACCATAGCTAGGATTTCTTCATTCTCCTCCTTGGTTTTTGAGTAAACCAATATATCATCATCAAAAAATAACACAATTTTTTCCAAATACAGACAGAGAAAAATTTTCATTAAACACATGAAAGTAGAAGGCGAATTTGTAAGCCCAAAGGGCAAAACTACAAAACCATAGTGCCCATACTTGGATCTGAATGTTGTTATTTTAGATGTCTTCATCCCTTATATGTATCTGATGGTACCCATATTTCAGATCAATCTTCAAAAAGAAAGATGTTCCTCTCAACTGATCAAATATAACTTCTATCAGTGGCAATGGATATTTATTCTTAATGGTGGATTTGTTGATATTTATATAGTCTATACACAATATTAGTGCACCATCTTTCTTTTTCATGAACAAACTAGTTCTCCTCGCGCCAATACATTCGATCTGGTATGGCCTTTGTTTAACATTTATTTTATTTGTAGCTTTAGCTCTATTTTATTCTAATGTACTAATTTGGTAAGGATCTTTAGATGTTGGTGCTATGTCTGACAATAGTTCTATAGAGAATTATATTTCCATGTGGTGGTAGACTAGGGATTTCCTCAAGTAACACATATTCAAACTTATTTAAAATTGGGTGTTCCTTTGAGCTATTGTTGTTACCTTTAGGATTTGTGGTTATTTGAAAAAAAAAAATCATCCTTTTCAGTTGCATCATTTTAATTGCAAAATTGTCACTAACCTGACTAATGTTGGTTTCAATTTTCCTTTTAGCACCATCTTTTCACCATCCTCATTGAGGAATTCAATCGATTTTCCAAATAAAACAAATTTTGTCCTATGGCTAGTCAACCAGTCCATCTCGATGAGGATGCCATATGTACCCAAAGGTAGCAATTTTAGGTTCACATTCATGGGCATTCATCCTACCAAAATTGAACACAATTTTACTATGCTCACCATTCGTTTCCAGTGGCCAACTAGACTATTCATGACTCCTTGTGTGCTTCCTTTTCTAAATGTGCATTTATCATCTATTTTTGTGCTTACATAAATAAAATTTGAGCCGGGGTCAATTAAAATAGAGACAACTTGTTCATTGATAATACATTCCATTTTAATGACTAGAGCATGATGTTTATCCTACCTATTATCCACTGTTGCATATAAGCATGGAATACTCCATGCCATGTTAGTGACTATCTCAACTCCCTATCCATTGTGCAGTACTAGGAATTTCTTTTGTATTTGAGGACAATCCCTCAAAAAATGGTCTTCCTCGCACTCCCAAAATATGATAGGTTTCTTTTTGGATCCATCCACTCCTAAAACAATTTCAAAATACTGGTCACGATTAGTGGTAGTGACAAACCTCACACTTCCACCTTCTTGGAATCTTATGACCTTCTTCCATTTCCCTTTAGAGTGGGGTTTCCCCTTGGCTTTCCAATTGGACTCAGTGTATTCATATATGTTCTTAGATTCCTCATAGTTGCACGTAAACCTTCATATTGCATCATGTAGAGTTTGTGGCTCATCAAACTCTATTTAGTCCTTGAATGTTTGTGGCATTCCACTGAGATACCTTTGAATCTTCAGCTTTTATTCCTTGATATACGGCACATACCTTGGCAATTCAAATTTTTTTCTATATATTCATCATGTGACAACTTCCCCATCTTGATTTCATAAAAATCCTTGGCCTTGTTGTCATAGTACCCTTTAGATATGTACTTCTCCTGAAAATATCTTTCAAATATCCTTGAGGACAATTCTTCTTCTTGAATTTCCTTGACATTCTTTAGGTCTTCCCATCGATATCAACTTTTCCTCTTAGACTTAAGGTGACTCCCATTTCTTTCATATTTTTAGAGTAATTATGGACTCTAAAAAAATTCTCATTCCAAGTAGTCATGCCTCTACTCTCTTTATTTTCAGATGATAGTGACTTCTAGTTTTGGAAATAGGAGGCTACTTGGGACTTCTTGTCCTTCTCTTGAGAGTACTTAAAGGATTTATGCTCCTCACAATATCTTCACTTCCCTTCCTATGCATTTTATTTGGCCCTGATAAACTTCTCATTGTCAACTTTATAACTCCTTAGTTCAAATCTTAGGCTTCTCAATGTATCCAACTAGTCAAGGGAGTTTGACTCTCCTCTCTTCTTGACTAGTTCTTCTTCTTCATGTCCATGTTGAGATATTTTTGTGCTATGTTGCTCCATTTTTCTTCTTATTCCTTTTCTACTTTTGTTGTTCCTTTAAGTCCTCTTATGTGTTTTCAGACACACATGCAACTGTTAACCAATCAATAATATCAATGACATATTCATTATCACTTGTGAATCTTATCATAAGCCTCTGACTATGAGGCTATCTGAAACATCAAATTCCAAGTCAGTACATCTTCCAAAATAACTTAACATGTTAGAAACAACATTATATTCACATACAATCTATAAATCAAATGCTACATACGATAAAAACCACTATTCACATTCAGCTTCTAGACTCTGTAATATAGTTCTACACATTGTTACACTACATCAAAGTCCCAAATTTGTCTCTAGAGGTCCAATGTTCAACCTTTTTCTCTGATACCACTCTATATTGATCTCTCCCACCCCCTTTCCGAACCCAGTCCAAATAGTAGTTGTTACTTTCATTTAACCTAACTTCCAAGGTCTTGTTATGGAAATGAGGCTACAAATTTCCTTAAATTTCAAATTCCTTGAAACTAAATACTAATTCCACCATAACGTCCAACTCACTGAGATATTTTTGGAAATATAAACTTGATATCAATTCGACTTATGGATTATGGTTAAAATTTATGGACGTTTAAAGTTTAGCCTTATTAGACCCTTTCTACATCAATAAGGAACTGCCATGTGGCCTCCATATGTTTCCCACATGCCAACCCTCCACCTCACTTAGGTGGTGCACATCATCATAACTTCCACATGTTTTATGCCTTGCTTATGTGGTAGTCTCTACATCATCACTCCACATGGTGCCTGTAACATCGGTCGAGGATTCCTAGCCCCTCCGAGGCACACAATAACTAGCTTTATTGTAACCCATAGTCCAGTTCAGGTGCTACTAGGCCAGTGGCTTTACTGTAATCCATAGTCCAGTTTAGCGGTTATTAGGTTATTTTCTTTACCGCAATCCACAATCTGGTTCAAGGATCACTAGGACATTTTTTTATTCATTCAGAGATCCACCTCACTTAGTTTTCAAACCATCCTACAATCAAACTCAACCAAAACATGAGAACCCCATCACACCATGGCTATCCGGAAATGGAAATGCAAGGCTGAAGAACATCGTCACACCTAGAAAAACCCATGGCAATGAAATCAACAGAACCAAGAAAACAGATGCATAATCATGCATTCCAAATCTAGTAAGGAAATTGTTGAACACCTAATCCTCCATGGGTAGGTGTGGAAGGCGAAAAGTCACAAAGGAGTCCAAGTGACCTTGGAAGATGAATCCAAGAGTCACACCATTGTATTATAAATGTACATCTATGTGTAATAAAGATGCAACGAATACCTATCTTTCTATTGTGTGTCTTGTGTGTGTTTATCTTTCCTCATACACCATGTGTGTGTTTAACATGGTATCAGAGTTGATACATTCATAACCAGGTCAACCTTGAGTGAGCCATTTATTTTTGTGGCCTGTGTATATCTGCAAAAATTCTGGTCATTTTTGCAGCATTCAAAGATTTTCTACAACAGTCAATTTTTCCGCATTCAAAATCTTTGGCAGCGTTCAGAAATTTGTCTTGAGAAAAGCATCGTTGTGCATCTTGGCGCCGCAGGTTTTCTAACTGCTCCTTCTAATTCTGCAATTTTTCCTATAATTACTGCCTACTTTTATTTTCTGCACATTGGAGAGCTGCTGGAAAATATTGTTTAAAGCGAGTTTCTGAAAAATTTTGGGTTTTTTACTGACAATTTTTGCATTCTCTGCTGCTCGAAAAAGTACATTTGTGAAATTTCTCTGCTGAAAATTTCCTGAAAATTCTTCTCTATTATGAAAATTCTCTATTCTCTACTGTGTATTTTACTGCTTAAAAAATCTGCATCCTTCTCGATATGATGTTTAAAAAAAAAAAAAAATTCTGAAGCAACTCTGCCCTTGGCCGCTTGGCCTTCCCAGTAGTTTGACATTCCCAACCCTGCAATCTCACTCCATGCCCTCAAGGCACTCCCATACATGCACTCACCACCCTCCCCTCAGCCCTTACAGCTGCCCCCTCCCACTTGTGTAAACACGCACCCTCTCAACCCATGACCCCTCTACCTCACGCCCTCACCACCCAACCTGCACTCACATCCCTCAACCCTGCTCCCTCCCTACGGCCACCTCTGCTCTCTGCGTCAACCCGCCATCTATCCCATCTCTCACCCGCCTCCCCTACCACTCATCTACGCTAATCCCCCTCGGCCTTTCTCAACCCCCGGGCCCCCACACTGCCCCCTCACCCAGCGTGGCCTCACGACCCCTCTCACCATACTCCCTACCTCACCTTCGGCGCTCTCATCCCACGCCCTTCGGCCTCGCTCTACCCACTACCCCTGCTCTCCATTTCACTCAAACTCGCCCCCCTCTCGCAGCTTTGCACCACTCTCCCTACGATTCATACCCCATTACACCCTCACCCCCAACACTCCCCTCCCCTCACCGCTCACGGCAGCGCTCATGCCCCCATCCCCTATCGCTCTCCACCCCCCTTTTGCACCACCCGATCCCCTCTCCACACACACCCCCTCTCCCCAACTCACGCCGCTCGACCTCACCCCTCCCCTCAACACCCAACCTGCCCACGCTCTCCCCCTCGGCTCTCACAGTCGGCCCCTTCGCCCTCCCTACACATACGCTCACCCCAACCTAAACTCACCCCTTCCCTCACAGATACGCTCATTCCCATACCTGTTGTAATTTTTTTTCAGCCCTTTTATTTTTAATTTTTTTTACAGATTAATTCCCTTTCATTTTTTAATTAATCCCCTCCTAATTTTTTATTTTAATTCCCTCCATTTTTTTAGTTAATCCCATCCCCTTTTAAATCTACAATTCATTTAATTTTAAAAAAAAAATTACAAATAAACCTTCCCTCAGAAAACACTTTCCCCAGTAAAACCTCCACCAGATAAACCTTCCCCAGAAATCACCTCCCCCAGTTAATACCTCTGTTTTCCCTACAAACAACAGAGAGAGAGGAAATGGCATATGAGTAAATGGCTTGTATACATAGTGGAAAGTGAAGCTTGTGGTGTATGATTTGTGGCATATATAGAAGGGTGATTTTATCAAGGAGTTTGATAATGTGAAGACAAATTGTAAATAGTACAGCAAGGTCAAGAATCCAAGCTTGTGAATATCTTCTTGTTGATTTGAGTTGTTGTCGGTGTAAAACAACTCTTTGATGAAGAGAAAAATCAGCTGCCTTAAAGGGTTATTGCACAGTATTTTTTGCTACACATTTACAAAATATTTGTAGAATTCTACTCACATTGTGAGTGGATATTACTTCTTCATTCATAGTTGCAATCAGTGTTTGAAGTGTAACTTTGAATTGTTGAGAAATTGTTGATGTAAGTCATTGTTGCTTGCTGGTTAGACAGTCAAAGCCTATACCTTGAGGTCCTCCATAATTTGATCAACGGAGTTTGTTCTTTGGGAATTCCATAATTGGAAATTATTTAAAGACATTTGTATTTTTGAAAGTAAGTTGAATCACATTGTAAACGGGTGCATTATCAGTTGAAGCTGACACCCTTTATTTCTTGAAGCCTGAGTTGTTGAGAAAAATGGCTAAAATCAATGAGGCATTAGAGTTGTTGAATAACCTCATTCATTCCACTGTTCATGATATGGTAAAAATGAGCAATAATTCTCTTTTTAATATTCAAACTTGCTTGCAAGATGCACAAGACAAGATTAGGTTTTTACAGTTGGAGTCTCAGCTTCAGCAAGATGAAATTCAGAAAAAGAGTCATCATTCTGAACCTGTTTCTGTTCAGAACATTGAGAAGGACTCTCATCAGAAGCAAGAAGATAAAGTTGCAGTTGATTCACATTCAGTTCCTTGTACAAGAGAAGATTTACATGCAGATGCAGCAATTCAGTCTGCACTTCCCAAGCCCATCATTAGACCTTGGGAAGAGCTTGTCCACAACAAGCACATAACTGGTCTTGGATATGACAAGGATGTGTCCTTTCATATTCCGAACTACTCCAAGCCCATCAAATTTCAGAGTGCCAGATTTCTTTATGACAATTCACCTGCAGTTGTTCCAGATCCTGCTCCTCTTCCACAGCAACAACAACATGAAATTGTAAAATGCCAACACTATGATCAAGTTGGCCATATGAAAGATCATTGTTTTGATCTTCATCCATGCAAGAACTATGGTTGAAACACCCATTCTTCACAAAGATGCTTCAAAAACAAGCCTCTTGCAAGAACAAAGATTCATCTTGGATGGATCGCTTCTTGGCAATGGGCATTAACAGCCAAGAAGATGTTTAAGTCACATGTCAAAACTTGTTCTAGAATATTGAACAATCTTGCAGTTGAGTTTTCGCCATCATCTCACCTTGTACCTAACAGGGGGGGAAATGGTGATCATCTACAAGCTTCGACGTCAGATCAAGAGAGCCTGAGCCACAACCTGTCATTGCATATTCAGAGTTGTAGCCAGAGACACAGTAGTTCAAGCGAGCCTGAGCCACAATTCGTCATTCTGGATTCAGAGTTGTAGCCAGAGACACAGATGCCCATGAGCATGCCTTTGGTTGATGGACAGCCTTAAACCATCCATGTGAGGTTGATATTCTTCCTCTTTTAGAACACTTCCTCTAGCAGAAGATTTCAGCTTCTTGCCAGCTTTTGTTGAGTTCCAGGAATTGCATCAAGCATTCCAATGTTGGTGGTCATTCTTAAACCATTACAGGTTGTAGACTTCCCTTCTTTTAGGTTGAAGGTCCCCCTTTAAATATGAGGGACAATTCCTCTAGCAGAAGCCCTTAGCTTCTTTCCAGTTTTGGAAGAGTTCCAGGAACTGCAATAAGCGTTGCGTTCCAGTGTTGGTGGTCATCCTTAAACCACCTCTTTATGACAACAATTTAGAGAGTTGACTCAGCGTAAGTGTTGCCATGCATATTTTTTAGATTTGAATTACAACTCTCTTCTTGGACTCACACATACCCCTTCGGATTAAGGGGGGAATGTTGAACACCTAATCCTCCATGGGTAGGTTTGGAAGGCGAAAAGTCACAAAGGAGTCCAAGTGACCTTGGAAGATGAATCCAAGAGTCACACCATTGTATTATAAATGTACATCTATGTGTAATAAAGATGCAAAGAATTCCTATCTTTATATTGTGTGTGTTGTGTGTGTTTATCTTTCCTCATACACCATGTGTGTGTTTAACAGAAATAACACATGCAAATTGATACCTGCAAGTAAACCTGATGTAGTTGCTTGATCTTTCTCTTCCTTTCTTGATATTTGCTTCCTCTTTTCCTTCTTTTCCTTTCTTGATCCAATGCTGAAGTGCTTCTAGAAAATTCTAAGTGTCCAAGAGTGAGAGAGGGATAGAGAACAGAGAGAGAGAGCTTCAAACCTTAACTGAAAAAAGGTACCAACTGATCCTCAAAATCCTTTTTATTAACGAAGCCTCTATTTTCTTTATTTTTTTATTATTTTCCTCCTCACATGCAACCTGTGACCGTTCACCTTCCTTTTCTCCTAATTTCCATTATTTTCATAAATAAATGCCAATTAATGCCACTTTGCTTTTCCAAAGCCTTTTCCATTGCCTTTGCCAATTTCCTTAGCCATAATAAACCAAATGAACACTTTCACTAGGATGTTTTTACCAACATTCATCTTCGAATAAGTGTCTTATAAATGTGGTTATTATTTTTCCTTTATTAACTTTTATTACATGGAATTTTCACCAGGTTTGTTACAGCCTCACCGTACTGACCCTTAACCTGTTTTGTGTCTAAGTCATGTTGTAAGGGTTTTGGAATTTTTGGGCCCAAAGGTATACATTTTCCAGCATTTGAGGTTTGAGACCCTGAGGTCCCGAGGTATGAGGGCCCACAACATAACATATTGCCATCAATTTTTGACAAGGATTCCTGTTCCTTAATCCCCATTAATTGAGGCTCACCTCTACTACATGCAGTAATCTCACCTTTGAGGTTCAACACCCCAATATGAAATCATCTCATCCACGATGACTTTTCCATTAAGTGTCACCAATATTTCCCATCATGACCCTAGTTAATCTCATCCTTCCCCAAGTCACACATGTTATGAATCCTCCCAAGGTCCCTAGATATCTATATTTCCACCCACTAATGGAAATTACTCTATCTCTCATCATTTCCCTTCTTTCTAGCACACAAGGTAGATTTAAGGCCCTCTAAGGGCTACAACAAGGAATATCTCCACATACATACATATATATATATATATATATATATGTATGTATGTATATATATATATGTATGTATATATATATGTATGTATATATATATGTATGTATATATATATATATATATATATACATATATATATATATATATATATACATATATATGTATATATATATATACATATATATGTATATATATATACATATATATGTATATATATATGTATGCATATATATATATGTATGTATATATATATATATGTATGTATATATATATATATATATACATATATATGTATGTATATATATATATGTATATATATATATATGTATGTATATATATATGTATGTATATATATATATACATATATATGTATATATATATACATATATATGTATATATATATACATATATATGTATATATATCTACATATATATGTATATATATATAAATATACATATATATACATATATATATATATATATATATATATATATATATATATGTATATATATATATATACATATATATATAGATATATATGTATATATACATACATATATATATATATATATATATATATATATATATATATTCACACACACACACATAACCATCCATAGATAGGGATTCCTTTGAGACTTATATGACTTTGTGCTATCCCTCCTGATGTGTACTATAGATAAGGTACTCGACCTTGATCTCTAGCACAAAGACTATGATTTTGCGGCCTCCCAGTATAGGCCTCTGTGTACTTGTATAGACACTCTCAACAATAAGTGAACCTCATCCACTTTCATGAATTCCTACAATTGCACACACACACTCACACACACACACCCACACACACACACCCACCCACACACACACTCACTCACACACACACAAACACACACACACACATAGGGATTCCTTTAACACTTAGACAAATTTATGTTATCCCTCTCGATCTACTATATATAAGGTACTCGACGTTGCTAACTAGTACAAATACTATGATTTTGTGGCCTCCCGGTCCAGGCCTTTGTGCACTGGTATAGCCACTCTCGAAAATAAGTGAGCCACAACCACTTTCATCAATCCCTACAACTATACATATACGTGTAAAGACATGATTTATTTCAATGTAACTCTATGGCACTAGGTCATTCACAACACAAGCCATTCATTACAAAATTAACCCGTGACAACAAAGAATACACCTCTTTCTCACCATATCCATAAATAAGCATCCATTCATCAACACAAAAAGGAAATACATTTCTCATTACTAACACATTCATTTTATTAACAAAATTAAGCAGTTATATTGCATTGATATACACATAAAGAGAAGTATAAAATTGGTATTTTGAAGTAAATGAGTAGAAACTGAGAGTGGGACTCCAACTCTCCACCCAACCATAGGTTGTTTGCAAAAATATCCTTTCTTGCATTCGACCACCCCCAAGCCTAATTTAGTGTTTTAGGAGGTAATTTTCTCAAGAGTTCTCAACCAGTTACTCACTTATGAATAACATATCCCATTTCTTAGGTGTTCTTAATAACTCCTAGCTATTAAACCACAATGGATCTTGACAAAAAATAAAAAATAAAAAACACAAGATCCATGTGGAGCACAAAGAGTCTTAGTTCATTCTTGGATAGATATATGAATAGAAAGGAGGTTTATCAACTATGTTACTTTTGTAGGAGAAGATGCACACTTATCCCTTGACTTCTCAATGGTACTCACACTTGTGTTCTCAGCCACAAAGCTACACTAGGTATTATCAACACCCTAGTTTTGGGGTGCCTCAGCCTATCAGTAAGTTCTCAACCAACTACTCTCTAGTGGTTTATCAACCCTAGGGAAAGCCACAACCCTGGTGATTCTCAACCAGTAAGCCCCTTGGGTTTCTCAATCTAGATATCACTTAAGCATCCCTACGCCACTAAACTCTCTATTCGCATTAACACACAGTATCAACACGAGCCTCACAGAGCACATAACCACAACACATTTACACTAGTACATAGGCTCAACATAAGCATCACAAGCACACAAACTCAAAACAGACCTCACAAACACACATGCACAACACATGCCTCGTAATTACATAGGAAAAAAACAGGCCTCTCAAGCACATAGTCACAACACAATATTTCATTGTGCATATGGGTTCTACATGCATAATTAAAAGGTCACACAAATACATGAATATGCAGGCACCATAAACACCCATCTTCTATTATTCTGCTCGGTTCTCTTTTTCCCCCCATATTTTTTCATATCCCCTGCCTCTATTTGTCATCCCCTACTCCTCTTATATGTTGACTCTATCAACATGACCCATGAGGCAGTCTTCAAACTCGTCCTCTAATCAGGAGCCCATTTCCTCCATTAACTACTTGCAACAACAAGTCATCCCTTCCAACAAGGATTTATGTGATATCTTAAATGCAAGGTATGGATTACAATAAAATCCTCCTCTTGTAGGCCTCTGAAACTCTATCCAATCTCATCTGTTAATAATTTATAATTAAACATTATTTACATGAATTTACCATTCATAATAGCATTTACAAGAGGGTTGAAAAAAAGGGCTATCACAGAATGAGTCAAAATTGTTTTTTTGTGAGTATAGAGTGGATGACTATGCTTTTTTGTGTAAATTTAATTGTTCTATTAATCCATAGGTTATACTAGGTAAATTGGAAGAAACATATGAATGACTATATACAAAATTGTGATCTAGGGCTATGTGCATTGTTATGCATCCTAGTGCATTTATGACCAAATAATTGTTTATGAATTGGGTTTTATTATTTTTATACTTCTATTCACCTACTAATAGAATTTTCCTATTTTTATGGCCATGGAAACCACATAGCTTTACAAACAATGGACGAGGAAAATAACATAGGCACAGACTTGTAAATGTACCTACACATAATAGTCATAGGTTGAAACCCATAAAGGTGAGTGTGTTTAGGCCTTTTAAGCATTAATTTATGTTTTATAGAGAATCATGGATGGTGAATAACCAAGTGATAGAGGTAAAAATATTTTAGTTAGTGGAACTTGCTAATAGATTTTTTTGAAGGGCTATTACTCTCTCCAATATCAAAGTTATACTTAATTGAATTAGAATATAGTCACTAAATTATGATTCTATTACCATTGATATGGCTTGTAACAAAGCTTTTAATTTACATGGTGAGGAAGATTCAAATTTTATGGTGAACATGTTGAGCCTCTCTCAAGGAAATGACTATGCATTAGGTGATGATGATGAACATGTCACTATTGTTTAAGAATATGATGGATCGATTCAAGAGAACATGGAAGTTGTTGAATCACATGAACCATATATAGATTTTATCGCACATAGTTAAAATGAAATTTCCAAATTAGATTATGATTAAATTTTTCAACCAAAAGGAAGCATTAATGAGAGCTTTAGATTGTCATGCCAAGTAACCCAATATTAGTGTTTAGTGGAAGTCTTGAAAATATGAATCAAAATTTTGTACAAACAGTAATGAAGAAAGCCTTAACATGCCTTAATTGAGAGAAAATATAAACAAAAATGAAATTATCCATTATTTTTTCAATGTTGGAGGTGTTAAAGGTGAATGAAGGAGGAAGATAATGAAGAAGAATCATAACTTCCAAATGATACTCATTTTTAGGTCCCTATAATACTAGTGTAGCGCTTATATTGTTATTGTGCGCCCCATAGAATCCAACTATTGTTATTTTTGTGACCTTATATTATTATTGTTATGTAGGCAATGATTATATTTTGACCCTTTAGACTCCTATATATACCAAGGAGGACTTATCATTTGAATCATAAAAGAGTTGTTCATATATTTTAATTAAAGGGAGGTTTTCCCCTCTAAGTGGCTTATTATCTAGTTTTTGATCTATATTTTCTTATGTTTATGTGTTATTTTTTATCTAGATACATAACGTTTGGTATTAGACCTCTTGATCCTAGGGTTTTTCTGCTTCAAACGATTCATCGTGGAAATTTTGTTATAAATTTTATTTTTTCCAAGATTTAGATTGTGAAATTGATACCACATGAAGGTGAAATCGTGGTGAACATTGGTTTACAATTTCAAAACATGGTTCACTATATTTGCATAGATATTGTCTAAGGAAGTGAAGCTTTCTACATGCTCCAGAATTCAGTCTTGAACAGGTGTTCTTGGGAAAATTGTTATAATGTTATCTTCAAGCATTGGATTTTAATTTCATAAGAAGAGATTGAAATTACACAAACATTAGTTTCTTGGCTATGATTTTTAGGGTTGAATGTTAAAATAATGACACGTGGCATCTCGTACAAGTTTGATCTACTGAACTAGTCCATTATTAGGTCATCATGGGAGAATTATCATAAATTTATCTTGAAGAATCCAATATCGAACTAATTGTTAGGGTTTAAAATATAACATATAGGGATACCATAGGACATAATTTCATACCTTGAAAGGCCAAAATCACAAAGATACAATAGTTTCATAGTAAGCCTTATGAACAATATCTAAATCAAGCTCTAAATGGTGTGCATTTGTAAATTTGCATAGATTTTGTTTGAAGTGATTCAAAGGGAATAGTGAAGCATTAATATCATTAACTGGTTCCAAAAATCCTCCCAAACTAAAAATTCTACACCCATTAACCTTTCATAAATAGATTGTGAAGAGGAACAATAAACATCAAAATAAGAAGTTTTACACTAGGAACCAAACACAGGGGTTGAAAAAGAAGAAATAAATATGAACATACCTTGTAATTATTTGGTGGTAAATACCACCCTTGGCACTGTGAAAAACACCCTCCAAATTTTTTCCTACAACCAAATTTCAGAGCATCCTTATGATCATGTCATCCTTTGTTTCAAGCCATTAATATCATACCTAGTCATGTTGTTTAAGTGTTCAAGTCTTCCTTTAGAAATTCTAAATGTCGAAATACTTAATTTCACATGCCCAAATCTTGACGTTTTCATAAGCACACATACCAAGATAGGCTAAGCATACTTCACAATGAAAATTTGTCATTGTTGCGCACTTTTTTTTAGCAGTGACTATGAAATTTCTAGTGCCAGTGACTAAGCAACTCCTAGTGATAGTGACTTCACAACTTTTAGACACAATGATTATGAAATCGTTAGTGCCAATGACTGCGCATTTATTAGAGACAGTGACTGCATAGCTCCCTAAGGCAGTCACTCCACACTCCATATAAAAAATGATTACATAGTTTCTTGTGACAATGATTGCAAAATTCCTAGTGATAATGTATGGGAATCCTCTATATATTGTGATTTCACACTCTATGTTGACAGTGAGAATGTACTTCTTCAAGTAAATCAGTCAATTCACTCTTGGATCCTAGTTTCCAAACATGCACGAAGAAAACTCACAAACTCTAACCCTAATTGCATGCATGCTCTCCTTATATAAAGAGTCAAGTCCAAGCTCATTTTCACATTCATCTTTCACTTTGAGTTCTATGAACTTTGGAGTACAAAGATCATCCTCTCACTCATAGTTGCAAGTGATTTATCTTCTGGGTGAGTTTCGCAATTATCTCTTTTGATTTTCCAAGTGTCAATTTTTCTTTATTTTTATCATACATGCATTGTTTTTACTTTCTTTACCTATCTCAAGTGTCATTTTTTCCTGCTTTTATTATTGCTTGTGTTGCTCTCACCCTTGCATGTACCGCTTTTTTTTTCTCACGCATGTTAAGAGAATTATGGGGAACCTTATATAGGTAGATCCAATGCACTATCTTCCACTAGTTTATGCTATTCATCATTATAATATGCGCTAGACACTTTATTATGGCATAGCACACCTTTCGGTTGCAGTCAATACTTGTGTCGCCGCTTGTATTTTAAGTGTCACAATCTTACGTTTTAACTGTCGCACTCAGAAACAAGTGTCACTTTGTTGTCATTTGAAGGTATGCATGTTGGTGTTGGATAATGTATATTTTTTATCTTATATTTGATTTCTTTCTCTCTATTATTCCACTGATCCCACACTTAGCCATTTTGAAGATCTTATTGCTCCTCCCATCATGCACAAGTTACAAAAGCACTAATCCTCCACTAAGTGATGAGCACTTCACATTCACAAGCCTTAGCGATGAAACCCTTACCTCCTAGAACTATGCACTGAGCCTTTCTTGAGGAAAACTCATATTATTGCACAGTGAGCACATTTAAAGCATAGTCACTAAACCCTTGATGCTTGTACTAGCTCACTCCACAAATCCTTGATCATTTTTTCCTTGTATTTCATATTAAGAAGCTCTAGTTGAAATTAAGGACTTATTTATCTACTTGCAATGAAAAATTGCAAAATACAAAGGCTCCCTTATATTAGTGTCAATGTGTTCAGTGATCAAACATGCTCTTTCAGTTTATTTGCTAGTAGTCCTAGGTCAACATTGTTTTCTTTTCTAACAATTTTTCAAATAAATTTTGGTCATTGCATATGGTCTAGGTCAGAAATGTTTCTCCCCTCATTCTATCCATGGCCATAATAATCTCAGAGGTCATGTCACTCATTTTCATTTAGATTCTTAGGTTAGTCATTCGATCTCCATCTAGGTTTGTTGTCTAGGTGTCCTTGTTTTGCTACTGAAAAGTCCAATATGTCACCAAAAAGGGTGAACAACGTTTCATTTTCATCAGATCAGTCTTTTAAAGGGAGTTAAAATAGCTAGGGGAATAAAGTAAGACAATTTGTCTTATTTCAAAACTTGTTTCATTGTCAAATTGTTCAAAAAGGAAAATATTTCCTCAAATTTTTTGGTTTCACTAAAAGACAAAAAGTCATTTCAAGATGTTATAATGAGGAAAAAGAAGGCTTTTTCAACTCATTTTGTCTTTTCATGATTGGTAGAGCTCCTCTCTTACCTTCATATTGCTCCATAATTGTCAAGGGTTGGACGAAAATCAAGAAATTTGCTCCAAGAAGGCTATGTTATGCATATGGACACCTACATTACACATTTGGACACCTGCACTATGCATCTAGAAGCCTCTGCTACGCATCTGTGAGTGTGCTACGCTTTTGGATTTTTTGTCCTAAATCACTCATCTAAGATCCAGAATCACTGAACAAGGTTTATAAAACTTCTACAATAGCAAGTGGACACCTCGCATCCTCCTCAAAGTCAATTTATCATAGCATGGCATTGATTTTCTTGTTTACCTTCTCTCCCACTACGTTTTTATCTTTTCCTATCATTGAGCGATTTTAGTGGAATAAACCCTAACCCTGTCATTTAAAACCTTCATACACCTTTCACAGGCCCTATCCTATCATTCCCCACCATCCACACCCTCCCTAAGCATCATTTCCATCAAACCATATTTTATTACTACTTTTACATTGGAAAAACAGGAAACTCCTATGTTTTCCTAATTTAGCCACCTCCATCGTACCCACTTCACCAAATTTAACTTATACTTTGAAGCTAACATACAGCCTTACGTCCTGATTTTTTTTGGGGATTTATCTTGACATCATTACCCTTCATCTCACCCTCCAAACCTACCCTATCCTTGTCCTCTGTTTTTCCATATTCACTACACATACCCATTACATCCTAAACACCTAGAGTTTATCCTTCTGATAGATATTATGGAGAGTGAGAAGAAAATCCACAAATGAGGGTGCCACTTAAGATTTGAGCCCTCCACCTTGCAAGAATTCAATGCCTCACCTTTTGCCAAAATATGCTTTGAGAAAATTGGATGCTTGAGTTTTTTGTGAGAAAATCATGGAAGAAGGATGTCATCTCCAATTGACAAGATTATTTGCCACTAGTTTTAGTATGGAAAAGGCCATCATTGCAGGTGTAGAGTTCAACTTATCGGCAGATGTGATTTCTTCAACAACAAGTATACCTAGTCATGTGAAAATTTGGTTTAAGGGCATGGACATAGACCTTGAAGATTACAAATTGTTCCTCAAACCTCATGCTAGAGAGAACCCTGAGTACATTTTCCCTTTCAGGCACCTCCTTGACAAATATTCTCCTTTGATGACGTTAATTATGAGATATTTCACATGTGAAGGGAGATTCTCTAGGTTGTATAGGTACCATATCAGATTATTGATGCACTTTACCTCTACTAAACCACTTGACTTGCCAAATTATTTGTATAGAAGTTTGCTTAGAATGACTGAGAAGGTTCAAATAAAAAAGCAAAGATCACTACCCAAGTCTTTTCCACCGTGGTCTAGTCAAATTCATTGTTTTGTATCATCTCTCAACCATCAACATGACTTGGGAAACCTTCATGGAGAAATTATCAGCAATGCCCACCATTAGTCCTCCTGTAAGGTATAGCACACCATCACCACCAGTATCATCACAACCAATGGAGGTTGGCTATTCCAACAAACAAGCTCAGATTTCGAAGGCTCCTAGGGTTTTTGAGGTCACTCACACCTATGAGAAGGGAAAGATACAAGTTTTTTCTTCCAAATCCATGAAAAGTGTATCTATTGCTGATACACTATTGCTAAGCAAAGAGAAATAGAGGAGCACCCACTCATGCATCATATTGAATCACCATTGAACCAACATGATGAACACAGGCCTTTGGAGGTTGAGGTGGCAGAGAAGATCAAAGGTAATTCAGTGGAGAATATCATAAAGGAGAAGGATGAGGAAATAACAGAGTTGAGGGAGAATTTTTGAATTGCAAATTCTCAAATTACTTTCCTACAATGAGACAATCTTTAGTTAAAGGTAAAATTGCTCTTCCAATACAAACCTAAAGTAAAGGTTGATGCGGACAAGGAAAAGGGAAAATATATTGCATGTGATGATGAGTTGGAGGATGTAGAGGTTGAAAAAAAAAGAATAAGACCAAGGACAATAGGCCTAAAAAAGGCGCTTCAGAGAGAAAGAAAACCGACAGCTCCTAAACCAGGTTGGTAGACCTTTGATGAGTTGATTCTTGATGAGATCAATAAAGACAGAGACTATTGGCTTGATAGGGTCAATGTGAAACTTGAGAATTTTTTGAAGAAATCCAAGAAGAATAATAATCTTCCGATGCATATGGCCAACCATTATTTTGCCACGAACAAAATTTCATAAATCAGGCTCAAACAAGTGAAAATAAGCTCAAAGAGGCTCAAACGAAGCTTAAGGAGAAATAAAACTTATACCTACTTGTTGAGGCATCTGTGGCTATTTAGCCCATCCTCCACAGGTCTTATAGAAAAAATTTGGACAATTTTGAGCACATTTTTCATTTTTGATGATTTTTACACTAATCTGGAAATTCTGCCTCCACAGATGCGTAGCGCCAAGGCGCTACGATTTTTATTAGGGCACCTAAATGATGAATGGATTACATGGTTGTATGCATTTTTATGAGTAAATCACAGATCAAGAACTCTTTTTGCATGAAAAGTTCTATTTTTGCAGAAAAATCCAAAAAACCACCAGTTTTCTATGCTTTTGCGATTGTTTTTAACATGGCACTACACATCTAGAGTAAGGTTGGGAAAATAAAATTTTGGAGGCCTTCCAATGGGTGGTTTTTAAATAGAGGTAGAGGTTACATGCAAAACAATGGTCTGCAGCATACTTTGGGTAGACTCTTTCTGCCTGCTTTTGATGGGTCACCCAAGTGCACAACCAAGGCTTGGGTAGAGAAATTAGATATTTATTTCCAGTTGAACCAAGTTTCAGAGATGGAGGCCATTAAGATAGCAGCGTTGCACCTTGAAGGTGAAGCACATGAGTGGTGGTTTCATGGTCCTTATACATTGGGGCAAGCAAATATGATTGCATATGCAAAGTTCACTATGAGATTAGTGGAAAGATTTGACCAAAGAGATCCAGAAGCTCATTTTGTTGAGCTACCTAAGCGCAAGAAATCAAGAGATCCAAAGACTTATATATCTGAATTCCTGAAACTTTCATTCATGGTGCCAGATCTATCCGTAGCTAGAATAGTCTGTATGTTTATTGATGGGCTAACAGAGCCTTTGCATGATTTGGTAGAATCCATTAGACCAACTACGCTCCAGGATTATATTGAGAGGGTTAGAGACTTGAAAAATACTTTTCCATGGGCAAGAGCCCCCCTTCAGCAATATTTATCCTTTCAGTCAAAAGGGGGAGCTATGAAGGTTCCTCCCTCAAGAGAAAACCAAGACAAAAGATCTCTTAGTGATGATGAGGAGGAAGAAGAAGAGTTGGAATTAGGAGATACTGGTGTTGTAGCATCAGGAAGAGATCCACCACCACCTCGAGGTGGAAATGGAGAAATTGCTCCAACTAGAGGAGCCCTTGCATCCTTGCAAGATCTAACATTGGGAGACCGGGGCACAATCCAGGAGAAGCATGTGTTAGTATTGATAGAAAATGGGACTACCGATAGTTTTATTGATGCCCAACTAATGCAGAGGGGAGACATATCCACCAGTGATTCTAAAGAATTCTCAGTTGTGGTCCCCGGGACTAAGCAATGGGGGAAGTGTGTTCGGAATTGACTATGAATTTGGGGACATACACCTTGATAGATCACTTCTTTTTGTTCGAGACCCATGACACCAATATGATATTGGGTGTGCAGTGGTTGATTACACTAGTGGAGGTCACTACAGATTGGGAGGCCCTGTAGATGGCATGGATAGACAAAAAGAGTGGTAATCATCAAAATATCAGGGGCATGCACACCTATCCATCCCAGGAAGTCTCTACACATAAGATAGAGATTTATTTGTGCAGTGAAAGCAAGGACAAACCAGTCCACTCAAATATGCAGTTTACTCTAGACCATGATGCTACATTATTTGGAGGCATTCCACCGGGAAGGCCCACAAACTAGAAGATGATCAAAGATTTCTCACAACAATCTGCACAATTCATAGATTTGGCTAAGGAGGGAGCCTTGGGTGAGACTAGCATAGCGTAGAGGGCCTTTGATTGGCTCAAGGAGGAGATTAATGATTGTTTGCTATCGGTATTACCAAGTTTCACCAAGCCTTTTGCGCTGAAAGGTGATGCTTCAAGAGTGGATGATGGCACAAATATGGTGCAAGATGGCTATTCCATAGCCTTTGAGAGTCAGTAGATACTTCCACATTGGAAGGAGTCTTCCATATATGGTAGAGGGTTGCTAATCTTCATACATGCGTTGACCAAACTCAGGAGGTTTTGGATGGGAAATAGCTTCCAAGTGAATATTGACCACCATGAACTTCAATTTTTTCTTGAGCAGAAAAAACTGCAAGAGAGGCGGGAAAATTGGGATAGCAGTACTCTGACATGTGACTTCGGCATTGATCATGTCAAAGAGGTGAGCTATGAGATGACAAGTGCCTTATTATAGAAACCAACAGTGCTTTCATTGAGGGATATAGATCCATATTGGGAGTCCCATCTATTGGTGGAGTATTCCAAAAACCAATTCACATGTGAAGTACTTGATGGACAGGTTAATGATGAGAGGTATAGAGTGGTGGATGGAGTCATCTATTATCAGGGTCTGGTCTTCTTAACTAGAGATTCCAAGCTCAAGGAGAAGATACTACATGCATCACATGACTCACTCCTTTCCGGTCACCAAGATTTCATCAGGACATATCAGGCCATTTGGGGGAGATTCTCATGGGAGGGTCCCAAGGAGAATGTGCTCCAGCATATCAAGGAACGTGTAGTTTTCTTGAAGCGGAGGGAAACAACCATCCGAAAAGGGTGTTATAGCCACTTACTCTTCTGAGAGTGAAATGGGAGAGCTCATCTATGGACCTCATCACCAGCCTACCAACAGTACATGGTAAGGGTTGTGTCTTTGTACTTATTGATCATCTAACAAAGTATTTGCATTCATTTTCCATTTATATACAGTGCATTGTTCCACAAGAGGGCAAGCCTCTCCTTGGACTTCATGGTCTTCTTAAGACCAAAATCAGTGATACAGCTAGCCCTTTATTGTATGGCTTTGGGCAAGTATTTTTCTATCTTGGGTATACTTAGTTGACACCCAATGCCATTTACTACTCCCAAGTAGATGAGCAGACAGACAGAACAAGAAAGTGGTTGGGGAGCTACTTGCCACAATATATTCAAGGGCAGCAAGGAGCCAAACTGCACTAGTTCCACTTGGGAGACTATTGTCCCCACCCAACATTTCATATGGCCCTCAACACATTTCTCCTTTTGGTTCCATATGGTGATGATGTTCTATTAACTATATGTGGAATGGATTGGGCAAGCAAGGTTCCTAGAACCAAAGATTGGATCCTAGAGAGTCAAGAAGTATTCTGGTATCTTAAGGACAACATTGTTGTAGCCCAAGAACAACAGGAGTCCTACACATATCATAAATGGAGAGAGAGACTGTGTGGGGTGGACAATTTGGCCAATCATTTTCAGCCATACAGCTCCTCTACATTGCAGAAGCAGGGGATTGATGAGATTTTCTGTGGGCCACACATGGTGATCCATCTTGTTGGGAGAGTATCATATGAATTGGAGCTTCTTATTGGGATTAATATCCCCAAAAATTTTCATCCCTAATGCCTCAAGGAGGCCATTATACAACATGTATTTTCCTCCATGGATCTCCCACTTCTTCATGATGAGATCTATTTGGTTTTATCACCAAAGGCTAACTTGCACACTTGGAATTGTGCTTGGGAGCTTAAATCTTTGATCCTGACACTTTTTGAGAATTATATTAGTAGATATTTTTATTTCCATTTTCCAACAACAGTTACACTCACTGGGACTTTGTTGTCATGGTCCTCCGACATTTTGAGTAGTAGCAACATCTCATGTTTGAGTGTATTTGATCATTGGAGGCTTGTCCTGCCTAGCTTGAGTACCTTTTTCCTCAACATAATGTACTTATTTGTTGTTGTTATACATAATGAAATGGGTCTATGATTTTCTCGTGTTTTTATGTATTGATATTTACTGCATTTTCCAGTTTTATATGCTATATTCATGTTTTTCAATTTGGAATATTACACCTATTCACAAGGAACTACAAATATTCTGGGACTCAAAGTATAAGTAGGACCTCGATATCATATCAGAAGCATTCATCACCTCACTATACAAGCTTCTATATGGGGAAGATCCACCCTGCATGTTGAGGAGAGCCATGGAGACAATAATCAAGGTAGCACATTAGTTTCTGAATAAGGAAGGCATGTACATCAGGGTCTTTGGCTCATTCAAACACCCACATGTGCTACCTAGGTTTGTCATCGATAAGTTTATATTGCAAGAGTTTTGCTACCAGATGACTGGCAGATTCTCAAAAAAGTTGAGGAAAGGGAAGAAACCCTGGCCAACCCTCCATCTTACTATTCGAGCTTACACGGATTAAAACTTTAACGAAGTTGAGCCAAAATCCGAACAGATGAAAGGATTCTGGTTCGTATCTCTGCACTATCAGTCCTACGACCCTGAGAGGGTCATGTCAGCTCATTATAAGCAGGAAAATTTTAATTGGTATTATCAACACATAGAGACAACCCCTGAGGATGAAATAAGAAATAGGTACAACGCAAACACAAAGTTATGCCCAGGAGAAGATCCTGAAAGGGAAGAGGAGTAGGAGGGACATTCCCAACAGAACGTGAGTTTGCAAGAGAGGTTTGCAGCCATGAAAAGCAGGATGCAGATAGGAGGATCCTCTTCCAAGTCAAAGAAACCCAAGCACACGACAATCGAATAATCTATGACTATCCAATAAGAAGAGAAGCAGAGAAAACATCAAGAAGAAAATCAGCATAGAAAATTGTAAGAAGAAGAACAAAAAAGGATACAAACAAAAGAATTGAGAAGAAAGGAAGAAGAAGAGGCTCGAAGCAAGCAAGAAGAGGAAGAAAAAATAAGAGCCGAATAGTTAAGGATAAAATAAGATGAGGAGCGGAAGAAGTAGGAAGACCTTGAGTAGCAAAGGAATGAAGCAAAAAGGAGAGATTGTGAGCAGGAAGAAAGAAGTTAGAAATGAGAAATCAGTAGGGGAGCCGAGATCACTGGGATACACTAGCTACACCTAGATGAGCAGATTGACCTGCCCCCATTAGATGTCCCCGCATCCACTCCTATTACTGGTGGTCATTTTCCCCTTTCAGAGCTAGGCCTCTTGTAGGAAAGAGAAGACAAGGAACTGGATTTAACTCGACTTTCCTTCGACTAGTTCGCCCATAAGATCAAACAAGAAATGAGAAAATGCCTTGCCAGGAATCTAGATGAAACTTTGGTGGTGACTATAGAGAAATACATAGTACCAAACACTAGAACCAATCCCAAAATGATCGCTTTGTTTAACACCGCCTTCACAGTTGCAACTGAGGTAAATGTAGGGAGGATGAGAAAACATATTGCAGGGCTATAGAGCGGCCTCCACTCAGCCGAATAAAGGGCTACCAAGGCGGAAGAGGAAAAGAAGGCTCTGCAAGAAGAAGAAAAAAAATTGTTGCAGCTGACTCTCGCCAATGCAAGCGAGCTACAAATTTCCATTAAAAGCGAAGTCAGCACGCTAGGCACAGCCATGATATTAGTTTATGAGGAGATGATGAAGTTGCGTCAGTCGGTCATGCCTATGTTGGCTATACTAGCGGATACCAAGAAGAAATCATCTAAGCTAAAGGAGGCCTCAGTAGCTCTGGAAATCATCATGGACTGTGTTATCACAAAATTGGACCTGATAGGCTGCTAATAAAATCAATCTCATGTAACTATTTCAAACCAATCTTTTGATTGAGGCTTAGCCTCCTCAACCTAAGAGGGATCTCTCAAAGGGTTAATGATTTTTGATAAAAATATAGATGGCTAACTCTATGTGGGGGTGATGATCAGGTAGATGATAAATGTAGGTTGAAAATCACATTAGCAAGTAAACATTGGGCTTATGGATTCAAAATATTTTCAGTAAACCAATAAATATACTTAACATGGAAGTTGAGGCATATCAGAGTTTTAGTCAAGAGATACACATGTGAAACTGTAAAAAACACAGTCAGTTTATCTATATAGGAAGTCAGAGCATCAAAGATGAATTCTGAGTAACATAGACAAACATCATTGCAATAGGATAATAAAATATGCAATTATAACAAGAACACACTAGAACTCCTTCTGAATCTCAAGTTGGCTAAGTAGAAATCTTTGTATTAGCTGAAAACCCAGTTAATTAAAATAAGCACGGTCTTTTGCTAAAAATGTCCAACCCTTGTACATTCGACTTCTTGGTCCTTTATATACCATTTACAACATGAGATAACCTTATCTTGTGCTAGATACATCGAATTCCTGACTCTTGACACTTTGCATAACCATATGACATGGTATTTATTACAAAAAGACATCCAATCTACTAAATAGTATTATTACAAATAGAATTCAAACTCCTTATCTCTATCCATAACAACCTTATCTAAACTAAATTACATCATTTGCCAAGTGTATTCGCACATGGTTGAATTTGGATGATAGGCTTCAAATATTTATGACCATAATGTTGACCTCCATCAAAGTAGGAAACAGTCCCCTTTTTTCTAGGCATAGGGTCCTTTGCACTCTTGAAACATTCTAACCATCATGAACTCATTATTTCGAGGTCCTTTGCTGTTTGAAATTGAGTAACACCTGCCAAAAATCCTCCCTAAGCTCAAGCTGTCCAAAACCATCTTCAAACTATTCAAATGAGCTGTAATAGACTGCGCTACGAAAACAACACAGTTTCGTAGCAGCTTTCGTAGCGCTGCTCTTTTACCCTTTTTTCTTCAAAATCTTGACCTATTTCCTCAAAAAATAACTTAATTATCTTTAAATACATCCTCCTCAACATTTTTAGTTCTTAATTCATGTTTTTACCCCTCAAAATTTGACGAAAAAGGGCAAGAAACATTGCTATAGCGGTTTCGTAGCGCTTTTCTCCCTTTTTACACTGTCTGCGCTACGAAACTACTGAGTGAGAAGTTTTGTTCAAAATTTTCCAAAATGAAAATTTCAAATGTACCAAAACTCAAAATAAACTGATTCCATCATATCAAAAAGCCATATGAACTGAAAACATAGTCATTTCAGCCTTCATGAGGTCCTTTCTTCATTTTCACTTAATTTAGCTTTTGACTCTTTAATGATTGTCATTTTAACACCTTTGTTCTTTAACTCATCCTGAGTCAATTTCAGCTGCTGCTCCAAGTCCTCCACTTGATCTTTCAGTCTCATGTTATTAGCTCTCAAGTGAGTATTTATTACTCTGAAAATTTTGGCTTCCTTTATTGTTGGGACTGTCCATGTGAAAAACTGCTCTGCACTACTTGGAGTTTCAGAAATAGAACCAGTTTTACCTTCCCACAGTGCCTTCATTATTTTGAACTCTACTTTCTCAACACTATGCTTTCTAGTCCTCTTTCTCATCACAACAATTTCTTGGTTTTCCAACCTTAATTTCTCCTCAAGATGTTGAAACTTTGTCATTTCTTCTTTCCCCTTCTTTGTTCTGCTGGCTACATGCTTTACTGTAGGTGATGAGAGATCAACCACTTCTTCAGGGGCTTTAGTTGTCTCAATAGGTTCTTTAACTTCCTTGTTGCCTTCCTTGAATTTCTTAGCATGCTTAGTTATAGGTTTTCTTGCTTGAAAGATGAAGGCTACATTTTCACCCTCAAACTCAAGCTTCTTTGCAGACTTGGCCTTCTTCTATTTATGCTCATCTTCTCCAATGAACTCAGCTTGAAAAATGGGTGTCTCCTCTATGTCAATAGCATGCAGGATGTCATCTAAGTTTCCCTTTATCACTAGGTTGTCCTCTGTAGCTGTAGCAACTATTTTTCCTTTTAATGCCACTGCTTGGCTTCTTGTTACTCTTTTGATTTCCTTCTTGCTGACATCTTGTTTCTGTTTTTCCTCTTTGACAATCTTTGACCTCTGTTTTGCAGGTGATGGAGTTGGTGTATCAAGCACTTGTGTCTGCTCTGTCCTTTTCTCAACTTGTTTCCTTGGCTTCAGTTTTTCACATTCCTTTGGTTTTGCAACCACAGGTTGACTAGACTCTACTACTGGTGGTGATGGAGTTCCTTTAGTTTTAAGGTTTCTAGCAGGAGTTAGGGTTTCCAACTCAAAACCATTTATAAACAAAAAGGATTACCAATCCCTGCCTATCTTATTAAGCTCATTAAAAATCAATAACTTCATTAAACCATGATAAAACAAAGATGTTTCACAACCTTTAGATTTTGCTTGTACTTTATCAGCCATTTTTGCAAGACTCCTATGCAAATAAAAGGGCAAATCAAGAGAAATATTATCGGTGAAATGCAGAAGCAGCTTGAAATGATATGTGTAAACATTATGATATTTTCCTTCAAATGTAAAATACCTATGAATGTTGAACAACAGCTTTGCATAAGTGTCTTTGATGCATCTTCTAGGGATAGCATTATTGAGGTCCATATCTGCATACTCAGGTTTCATGAATTATTTACATGGCTCCATATCAAATTTGAAACCTTTAAACCAAGTTTCTTGACCTCTTGGTATCTCTGTCACAGCAGCAATAAACTCTGGTGAAATTGACACACTTAGCATCACAACCTTGGTAGTTTTTCCACTGAATTTCAAGGTAAATTCTTTGGAAGCCTGTGTGTGGCAACCCTGCAACTTTTCACAAAACTGAAGACAACCTACTCTTTTGAATTCCTCCATCACTGTTGGGTCTTCAATTATGGCCTTCATATATTCAGGCTCATGTCTCAAGCAGTGTCCCCCTTTGTGGACTTTCTTTTCCTTTGCCATGCTTCACAGAAAACATGTTAGCCTCGCTTGATAAATTGAATCAGCCTCGCTTGATTAATTGAATCAGCCTCGCTTGATAAGGATGAAGAGAACCTTTGTATGGAACAGCCACAGGTTTGGCTTGACACTTCAGAGCTTAGACACTTGAATGGAGGCAAAGGAAATGAGAATGAATAATTAGGCAAGATTTTGAATTTAAAATGTCATCTCATAACTAAATGATGCCTCATTCACACCCTATCATGACAATGATGACTGCAACGTGGGTAAGTACACTGAATCTCATCATTAAATAACTCATCATATCACTAACCTACCCTTTCCTAATGGATTCTGAGATATTTCAGCTCAAATGACAAGACAATTTAGAAACCGCGCTTTCATAGTGCCGGCAATGTATTTTTCCCTGTTTGCGCTATGAAAATATTAGCGCTTTTGTAGCGCAAATCAACTTTTTTGAACTAGTGGCACTACGAAAACAAGGTTTCTTGGCTAATTGACCAGTTATGACATGAAACCTTAGGAAATGACCTACAAATGGAAATTATGGATATTTGACAATGAATGAACCTTAAAAAGACTTTATTTGAACTTAAGGATGGGCTTTGAACTTATGAAAATCTAACCTACCCTCGATCAAATCCTCAATTGACTTCTAAACCCAATTTTGAACCATGACCAAAAACAAACTTAACACAATGATGTTTTGAAATTTTTTTGGATGATAACAAACTGGAAAGACAAGTACCTGAGGTGCCGATTACCTTACCAAATAAATATTGGATCACCACGCAAAATGATAAAGTACAACTGCGCATAAAAATCCAATCTCAAGACAAGCTTGCCAAAGACGTAGATAGGGTTATATCCATGTATAATCATATCCTAAGAGGGATAGATTCCATAGCCGAGGTCCATCACACACTGTCTATCAGGACATTGGCAGCTCCAAGAAGTCGAGAAGAAGTCTTGCAGGAAATTCAAGCGTTTCTTGATCCAATACAGCGAGCCTCCAGCTCAAGCGAATTATAGGTAACCAAGAAAAATATAACACAGTACATAGTAGAACCTGTTAGAATATACACGAAACTGGCCACTTTATCCAACCAAGTCAATGCCAAGAAGGCCACATTGATTACCAATGCATTGGAATTCCTACACAGACATGGAGAAGACATGTCTCAGCTAGCCCCGATAGCGGAAAACTACAAGGCGTGGCAAACCTACCTTAGAGAGTAGTTACATATTGATGCCTTGGCTCTGTCAATCACCAGGTCATTAACATGAGGTTGATGCATGTAACATACCATCTCAATTTGTTGCACATCATGATAGTTTAGGGGAAGTTGAAGCAGAGCTCAAGAGAAACATAGTGGAGCCCTTAGGTCGTAGTCGGCCATAGGTAGCAAATGCATATAGGTCACAACCATCGATAGCTCACAACGGTCCCTAGGTTGCAAGCAACCTCAGGTCACAAGTCAACCCAAGATTTAAGGGAAGGCCAAAGGCCACGGGCAACTCAAGGGTCATCTCAACCTATATGTACAGGCTCAAGCAATATTGTAATGGACTTTTGGTTTTGGAATTTTTAGAGAGACACAGTGTTGCTTATTGAATGTATGCATTTTCATGAATACAAAGAAGTGTTATTGGATCTCACTATTGATTCTGACGCTAGTCTCCCCGTGTGGTTGTGCTATGAATATGGTCTCTTCAAATGAATGAATTCTTTTTCAAGTATTGGTGCACCTTTCTACTCATGTATTATCTTGTGTTATGAGCTTCCTTACAACACATGGATGGTATATGATGCTCTAAATTTAAAGATATGTTGCTGAATTGCTTTGTCGATGTTTTTTTTAAATATTTATTGGAATTTTCATATTATATAAATGAAATTCTTAGCCATCACGAACTATTTCTCATTTGTTAAGTGAATATTGTTATAAGTATGATCTTTGTCAATTTTTTCTAACAATGCTTTTCATAAGTTTCATGCTTTAAATTTCGCTTTTCTATTCATGGTATTGTGTTTCATAGGGCATTCATCAATCATTGACTTGTGTTCGTTCGAACATCCGTGCATTCTCCTTTTTAGTGAGTCCCCTCCCTATCCAAAAACCACCTTCACAAACTTAATGACAACCAAGCCTACATATCGGATGGGATCCCTAAACCAAATGGTGTAGATTCTAAATGGGATTCTGCATCGAGGAGATCCCCTTAATTTTGACGATACATTTTCGACTGTCAACAAATTTGGCATAGAAGAAGGGACAAATGATAGGTACTGATACACGCGCTCACCTAGAAAGATCCCAGAAAAACCCCCAGCAGCCCTTCATGGGTCCAGCCTTCGGATATCTCAAGTTTGGAAATTCTGGACCCCCCCCCCCCTTGAGGATACTCCTCCCAAGGAGGATCCTCCTTTCTATGAATTCACAACCAAACAATTGAGAGCCTTACATCCAATCATCCACCAGTTCATCAGGGGTCTCCATAGCCTTCTCGCGATAAGCTTTTTTTCTAACCCACATACCTAGGATCTAAATCATACCCGTCAAGGCGTCCAAGTAAATTTGGTACCCCAACTTATAATTATAATGCTTGAAGACTGTGTGGATGCAGTCGAGCAACTCTCGGATGAAGGTCCCGAGAGCCATCCCGCCACTGAAAGGGAAGGTCCAAGGACCATTGCTTCTAGGGTCCCCATCCTGAGATTAAACAATGTTCCCTCGAATAACGAACCATTTTCAGAAGACATCTAGACAAATGAACCCCCACCGAGAAGGGGCTAAATCAGGGGTAAGGAAAACATAAATCAAGGAGATAGTCGAAATAAATATCAAACCCACCACCTCAAAAAACCCCGAAACCAATGAACATTTCGTTTCCATGGGAATTTTGGTGGTTTCATAAATATGAGGAACTATAAAGATATTGAGAATCTAAGGGTTCCTGGAGATGATTATAGGCATTCGCAACATGACGGCAATGCTTCCAGGTTAGGCACCAGGAGTTAATATGAAGGGGAAGCCGAAACTCTCATGATTCAAACCTTGCTTAAGGATAGCCGAGTGTAGTTGTTGGCTTGGATGGAACAGTCTCCTCTAAGCATCTGAGGCCCCCTCCACGACATGCTTCAATACCCCGAAAATCACTTGCCCAAGTTCGACCCTGAGAGGGGGACATTAGCGGAAGACCATATCGGTAACTTCTACCTCTCCCTGTAGATGATGAGGGCACATTATGACAATGTAGCATGTAGGTTGTTTCCCCACACCTTGGAAAACAGATCCGCTACCTAATATCGCTCTTTACCCATGGCTTCTATTCGGACGTGGAAAGAATGCCGGCAGACCTTTCTCGAAAAATTCTTGGAGGATAAAACACCCTCTATGCTCCTCATGGAGTTGAGCACGTTGAAATACCAGAAGAAGGAAAATTTTAAATACTTCAATCAATGATTCACCACTATCCTGAATAATTTCCCCCTAACATGTTCCTCGATGATTCCATCACCGTAGATTATTACACGAGGGCACTTCCGCGAGACATCATTGTGTTCGTTAAACGAGAAGTCAAGGTCACCCTAGTTGAAAATTTTACGGCAGCCCTTGCCATTGAGAAATATTTTCTCTCCATAGGGGTGCTTGATCATGACAATCGCGATGACCCCAAGTCCAAAAACAAGAAGTCACAACCTTCAACCAGTAAGCCATGAGAAAAAGATAAGGACCCCTTCAACTTCGAAATCATTTCCAAGTCCTTGAAACTCCTAACGAATGAGATCTTAGATCTGAAAAGGAATGCGAGTGACACCTCTTTAAGTAATAAATATACCAAGCCTTTTTTGAGGAAAAACAACACTACCCCAAGCCAACCCCCTCCGAACCCCAACACAAATTTCAACATCGAATAAGTCAGCAATGACAATTTATGTTCTTTCCACCAGGCCTTCCATTCAGATAAGACCTGCCCCCAATGGATAAATAACATGACTGTTGTATTGAACCAACTCCTTAAAGACCAGGTTATGGGGGACCTCGAAGAAGAAGCCAACTTTCCTGAGGAGGAAGTGTTCCCTCCCGACGAAAATGAAGGGTCGGTTGTTTTAGCTTTCGAAGTCATATATGGGGAAGAAGTCCAATCCTTTACAAATTTCAATGTGGGTGACAACACCCAACCCAAACCTCCAAATAAATACAACCTCAGAAGCAAAGCCCCAGTCGCCGACCCTGCCCTCGAAGAGAAGAAGAAAGCATTCCTAAGGAGGAACCTACCTCCTAACACTTTCAACCAAACCACGAACCCAACTCCGAGGAAAACCAACCACGCTACCCCCAGGAATGCATACAGGGTCACGTAGTCTCCCACTTCAACTCAAACAACCTCAAAAATCCTCATCCATTCATATCTCAGGTATAACATCATATAAGACATGAAGAAAACCTGTGCCAGCATTTCACTTTAAGAGCTCTTCGGGGTAGCCAACCAATGTGAATTGATTCTAACATATCTTTCCAACATGTGTTCGGTAGATAAAGCCTCCCATTCATCGAAGGCAGGATTTTCCATGCCATATCAATCCGCAGTAACCTGGAGTCCATAGTCAACGTTGTCAACGCACCCTCTAGGGGGTCCACACCTCCATTCCTCCTATCTTTCGAAATATTCAATTTCAATGCACACAACTAGTTAGTTGAATCTAGGGCATCAACTAACAATATGGCCCTATCAGTGTGTAAGAAGTTGAATATCCAAGAAGAAAAATTGACGTCTGAATTATCCAACTAGACCTATCCCAAGTCCCCGCCATGGGTGAGTTGAAAAATGTAATAATCCGACTGTCCACAGATTATAGGGTGCACCAGTGCATTAACATCGTTGTTTTTGACATCCTAGAGGCATACGGATTATTACTGAGCTTGGACTCGTCGAGCAAGCTTCAAGGCTACTTTGCCACTAATTGGTCCCACCTGTGGCTCCCGTATAGAGGAAAGAATATCTAAATTAGAGTAAAAAATGAGCCATACATGAAGTACATTGTCACAGACCTTGAAGAAATATAATAGCCTATTATCTTTGCTCAAGAAGAGCTAGGGATGTGTTTCTTAGAGGTCTATTTAGGGTGCTATCAGTCCATCCCATCTCCCATCACCCCAGACGCTCAACTGGAGCTGCTTCCTTATCCCCCAGATAGCACTATCAACCCAGAGGCCTCATATGTAAGCTCGAATGGATTGGACGTCACCCAGAGTGAGGTGTGGACCTTTTATTATGATGGTTCCAGGACCCAGGACAGGGTTGGCGTGGGTTGTATTCTGATAGACCCCCATAAGAATAAGTTTCTCATTTCTTGCAGGTTAGAGTTCCAATGGACCAAAAATACTGTGGAATATGAAGCGTTGATCCTTGGACTCAAGAAGGGCATCGATCTCAAGGTTGCATGCCTGAAGGTATTTGGTGATTCTAAATCATTACTCGACATGTGTGCAATACCATTCAATGCTTGTCACCACATTTGAAAGGCTATCAACAGGAAGTATGGTGTCTAATTTCTGCTTTTGACACTTTTGGCATAAAGTCAGTCCCTAGGATGAATAATGTTGCAGCTGATACTTTAGCCAACACTGATGCTATTTTTATGCCATTAAGAGATGTATTTTCTATATAGATTTTATATAAACTCGTAGTTCTAGATAAATTGAATAATTTGTGTTTTTTCAACGATGATCAGCAGGTGTTGGATTTCATGTTGAACACTGACGTGTTCAAAGACGTCGTGATTGAAGAAGAGGAGCATGAATAGGCATTGCAAAAGGAATCAAATAAAGGTAGGGGTAAACCCATGCCCAAAGGGGTGGTCTCACTGGAAAAATTATTTGATTTGCAAAGTCAGTTTCAAGGCCCACCTAATACCAAGGTGCGAAGCTCTACCCTGTCACACGAGCAAATCAACCTCGGGATAGACACTGATCCGAAATTTGTCAACCTTATTACCAGATGTAAACCTGAAGAGAGACAGTCATTCATTGACCTGTTTAAAAGGTATTTAGATGTTTTCGTCTGGACATATGACGACTTCCGAACATACGAAACCTAGATTACCCAACACGTTATCCCAATGAAAGAGGGTGTCAAACCATTCCAACATAAGATGAGGAAGGTACATCTAAATCTGGAGCCGCTTATTCAAAAATAACTAAAAAAACTCCTAGATGCCCGCATTATTTTCAAAGTTAGGCATTCAACATGGGTGTCAAATTTGGTCCCCATGAAAAAGAAGTCCAACGAAATCCAATTATGCGTTGACTTATGAAATCTAAACCAGGCTTCGGATAAAGACAACTACCCTGTTCCACCCCTGGAACAGATCCTTAAAACTATGTTGGGCTCAGAAATGTTCTCTTTACTAGATGACTTTTCAGGATACAACCAAGCGTTGGTTGTCATGCCTGGTCGTTTGAAGACCATGTTTAGAACGAAGTGGGGAACGTTCGCATTACGGTGCATGCCCTTCAATTATAGCAATGCTGGAGAAAATTTCCATACGGATATGGACATCGAGCTCATAGTATTAATGGGGTAGAGTGTATTGGTATATTTGGATGACATCACTGTATTCTTGAAGAGGAGATACAACCACGTACATCACCTCAAGCAGATTTTTAAACGATGTCGGAAATATGGGATCTCGCTAAATCCCAAGAAAATATTTTTCACAGTCTTAGAAGGGAACCTACTAGACCACATCATAATTAAATATGGCATCACTGTCAACCCTGACCATGTAAGAGCTATAGCCCATATCCCCCCCCCCCCCCCGCCAAAGCGGTAAGAAATTTATGCAATATTTCCTCGGGAAAATCAAATTCCTTTGTAAGTTCATATCAGACTTCGCCCAGATTTTCAAACATCTACAAAACATGATTAAGAAAGGCACAAATTTGAAATGGATTCAAGAAGAAAAGGAAGTGTTTAACAAGATCAAGAAGGCCATTGTAGAGGCCCCAACACTATACATCCAAAATTTCAACAAAGACTTCATCTTATACACCTTTTCCTCAGACTCATTGTTAGCAGTTGCCCTCGCCCAAAAGGACGAAGGTCATGACGAATGACCCATCTCATTCATGAGTGCAAGGTTGCAAGGTGTTGAGCTAAAGTATTCTGACATATATAATCAGGCATATGCAGTCTACAAAGCAGTAAATAACTTCATGCGTTACATTACAAAGAACCATGTGACAGTTTTCACCCCTCACCCCGTAGTCTATTCATTGTTCGTACAATAAGAACTTGGTGAGAGGAGGGTTAATTGGATGGCATGTCTTCAAGAATACAACTTGGAATTCAAGCTCGCACATACAGTCAAAGGCCATGGATTATGTAAGATTTCCACCGAAGGGGCAAATTCGCACAACGACGATGCAGGGAATTGGGACCACGAGATTGAAATATACCAAGCAGAATAGGTACACACCTCAGATTCGCCATCTTGGTACTCATACCCAACACAATATCTAGAACAGGGGACCTTGGACCCAAACTTGTCTGCCAAATAGAAATGAGCCATAAGACTCAAATTTGCATCCTACTAGCTACTACATGGAAAATTGTTCTGCAAACACCACAACGGTATCTTGCTGAGGTGTTTGGAGTTTGAGGATGCGTAGCATGTTCTAAAGGAGTTGCACAGCAGACCAGCCAGACGGAATTATGCAAGTGACACAATTGTGTATAAGATCATGAGGTTTGGCTTTTATTCAACGACCTTATTCGAGGATGCTCACACTTATGCTCGTAAGTGCCCCGTATGCCAAAAATGCACAGGTAGGGAAGCATGATCGTTCGCCCCCCTTCAATCCATAGCATCGGAATAACTATTTCAGCAATGGGGTCTGGACTTCATTGGAGAGATTCTAACACATTCCTCTAAACAAAACTGGTATATCCTGATAGCTACTGACTATTTCATGAGGTGGGTTGAAGTTATGCCGCTACGTCAAATCAACGACCAGATATTTCATTAATATACACATCATTACCAATTTTGGCATTCGAGCCTCCCTTGTATTTCATAATGCTGCTTTCTTTTCATCTCTTAGGTTATATGATTTTTCTCTTGGGAACGTTATTTTTTTGAAACATTATGCTAACTATTACCCTCAAGGCAATGGGTTAGCCAAGTCAACCAACAAAAACCTAATCTGCATTATCAAGAAAAAATTTCTCTCCTACCAGCGGAATTGGCGCAATGCTCTTAATAACGCCCTATGGGCGGATCGAATCACTCCCAAACCCTCTTTGGGAACCTCTCCCTTATTCTTATTCTACGGGCAGGAAGTTATTTTTCCTCCTAATCTCTCGCTGCCTACCCTTCAATTGTGTCAGGAATCACGTGGCACCCCTTGCCCCATGATATAGGCATGTATTGATACCTTTTTTAAGTTATAAGAGGAGAGATAAAAGGCTAAAGAGAATTTTTTCGTTCACCAAAGCTAAATCAAAGGTGGTTTGAAAAGAATTTTTCCAGAAACAAAGAGTTCGAGGTTGGCGACCTAGTGCTAGAGTGGGACAAGGCCTAGGAGAACAAGGGAAAACATGCTAAGTTTCAAGCCCTATGGATAGGCCAGTTCCAAATTCGGGAAAAGATTGGCCAACACACATACATATTGCAAGCCCTGGAGGGAAGGATTGAAACCCTTCCAATGAATGGCCATGACCTCAAGTACTACTTCACCTAGTAGTCCTAGGACTTCTTACAAACCTTGTACCATAGTTTTTTTTTTTTTTTTTTTTTTTTTTTTTTTTTTTTCCGCCTATGTTGTTTCATTTCCTTTTTTCTTCTGCATGTTGTATTTATCTTTCATGTAAAAAAAACTTCAAGGGTTGATCAAGTTGTTACACAACCAGAATAACTACACATGGAGTTGCGCTTGCACTTAATCAGTCCAGTGTGGAGTTAAATCAATTCATCCCAGTGTGAGCGGCTAGCCCTGAATGCTCACTCAGTATTGCATTGAATATATACACATTATATGGGAAACTCTAAAAAGGGGAAAGAAATAATGTTGACGAGAAAAAACCTACTCGAGAAATAATAAAGTCTCTCAATAAAAGCCAGAAACAACCTCTCTTGCAAGTAAAATAATTCAGGATCCCTCATCTGCCCAAGAAAATAATCTCCACAATGAATAATTGCCATGAACACATACAAATAAGTGCTATAAGCACAGACAAATAAGTTCTATAAGCACATTAAATAAATAAGGGTAAAGGATTGAGAAATGATTCCCGCACAGAGAGGTCATGCAACGACTCCACTGGGGTATTATCCTGGCTCGTTGGCAGTGGAGCAACGTTGTGATTTCAAGGCAGTGACTCTGTCGGGGTACTATTAAGGCTTGCTAGCAACGGAGCAACACTAGAGACATATAAGCTATACCGAAATCTAAAAATGCCATGTTATTACTCAGACCCCTACGTTGAGTCGCCAAAGTTTTGAAGCATCGAGTGTTAGAAAACTGAGTCGGAGTAGACAAGGCCAGCCAATATACGAAGGTGAAATTATAACACTTGTGGGACCCGCAAGACAAGAGTAAGTATTACCTAGTCCCCCCCTACCACCCAAAGTAAAGTGCAAGCAGAGCTTCTAAGGTTATGCTAGTGAATCGCCAATTTTTGTAGACGCTACAACTACCTTCCAAAATTTTGCACCCTTACGAAATTTCAAAACCCCAACACCTTTGGTTAGACGCATGTTATTAGAAGCTTCCCTCAGTTAACGCATACAGGCTAGGATCATTCCCCTTTCCCATCAGCTTTCAAGCCTAAAGCCAGCAATATCAGTTCCCTTTGGCCTATTTTGGTTTTTTTTTCCTAAGTATGGTCGCATAGGTTGCATCCTCCTTAAAAAATTTTCCTCATGACCTGGCGACCCAGCGACCCTCATGGAGTCACTAGGTTGCAAAATTCGCAATCCCTTTGAAGCTGACACCTTGCGACTTATGCGACCTACGCGACCTAGAAGGAGGTCATGAGGTCGCATAGGTCGCAAGCCTTCTTCGAAACCAAGTATGCAACTCATGTGAACTGGTGACCCAAAAACCCCCTCTAGTCGCATAGATGCATAGGTCGCGGGCCCTCTTCAAAACCAAGTATGTGACTCACGTGACCCAACGACCCCTCTAGTCGCATAGGTCGCACCGGGAGACCTTACCCTCTTTTGTGACCCCACAACTACATTAAGTGCCCACACATGCGACCTCTTATATATAGGAGGCCCGCGTTAGTCACATTCGACCAGAATGATAGAGATCTCTAATGTGTATGACTACCCAATAGGAAAGTGTTTTATCTAGGTAATTCACCCTAACCTCCTATAATCATTTTTAATCACCATGTTGGCTTACCTACCCCGATATACTCCCTACATAAGCCCAAGAGGGATATATTTACCTCTTGTCTTCATTTTTTAACCGCAACCCTTTTCATTTCCCTCTTCGCTTCATGCTTAGCCCAAGAAATCCATGTTTCCCAACTAAACCCAAGCTCCACTATGTTGGCATGTTCCCCACTCTTGGCCACCCTCTCATAGCTCAGAGGCATCTATAAATTTAGGTAATTTCCTTTATCTTTTCCCCATCTTCGCCCTGCGCCCATAGGCTGCACTTGGTGGTTTCAAGACAAGTTCCATAGTGTGACTTTCATCCTTCGCGACCCCACAACATCCCATGATTCGCGACCTCGCGACTTAGCGGTCTCGCGAACTCGCAGCTTAGCGACTCAATGACCATGCCACCTGGTTGCGCAGGTCACTTGCAACCTACCACTCAGGTCACACATGTCATAGATTTTCTCCTTCACCCCTGCGTGACCCTCATTGTTGGCGAATTTACTACCCATACCTTCGAGGGCCTTCAGCAGTTTGGATTATTAAATTTTACTATCATGTTGTTGCAGTCATGACATCTATCTTATTGTTGAACTGCTATGTGAACATGACAGGTGACGTGGACGTGGAACTCGATTGCATCTCTATCTCTTCCCTTTCAAGTGATATCGCACCTCCTACAGTTAAAATATGGAAAAAGATTCTGGAGGTCAGTGTGCAGGAAAGCCACCAAACACCCCCACCAACACCTATCTACGGGGACACGGCTTGTGTTTTCAGCATAACTTCCAAAATGACATTGTATGATGTCTACGTTGAATTCTCAAATCAAGACATCTCAGAAGACCGAGAAGACTTCCAAGTGTACATAAACGTCAAGAGGTCAAAGCTACATCACATCGTAACACACCCTCCCATCTTCCCATGCGTGGAAGTCATCGATTGGATCTTGCATAGGACAAATTTTGTTGCATGGGTCATAAGGGATCACTCTGGGAAACCATTCACCAACATATTCGCCAAAGACACTGAAGTATACTATGGGTTAACAGAGAAGGAGGATTATTTCAACATGTGATGGTCAGGAATGTATGATATCCCAATCCAAGACATGGTAAGAGGTTGGTGGCAAGACCCATCCAAGTTCAAAGAGAAGAAAGATAAAGAGTACAAAGCAGAGGAGATCTGAAAGGTCTATCGCCTCATAGCAGCCATGATGTGTTGATTTTACGAAAGGTCAGACACCAGTAATTTCAATGGAATGTGGGTTCCCCTAATGCACGTAGTTTCCACCTTCGATACAATTTTGAATTGGGTTCATTTGCAAGTATTAGCATGAGGGTAAACATAAGCGCGGCATAGATCCCGGAAGAAGCACTTACATCCGATTTTTATATCGCCTCATACTTATTGGATGCAGTATGATCTATATGTCTCTTTAATCAATGGCCCCATAACTAGAACCCATTGACTGGGGGACCTATTCACAAGGAACTAGAGATCTTCTGGGACTCAAAGTACAAGCAAGACCACGATATCATATCAGAAGCATTCATCACCTCACTATACTTGCTGCTATATAGGGAATATCTACCCTGCATGTCGAGGAGAGCCATGGAGACAATAATTAAGGTAGCACATAGTTTTTTATCAAGGAAGGCATGTACATCAGGGTCTTTGGCTCATTCAAATCCTCACACGCACTGCTGAAGTTTATCACCGATAAGTTTCTATTGCAATATTTTTTCTGCCAGATGACTGGTGGATTCTCAAAAAAGCTAAGAAAAGGGAAGAATAAGCATTGGCCAACCCTCCCTCTTACTATTGGAGCTTACACAGTTGAAAATTTTAAGGAAGTGGAGGTAGAAGCCGAATAGATGAAAGGATTTTGGTTCGTACCTCTACACTATCAGTCCTAGAACCCTAAGAGGTTCGTGCTAGCTCATTGTAAGAAGGCCAATTTTAATTGGTCTTATCAATGCACAGAGACAACCCCTGAGGAAAAAATAAGAAATTGGTACAATGAAAATAGGAAGCTATGCCCAGAAGAAGAGCCTGAAGGGGAAGAGCAGTAGGAGGGACATTCCCAAGAGAGTGTGAGTTTGCAGGAAAGGTGTGCGGCCATGAAAAGAAGGATGCATACAGGAGGATCCTCTTCCAAGTTGAAGAAACCCAAGCACACGACAATTGAAGACTCTCCAACTAGCCAAGAAGAAGAGCAGCAAAGAAAACTACAAGAAGAAAAACAACAAAGGATTCAAACAGAAGAATTGAGAAGAGAGGAAGAATAAGAGGCTTGAACCAAGCAAGAAGAGGAAGAAAAGAGAAGAGCCGATGAGTTAAGGCGAAAAGAAGAAGAGGAGCAGAAGAAGAAGGAAGAGCTTGAGCAGCAAAGGAAGAAAGCAGAAAAGGGATAGGGTGAGTGGGAAGAAAGAAGGGAGCAAGGAGAAACAAGTAGGGGAGCTGAGAGCACTGGGACACAACAACTACACCTCGATGAGCCGATTGACCTACCCCCACTAGAAGTCCCCCCATCAACTCCTATTACTAGCGGTCATTTGCCTCTTTCAGAGCTAGGCCTCTCGAAGGAAAGAGAAGAAAAGTTATTAGATTTAACTCGACTTTCCTTCGACCAGTTCACCCATAGGATCAAACAAGAAAAGAGAAAATGCATCGCCTGGAATCCGACTGAACCTTTGGTGGTGACTAAAAAGAAAGACATAGTGTCGGAAACTAGTACCAATCCCAAAATGATAGCTTCGGTCGGTACCGCCTTCGCAGCTGTGACCGAGGTAAATGTAGGGAGGAGGAGAAAAAATATTGCAGGGCTAAGGAGCAGCCTCCACTCAGCTGAAAAAAGGGTCACCAAGGTTGAAGAGGAAAATAAGGCTTTGTGGGAAGAAAATGAAGTGTTGTGGCTGACGCCCGCTAATGCAAGCGAGCTACAAGCTGCCATTAAAATTGAAGCCGACACGCTAGGCGCATCCATGATATTAATTTATGAGGATATGATGAAGTTGCGTCAGTCGGTCATGCCTATGTCAGCTATACAAGAAGATACCAAGAATAAACTATCCAAGCTAAAGGAGGCCTCAACAGCTCTAGACAGCATCATGAACTGGAACAAAAAGTACCCTGAAGCATCGGGTACCTTACCAAAGAAATATTGAATCACCATGCAAAATGATAAAGTACAACTACGTATATAGATCCAATCTCGGGACAAGCTCTCTGAAGACGTAGACATGTTTATATATGTGTATAATCATCTCCTAAACGAGATAGATTCCATGGTCAAGGTCCATCACACACCGTCTATCGGGACATTGGCAGTTCCAAGAAGCCGAGAAGAAGTCTTGCAGGAAATTTAGACGTTTCTTGATCCAATCCGAAGAGCCTCCAACTCGAGCGACTTATAGGTAACCAAGGAAAATATAATGCAATACATATTAGAACCTGCTCGAATATACATGTAACTGGCCACTTTATCCAACCTGGTTAGAGCCAAGAAGGCCACGCTAATTCCCGATGCCTTGGAATGCCACTTTAATTATTTTCAATGTTTTATTTTCAATATAATTATTTTTAATATATATATATATATAATGTAAAAAAAAATAAAGAACAATAAAAATTTAAAAGTACAATTAAATTAAAAAAGCATTAGAAAGAATATATATATATATATATTCTTTCTAATGCTTTTTTAATTTAATTGTACTTTTAAATTTTTATTGTTCTTTATTTTTTTTTACATTTTATTTTTATTTTTAATGATTTTTTTCTTTTTCATTTTTTCTTTTTTTTTCTATTTTTAACATTTTTTCTCTTATTTTTACTTAAAATTTTATGTGAATCTCTTTTTTTGGAATTAAAAAAAAAACAAATATTATCATCTATACATATAAAATTCATAAAAAATGTTATTTTTTAAACTTTTTGTATTCAAAATTTTCATAAAATACATGTAGTTTTAAGCGATAAGGTCCCGAAAAACGTATTTTTTAATTATACATATACATATATATATTCTTTCTAATGCTTTTTTAATTTAATTGTACTTTTAAATTTTTATTGTTATTTATTTTTTTTACATTTTATTTTTATTTTTAATGATTTTTTTCTTTTTCTTTTTTTCTTTTTTTTTCTGTTATTTTTACTTAAAATTTTATGTGAATCTTTTTTTTTTCGAATAAAAAAAAACAAATATTATCATCTATACATATAAAATTCATAAAAAATGTTATTTTTTGAACTTTTTGTATTCAAAATTTTCATAAAATACATATAGTTTTTCATAAAAAACGTATTTTTTAATTATATTTATTTGCAAAATGTTTATTTTTTGTAAGTGTTTAAAATTATTATTTTTTAGTGACAATTATTTTATGTGTATTGAAGTATTTATTAACAATATATAAACATATAAAAAATCCTAATTTCAAAATATTATTTTTTTTAACTTTGCAAAAAATTTAAAATTTTCATTATAACAAAAAAAATAAAAAACACAAGCTTAGAAAAATATTTAATAACAAACGTCTTAGCATGGAAAACAAGAAAAGGAATAAGACAACTTGAAAAATGGTTAAATAATCAATATTTTAAAAAAATTGTGCATACTTAGGGGATAAGAAAATTTAAAGTGTCAAAAATATGCCTAAAAAAAAAAGGTTGATGTTTTTTAAAATCTACATGAAAATCACCAACATTTAAAAAATAATCATCCATACTTAATATATCAAAAAAAAAATGTTAAAAATAAGCCCAAAAAAAGGGGTTGATGTTACATCAACGCTTTTCGAACTTGCCATGAAAATCACTAACATTTAAAAAAAATGTGCTAAAAGAAGTGAGAATTGAAAATGTTTTTTTGCTACCTCTAAAGAAGTGACAACTTGGTCAAATTTTTCTCAGTATCTCATTTATGAAATAATTATTATTTCATAATTATAAAATTGTAACAAAATAATTATGAGAAATAACTCAATCATGTAATTCCACCCTTTTAACATGGAACAAATCTCACATAAGTAAAAGAAAAGGTGAAAGGGGACACATTCTAACCAAGAACTGAGGTAAGTTGAACTTGGGTTTCTCTCACTATAATGGAGTGGAAAATAGGGTTATAACATATGCGAAAGAGAGTGTCGAGGTTTATATATTTTGATAATTGTTGGGTTCCAATAGTTGTACTTGAATGGTCCTTCATGCATCTTAATAAAGAAGATGGATCATACTCTTAGCCATGCTATGAGGTTTTCAATGACAGTGATCTCCTAAGTATTGTGATAGATTTACTATGAACATAAAATTCCAAAAGATCATCTAATCATGGTCTCAATGTTGGGCATATTGTTATCATTGATGACAACCAATGCCATGTCATTGATGTCAAAGTATGTATGATGTCTTGAAGTCAAAGGAGGTATGATGGTTTAAATATTATTAAGCATTTTTTTGAACTTATGGCGATCAAATGAGTATGTAGATGATCTAGTTGGATATTTTTCTCATAGACCTTTCCAATTGTATATGACACTTATTCAAACTCCTTCGGAAATAGAAGATAAGTCAATTTGAAAGTAACATGGTGGAAACATCAAATTTTCTATCAAAAACATGAAATTCATTAGCGATTGTGCATCTGAAGGGTGGATCCATGCTTCAGTGAGAAATAAATGGCAGTTGATTCATAGACATACGCATTGTTTAATAGACTTCAACATCATGCACCTTAGGGAAGATATGATGACTACAGAAATTATTTATGGTGGGTGGAGTGGAAACCTGTAGAATGTTTTACATAGCCCCCCCCCGGAAAAATAAACATGATCTCCAATCACAACAAGTAAAGAAAGAAGCAAATCAAACCATAACACAGATATTATACCGGGGAAAGCTTGCTACTCAAAACCCCTCTATATTCTATTCTATATTCACCATGGAACCATGAAACAATTACAATGCACTCTTCTCACAAGAGTCTCTTGCACTCTCACAATTATCTCACACTGACTCGGATAGAATCGACAAACACTTAGCCAATTTCCTTCCTCTAATCAACTTACCTTCCTTACGCAATCCCTAGGCAATTGATCCCTATTAATTAGGATAATTATCCTTCCTTGACTGTGCAAGTATTATGGGAAATCATGTGGTCTTTTAACTGCATCTAGGAAATTTGCTAATAATGCAACTGATAGACAACTTCCCTTTAACCTTTGTCTCAACTAGGACTCCACTGGAACTGACATGCATGCAGCTATTAATAGTAAATCATCAGTTGCATGGCAGATCATTGCATGTGAATTAAATCTAATTTAATTCACTTGGTCTCTCGCTAGTGCAACAAACAGTTACAACTATTTCAACTAACTTTTACTCAATAAATTGAGTTAATTGATTTCTCATGCATTAAACTATTGCACTAACTTTAGCTTAGACTCTAAAACAAATAGAATCACTCTACATGCATCACCAACCACCCTCAACTAGAAATTCATGAACTAACTGAGTTTATCGCACTCAGTTAACTACTACAAGTGATTATGAGATAAGATTACATTTTATTGCCCAATTTAATTAAGGGAAAATTAAATTAAACACACATTTCTTGTTGACTTTTCAACATGGAGGTGGGTGGGCAGATGTTTTAGTGGATGTTTTTTGGAAGGTGCATCTAAAATCTACAAATGCACCAGTGATTTACTATCCATACAAGCACCGGTGCTGCATATAACATGGTGCACCGTAGAAAATTTATTTTTACAAAATAATAAAAACATGGTGTGCTAAATAACATAATGCACTAGTGCTTGAATATTCAGTAGCACTAGTGCCCTTTACATAGTAAAATGTCTCGGTGCATACCATTAAGGAGCACTGCTATAGTTTTAAATTTTAGAGAAATGTGATGCTATTTTCCAATGAATCCTCAGTGCAATAAGCTTAACTAAACACCCTAGGGCATCTTCCAAAGAGCATCCCTATGCAGTTTTAAATTTCTAAAAAATTAGTTGTGTTATAGTAAAAATGCAGCACCATTGCGGTACCTTTAGAGGAATGCCCCGAGGTGTCCTGGTGCTTTTGGATATATCACACACCGGTGTGTTTGGAGAAACGCACCGGACGAGGGTTAAATAAAAAAACCCTCCTGGACGTAATTTTCATTTTTACAATCTATAGTGTAGGAGAGCTTTGAAGCACCAGTGCCACTCTTTCCACATGCAAGTGCCCTAAATTTGGTGCTTCTCTTCCTCACTATCCTTCCGTACTGTGCTCACTGTTTGAGTTTTCAATTTTTTCAAACCATCCTAAAATTTGTTTTATACATTACGTGTGTATAATGCCTCTCCGACAACCAAATGTCATGGTAATTTATATGTTTCTTTGTAATTTAAATTTTTAGTGGATTAGAATTTTAAATTAGGATAAATTTTCATTGTTTTTCAAAAACAAACAAAAATCACCGCATGGTGTGTTCAATACGTTTGGCTCACACAAATACAGGTGTGCCCTGTAAATTTACAAGGTGCACCATAATTCGGTGTGTGAAAATAACGCATCGTCGTTTTTGTTGTGCATTTTGTAAATGAAAATGTACGTCGATGCATCATGCTTAGTGTGTTTATATTTACCAAACGCAACACAAACTTAATATTTAAAAATATATCCATAACTCGATGTGTTCGATAACCTGAACGTTTTGTACCAGAGCAAAAAGGTTATCCATGCGCACTGGTGCACAAATTTTCTGCATCGCTATCAAAAGTTAAAATTGTGAACCAACAGCGGTGCGTCATACTTATGTGCGCACCGCTATTGGTGTGGTTATACTTGAAAGAGCACCAGTGTTAGGGCATGACTGTGTTTTTTAGCGCACCGGTGTTTTTTTTTTTTTGATTGAAAGTTATGTTTCCATATTCATAAATACATGTTTCATTGAACAAAAAAAATATTGTATTTTTTGTTTGAGGCTAGTGTATTTTATATGTAAATCATGTAGCATATACATCAACAGAGGGAGCACCAGCAGGAGCAATATCAGCAAGCGAACCCATACAATATTGTCCAAATATGGTAGGCCAAAGATAGGGAGAGGGATTTATATTCTTGCCCTATTACTACAACGACTCGAGCACTCTTGAAGAGTGTAGGCCTCCTCAAGTAATATGAGGAGGTTACATCCCTAAAGGCGCACTCTGTCTTATTGGGGCATCTGATCCGCTGATGGAGTGTACAGGAGCAGGATTTTCGTGTCGATCCTAGGGCATGGTATAGGCCCACTAAGGAGGATATATACTTTATCACTAGCCTATCTAGGAGAGGGAAGGATTTTCCCAAATTCCCTGATGCCCCCCATGGGGTTGCAGCTGAGAGTCAACTTGCGTATACTCTCAGATATTTCGAGCCTCATGCAATCCATCAATCAAATTTTCAAGTATGTGGTGGACAACTATGGATTTATTCTTTTGTTGCAGAGGAGGTTAGGTGCCTCTCGTTATTAGTCAACACAATTTCACACTCTAGTATTGATGGGAAGTGCATTAGTTTCCCTCTTTTGTATTATGTTGATTCTTTTATTCAAGTGCCACATTGTATCAAATGGTCTGCCATTTTTTTTATGCAGTTTTGCATGGATTTAGATAGATTTTGTGCATTGATACATGGGAGGGATACCTTTCCTTTCGCTTCCAAGAATTTTTGTTTATTTTTTGAGAGGTTTCTAGAGATGTGGCTAACATTTTATTTTCGCCCTCCTACGTCGATCACTGCGGTCCAGATGCGCATGTGGGGGTAGATGATTCTGAAGAGGGATTTGTCAGAGTATCCAGCCAAGATTTCTCCTAAGGCACTAGTGCCACTAACCAGTAAGGATGACCATGTGTTTGTCACATTGGTGTTTCTGTATGTAGGGAATGATTAGAGAGGGTGTCCCAACATCCTCTTCAAACCAGTTGAGCCTCCAAATGATAGACATAATATTAGTGTTTTTTTTTAAATTAATCTAGTTTCATTTTCTTGTTTTAATGAATCAGAATAAAAATTATTCTAGCGTTTTCTTTAACTTTTTTTATTAAATTGTTTAATGAAATTGTCTAATTATTTTTTTTCTATTGTATATTTTGTAGTCATCAGAAATTAGATGGGGACATGCCTCATCCCCCACCAGATGTCAAGGGAGAAGAGGAGATGGGCAAGGCCCAAGAGGGTGAGGCACATCCTCAAGGGGGCATTGGCATCCGGGGCCATAGGGCTAGTCTACGAGTTCAGATGGACTGTTGCAACAAATTGGCCAAAGTTTTGTTTGATCTAGGAGTCTGCCCTACAAGGGCTCGAGATATCACCATGGAGCCTATGTTTGTGGGTATGTGTACGGACTTTCCATGCGAGATGATGTCTCTTATGAGACATATCATTAGAGCTAATAGGTTACAAACAACGATGAGGGATGCAGGCTAGCATATTTCAGCAATAGATACATGAGATGAGGGTGGTAATGATCATGATTATGATGATGAGGGTGGTGATCATGACGCTTCTGGTAGTACCACCCATTGTATCATGGTCTTCAGGGTCTCGATGATACTTCTGGTAGTACACATCCTCGTCAGTCGCATGATGATGAGATGCCAAAGCTAGAGGATGTGCCTTATGTTTTTCCTAACAGAGCAGACCAACCACCTCCTCCTCCACCTCAGAGTTTGCCAGACCGTATTGAGGGTGCAGCAATTGACCATCCATCATCTTCTACTACATACCAACCACCTCCTTCTCCACCTCAGCTTAATTCGACAGACATTGATCATATAGTAGTTCACCATCCATCGTCTTCTACTAAAGACCAGGTTGGCACTACGTCTGTTTTATCGGATATTTGATTGCACTAATTTGACTTAATGTAGTTATTTGACTTGTTTGTGTGTGTGTGTGTGTGTGTGGGGTGCATTTTTTTGTTCATGTTTGTGTACTTAATTTATATGTTGGTGTTAATGTGTATAGTCATGTTAGATATGTTCATTTAATGTGCTTGCAGATAGATGTGTACGAGCATGATAGCAGTTATTTGACATGATATATATATTATTTTAAGGATGTATGTAGTGATGATGTCTGGTTACAATGTTTGTGTTTTGTTAGATATGATCACGATGATGATACCCTGTTAGATTATTAGATTTGTGTGCTAGCTAATGATGTTTATTAGATTAGATGATTGTAGTGAATTCAAATGTGTATCTTAGATGATGTTTATGATTGTTTGATGGTTATCATTATGACGTTTATTTTTATGAAATAATATTTATTATAGATTATGTATTAGCGAACTTGTATCAAATTTTTATATATGAAATTCCATAAAGAACAACTTACTCAAAAAAAATGCAAAGATATTTTTATAAATTTTACAAATATCCTTTATACATGGAATTAGAAAGCAACTATTAATGGAATAAGAATTCTCTCAATCTTTCTCACTAAAGTGAAAATATAAGAAATTTTTTAATTTAAATTACTTTACTTTTCTCTATATAAAGTATATATAAAATTATGTTGTTTAATATGGACATTGAAATATTTTACTTATGGTTGTTGGTAAAATATTTTTTGTTATAAATATGATTTTGTTTTAAATATCACTTGTAAATGGAACATGGAATGAATTACACATAATTTAATATCAATAATACTATTTATTGGCATGTGAAAAAAATTACATTTTATATTTTTTTACTCATTACATTTATTCCTCATGGTAAAAGCTAAATTGTTTCTTTTTACTTTTGGTTACTTTATATCTCTATATAAAGTTATATAAGATTATGGTGTAAATTGAAGTATTGTAATTATGGTCGACATTAATTTATTTTGTTATTACTATTTAAAATTTGTTAATTTAAACTATTATTTTACTATTTTGAAATGTAACGTTACATGACAACATCTCTTCCATACTGAGTTGTAGAGCACCTAATTAGCACAATTAATTTAGATTTTTTTCGTAAGCTTGGTAGGACCTTCTTCATTCATTCATCAAAAAATAGTAGATTACATCCATAATTAGGTGGTGAAGTGGCATCAATCTGCCCATTGGGAAACCAGATATGTTGGCCACCTTACCGCATTATAAGCCATTCAAAAGCAAAAGAGTTTAAGGTTATCTAGAATAGCTATATATGTTCGAATATCCTTACTTTTCCTAGTATCTAGATATCTAAAACATAATAACAAAGTTTGCAAAGTCTGCATCTATGAAGAACCAAAATTGAAAATCACATTATGCATGAAAAACTACTAATCATTAGAATACTCCACACGTGTTTGATATTTCTCACTCGATCCAGGTAATTCCGTCTAAGGGAGACATGGAATCTGATTTTCTATGTGGATGAGGCGGGCATTCTATTGTTGAATCTGGAGTTGTATAAGCTAGAATTCCTTATGAATTTCCTAAAGTCTAGGATCAATATTTTACGGGCCAACTATGGGAGTCGTCAGGGCTCTTGCCACTATTTTCTTCATCAACCATTAGAGTTAGAAAAACTTTTTGTGCTAAGAGGACCGACCTCCAGAATAACCAGGGTTGGGCACCAATTCTCTCCATTCCTCCACATCAAATTATTCATGTGTTTCATGTTTATTCAGTTATGCTTCCCCTCCAGAGATGAGCTGGAAAATCTAGGACTGAGCGCCAATCTGATAATCCCGAGTTGCTTCATGAATAAGGCCATAGGTCGATTTACGGCCTCGAACCCAAGTTGGACAATGTTGGGGGTTACTTCCTCCATATCGAAGCTAAGAACTTCGGCTTTGTCCCCTCTCTTCTGTTGTTGTGGTGCCTCTACCAGAGGAAGGGTGTGCCATAATGGAATTTTGTTGACCATGATAATGATACAATGCCCTGGAATGATAAACAAAAACCCCCAGCTTGAGGCGAGTAATTAACTTAAGGACCTCATGCATACACCGAGAATTGGAACTTGTAGGTGTATCATAGTTGTGAGTAGCAAGACAATAAAATAGACCCTTTCCCACTAATATGAGATGGGTATACAGAGATAACCATGAAAATTCAACCAGTGGCTCCCCCAACCTTCGTAGGAAAAAACATAGAGTCCATTCGGGCGGATACTCTCGTAGAAGAACCCTTCTCTTAAAGACTAGTAGGGACAACAAGAAAACAAGATAGAAAACTAAATCATCCATGTAGAGAATGAAAATTGAATTCCAAGGTGAAAACCCCAAATACATGCCCATCCAAGAGAGTAAAATACCATAACAAACAAAAAAAATGCTATCAAATTTAAGCTGTCCATAAAAACAAAAACAAAAAACAAACCAAAAAAACAAACAAACAAACAATGTTTCCCTTCCAATATTTGTGGAATGTAGTTTTTATAACCCTAGGCATAGACCCAGAAATCATTTTCCAACAAATTATCCGAGAAATATTAGGCGTAGGGGAAAGGAAGGGAAAACACATCGAGAGAACATACATGTTGTCATTGGCCTCAGGGAAGGTGATAATACCTTATGTACTAGGATGGCGGGCTTCGTGAGAAACCTTCAGGAGCACCCCATAATGTTCCAGTAGACATGTAACCATACCAAAAACACTACCTATGACTCGTTCTAAGTTCACTGCATAAGACCCCAGCAAGAAACTATCACATTAGTCTCTTTTTTTACCATTAATACCTTGCATGTGTAGAGCCACATTGTAGAGGATGACAAGTGTGTGAGTGTTGATACAAGACCGCTCGTCGTCCTTTCGCCTCAAAACTCTAACAATGACACAGATCCCACAAACTCTAACCATGGCATGGATTACTAAGTTGCTACACCTAATTCCTATGTTTAAAGCATCCTTTTCAGCACGCGGGTAACGACCAGATTCATCGTATTTCTCTTTGACTTGATCAACAACCCAACTGTTAGGGCATGTCATTGGCATATTTCATTTTAAATGATGAGTATAATGCACGCTTCTACCATTCAACCGTTTGAATTATTTTTGGCCCTATCCCATTTCCTCCTCTTCTCTTCGTACGGTGCGGCCCACGGTTGTGTCGTTGCCATATTGTAAAAAATGAATTTGTTGATGGATTCAATTTATGAATTCGTTGATGATCAAATCAAACCAACAAATATATATTTAGTATGTATGAGATCAAAATATGCATTAATATGAATTTCAGTGTGAATAGTCACAGTGTAGTAATTAGACAAATGATAAGCCTGCACTTACTCTTTATCATTCGCCTCTTTCCATTCGTTACGAGAAGCTCCCCCTCTCTTTTGTCTCCATCCCTTTCATCATCTCAAATCTTCACACCTGGTTTGTTGTCGATCTACTTGATGTAATCATAGGCATAATAAAAATACTCATACGATATATATCCCTCTACCATTGTCCCCTCGGGTTTTTCCATTTGTCGAACAAAACATTTTAATTTCTTCATGTACCTCTCTAAGAAGAACATCCAACGACATTAAACAACCCCAACTAATTCAAACTCATCTAATGGGTGAATTAGTAGATGAACCTAAAATTCCATGAAACTCATTAGCATCTCCTTCTCGAACATACAAATAATATCAGCTATCTCTTGACGCCCCCGTGGAATGCTAGCCATATGAATCTCTTGTAATGTGATCCAACGTACAAATGTAGATAATTTAGATATGGAATGTCGTAGGTCTTGGGGGAAGTCATGGTTCACACACCCATGTGCGAGAAGAGGATAATGACACTACACACTAAGTAGTAAAATATACAAAAAATAATTATAAAATATCCCATTACATAAAAACAAAAAAATAATAATAAAATCATGTTTTTGACATATGTACTCTTAGAAGGTTCAAATGGTCATTCGATTTCAACCCCAACAAACAATATTCCACATTGAAGGAACGTCGTAGTGAAGACCCATATAAAGAAGGCACCCTCATACTCATTATAACTTCCATTTCCAAAGAAACATTATATTTCTTTAAAATCCATGGGACATCACCTTCTTAGAAAGACCAAGAGAGACCAACCTCTCCTCTAGTTTCTTGTCTTGGCCAATGTTTTTTTTTAGTTTTTGAAGAAACAAGATCTCTCCTAACAACCAATATATCACTTTTCTTTAGATGATATGTGTCTCCAAAAAGAAGATGAAACATTTTTAAATATATGCATGGGATGTAGTAATTGGGAAATACTAAGATGCTCCCAATATGGGAGCTCATAAAAGAAAATTTTCCTTTTCATCCCAATGGTAAATTTCTCAAGATAGGTGTCGAATAATTCTGGATCATTGAACATATGCTCCCCATTGGAATCAAACATTTATGCAAACTCATTCTCCTTCTCTCTCTCATATGCTCTAAGTCGCTCACCTGGTGTCATTGTTGCAAGACTTTGGGTTCTCTATAGTTTACCATTGAAAGCAGATGTTGCTCTTCTATAAGGGTGTTCTTCTGGGAGGAACACCTTGGATTAGTCATATACTGGCTTTCGTAGGTGGTCGAACCACCTAGCCTTCAGATAAGGTCCACAACATTTACATCCATGATACCACTTTGTTACAAGACTTGCGAAATTATTATATACATGTCAACATGTTAGTGACCATGAAGATTTGAACAATTGAATTGAATTAAATTAATATGTGAAACAATATTTTTACTAAACAAGTCAATAAGAATGTGATATACCAAAGAAAACTCCTAATCTTGGATAATCATGTATGAAGTAAGCACATATGACATACAACGTAAAACTCTTGTATGTTACAATGGGTATTGATACATCGTACACACATATCCCTTCCCATAATTCCTTCAATTCATCTACCAATGGTTGTAAGTAGACATCCATATTCTTCACTTATCTTCTATCAGGACTATGAGAGCCAACATAAGATGTTCATTCTTCACAGACAACCATGGGAGGATATTGTTATTGATCACTACTACAGGCCAAACATAATATTTGGTGTTTTGGAGGGAATATGGGTTGATGTCATCCATGGCTATGCTGAGTTGTAGACTCCGTACTTCATCCTTGAATTTTTTAGGCCATGTATACTCTCTATGCGTCATGGCTATTAAATCTTTTGGGATTCACATAGCTCCTGACTCACTTCTATGTGAGGCGTGTCATCCCTGAAACATTGCTACTTCTTTGCAACAAAAGAGTATTTGAATTATTACGATTATAGGCATGTGCCTCAATATATTATGAGGAGGACCATGTGATTTACCTTTTTTTTTTAAATTACGGTACCTATCATGCCCACATTCCAGACATATATCTTTGTATGCATATTCTCCTCCATATAGAATACAATCATTCGAGCATGCATTATGTGATATGTACTCAACACCCAACATTTTCAAAAAATTCTTTGCCTCTTCGCAACTACCTAGGAAGACATTATCACTTGGAAGAACCTTATCATTGAATATCCTATAGTTGGTGGCGAATACAATTTTACAATGTCAATATTTAACATTCATAAAATTGACCATTTTTAAATTTTATTTTGTGACAAAATATAAGGAACTTGATCGATCATGTAAGTCAATTACTTCAATTTTGCCGAGAAACATGTATTCAACATGACAAACTTTGCTTTCATGTTGTATTACAACATCGTTGTCCCTAGCTTAGTAAAATTTGACTTGTCGTCAGGTCTAAAGAGAGGGGTGGTGGAAGCAAATTTTAGTCTTTCGAACAAGGTATCAGTGATATGAACATCATCCCTTAGCTCATCCTTTTGGAATGCATCTAACAACATTACCTCCATGGTAGTCGTATCTCGTAAGTAATCATCCATACTAACCTCCATTTGATTGCCTTCATTTCGAACTTGTGATGAAGAACTACTATTCTTGTAGTCATTCCTAATTGGCCAATTATGACATAGTGGGAATTGAATAGCTGGTTGATTCAACCATTATTTGTATGCTTACTCTTTGATTCTTGTTCTTAATGCAAATTTCTCTCGAGTTGACATTGTAGTAGGCTGCTCTGGAAGATGATAGGTGGGTCGCTCATCATCACTAGAATCCTAATTTCAAAAAATATTGTACGCCATTAGTATAATATCAATGTTATTAGTAAGCACATCAATGCAATTGGTTTGTTGAAATTACATTATACCAAACAATTATCACCATCATTAATCCAGGATTGTGGATAAAGATGCCATGTTTTAATTGGCAGAGTGAAGAGGTTGTCCATTTTCATCTACCAACTACTTGTGATATGTTGCTCCTGATAAGAACTTCGTTTTTGAAAATATGGAGTAATATTTTATGTTTTTGAACTCAATTCTAAATCAGGTTCCTGTAAATTTGGATACATTTTTATTGAAATTGACAAGTGTTAAAAAAAGATCAATTATATAATCAAAATATAAATAAAATTTGAACTTACTAGAGATGGAAAGAGAGAACTCTGTGAAGGACTTTGATCATAAATATGGAACGAGATGGAATTTGAAGAATTAACCATTTGATATTATTGAGATTGTGTCCCAGCATTTGAGAAAAAACAAAAATAAAAATTTGTGTGCATATCCAAAATTAATCTCCATAACCATATAACGACAAAATGAATTTCAATATAGTTTTCAAACCATTTTTCAAGAATAAGGCGACTTTAAGTGGAAAATGTATACTATGAACTACTGTAATTCATGTGGATGCATCTTAAAGGATAATCTGAGATTAATATGCCATTTATGTGAAATTAAAATTTCAGATAGTTTTTAAACCAAACCGGTGCACTTATTAGAACAAAGTGCACCGATGTGTTTAAAAAAGTAACAGCACCAGGGCATTCAAATAATACCTGCACTAGTTTCCAACATTCCAAAAAAAAAAATTTAAAAATTAAAAAAATAAAATAAATTAAAATTAATATATGTGTGTGTGTGTGTGTGTTATCATATCGATGCTCGTCTACAAAAACGCACTAATGCGTTTAAAAAAAAAACACCATTATGCACCTGTTTCCCGATTTTAAAAAGTAAAAATGAATTCAACCAACTCGGTGCTCTTATAACAATTAGATCATTGATGCTTTTAAATAGAAACCACACCATTGAGTTAAAAAAATTATATATATATATATATATATATATATATATATATATATATATATATATATATATATATATACTTAATTTTTTTTTCTTTTTTAAAATTCAAAAACGAGCATCAATAGATTTTACCCAAAATTTCAAGTGAGTGATTTGCAAGAGAGACATACTAGGAGCACTATGCAACAACAAAATACTTCGAAGCAGCAGAAATATTCATAATGTTAGAAGCTGATAGGTATGGTGATTCACTCAAAAACCTACATAGTAAAATTTGTAAATTTTATTGTTTATTTTACTATAATTTTTTTTTACAATTTATGTTAGGGTTTAATTAAAAGAAAGATCATTTTCAAGAGAGACATATATTTTGGATACACCGAAAGATCAGAAGTTGAAAGGTATGGTGATTCGCTCAAAACACTAGATAGAAAAAATCTTAAATTTTATTGTTAAAATATTTTATAATTTCTATTAGATTTATTCAAAAAAAAAAAAAATTACGTGTATAATAAAAAAATTACTATAGATTTTACTAGTAATTGTTTTTATGATCTACTTTCCTATTTAAATTTAATTAAAATTCAGACGGAAAAAAATAAAATAAAATAAAATAAAATAAAATATATTACTTATCTTAAACCCTTGCTTCTTCGTGCAAAATTTCACCTTAAAGTTTAACTTCCTCTACCACTTCACAATTAGGGTTTTTCAATTTAGGGATTTTAGATTTAATGGGTTTGTGTACTTACTATATATAGGGTGTTTGACATGTAAAGTAGGGGAATCAATTATCGAATTAGATCCAAACCCTATCGGCCTCTCTGTTTTTTTTTAAACAGCTATATGTTATGCGGTGTACCCTCTGTAATATAATGCATTGATCCTCCTTATGTAATACAATGCACTGACATATAATAACACTCTATTTTGTCCAGTATGTTAATCGTTGTTCTCGGTGTAATATAATGCATTGGCACGACTCTTCCAAATAGCACCGTTAAATCATTTCAGTGTATTTATCCTTACAAATTGCACCGTAATAATTTAAAAATATTTTTAATTTTTAATTTTCCATGACAGTGTTGAACAATTAAATGCCCAGTGTGTTTAATGTTCTAAACGCACCGATGTGTTTATTTAGATAAATACACTGATTTTAAGAGTTTTTTTGGCTAAAAATTATTTGATTTATTTGTAAAATATATTTAATGGCTTCCATATTGAATGCTACATGTTGTATATTGATAAAAATATATATATATATCTCAAGTAACAAAAATATTGATCAACACAATGATAGCACATCAGAACAAGCAGAGAAAGCAAGTTTTTTGTAAATTCTTTACAAAATTAATATGTTTGAGCTATATGTAAGTTTAACTGATATGTCACAAATTCGATAAGATTATTTCTAATATAAGTGTAGAAGAGCATAAAAGCCTGATAGAAAATTTGCAGAATGATGAATCAAGTGAATGAAAAAATAATATTCATTATGATTTAATTATTTTTTTGAATTCTCATTAATAATATATTCAAGAATATTAGATAACACGTTTCAATAATCTATTAATTCATATATGTTTAATGTTCCACAAGGAGCAACAACAAAGGAAAATATCAATGTCATTCTAAGAAAATAAAAATTATAAAACACGTAAATGACGATGAATTGGTCCTTATCTGGAGTGGTGTTGGAGGTAAATGAAAGGGGGGGGATTTTACATAACTATGAAGGATCTATTGGAATGAAAGTATAGGCATACTTTCCACTTACAATACAAAAACCAATCCAATGATTCTAAGAACCAAATTATATCTAAACTACACGAAATGTTTCCAAAACTATGGTAAATGAGACATGTGAGACTTGCAATACCAAAAACACACAACAACAACAAATGAATCATTCAAAAGGTAATATTCCTAATTGTATAATATGTTTTTCTAGAACTATATGTATATATTACTACTAGCCATTCATTTATTAATATCGATTTTTTTATTTCTAGTTTTCATAAATCATTATAAAAAAAACAGTTTATTACTTTTTAAAAAAGATTATGAAAATCTCAAATGATCGATGTGTTGATATGCGAAACATTCCAGTAGAAATGTCCAAAAAAGTGTATAAGGAGATGACCAATGAAATGGACATAATTGCATCATAGGAGGAGCCATCTCAACAAAAGCATGCTTCAAATGTATGTAATCATGATTGACTTTATACATATAAAAAAACAATTAGCATTAAATAAGGATTTTTAAGTACTTTCTTATAGAAAAAAAAAAAAGATGGAACTCATTCAACACATAAAATAGGATGACAAGGAAGAAAATGGTTGATTTCAAAGTTTCTGAGTAATTGTTAATATTTCCTTATAACAACTCAACGTTTCATTCTTGTATGTTTTAAGTTGTTTTACAACAACCATCCTTGAATGTCTTCAAATAGGTGCTAACATACAAAGAAGAGTCATCGGAAGAATTGATTGACATTGGGTTAAATAAGGTTGTGAGTATATGTTGGCATATCAAAAATTAATTGTGGAATTTGTGAGTATCTGCGTTGTTTACTTCTCTGAGTTTATAATTAATAGAACAAAAAAATCCTTTATATTCAATATATGGTTTATAATAGGGTTTAAAACATGCACGAAACAAAATATGGAGCTATGTTAGCAGAAGACTTGTTGCAACAAGGCATGAGACTCGGTTTTGAAACCATGTGCACAATCTATGAGTCACTTCTTGTTATGGTACATTGTTATTCGATTTACATTTATGTATATTATTTATTTCAATTTTAATTATTCTCAATGATATGTATGAGATCTTAATGTAAATGTGTTTGAGGGTGTATAAGTTGCAAGTATTAAAAATTGAGTTTTTGTGAGCTTTTATGTTAAATTTTTGCACACAGAAAGCATGAATTAAATCTCTCAAATACTAGAAAACAACAGACAAAATACCATAAAAATAACCACAACTCAACAAGTGATGAAGGAGTTCACCCCTCCTAGGCTACGTCTCTTGGTCCAGCTTTCAATGAGTGGCCCGCTTTCATTATGCTCATAAAATGGTGATTACATACATTCACAGTGCTCAAATGGCTTCAAAACCTATTCCATTAGCTTTAGAACTGTCAAAAATGTCTATCTAGCCTCTTTTTGTTTCCAAATTGGTCAAAAAATGGAGTTATGAGTTACCCTAGCTTTGCTACTAATCGCACTACAAATTCCCCAAATTTCGGAACCATCCTACAATTTTTCCTTGAATTACGTTAACGGAGTGATAATTTGGTGCATTTTTGGCACAAATTGTGGGACCATTAAAATGCGCACCAAGGCCTAAAGGCTGAATTTTTAATTAATAAAAAGATAATAAAAATATCGCGCCCTTGGTTTTGCGCAAAGGGTCATATGGTAAGGTTGTTGGGGGAGGGGGGCGAGGTTAAGCCCTCAACCCTTACGCCATACTCCGCCCAACGAAACGTTAAATATTGTTTTTGTTGTATGTTTTAATAAGAACCACACTAGCCGACGGTTAGGCGTTACTTTTGCCGCGTGATCTGGGTATGGAAGCTCCTGTCGGAGGTAATTCGGACCTTAACCAAAAATTTTGGAGGCCCCTGGGCTGCCATGTGGCAGTGTCCGGTTGGGCCACTTGGCAACTTGTGGTTGGCCACCAACCACCCAATATAAATGTGCCAAACAGCACCATTCAAGGCCTGCCACTTGTCAGGCAGTGGTAGGCCAAAAAAAACTGCCTTTCGACCAATCAGAAGAGACCACGTGGCAGCCTGCCATTGGCCCAAAATTTTCCCAGTCAGCTGTCATTTTTTTGAAAATTTTGTTTGTTTGGGAAAACGAATAGAACTTGTTTTCGGGAGCATACAGTGTCGGTTTTACACGAAACAATTTGCATTGGATTCAAAACGACGTGGTCTACGCATTTGTTCAGGTTCCACATCATTCCGACAACTTTCATTTTTGAGGATATTTTTGAGCACCTGATCACTTCTCCCCATTGGAAGATTTTTGACCCCAAAATCTCTTTTATTAGTGAAAATTTTGATGAGGGTACAATACCCTCACCCTTCCAGTCTCAATCCACTAGAATTTGCCTAAATTCAACAATTTGAGCTTTTCATGAAAATTGATTTTTTCTCTTGATTCTGCATACCCTCTCTTGCTATTGTAAATACCATCTTGCTGCAATTTCCCATAATTTTCAAAACATCAAACTGTCCTTGAAGAAACAAACATGTTCCATCCTCGGTCGTCAACCAAAGAAAACTTAAACAACTTGAAATTATTCTCACCTTAAGCACTATCGACACGATGATGTTTAGTTTTTCTTGCCTTGTGCTTGGCTCGAATCTTGACCAAATATGATTGCCATCACCATGCAACATCCCATTTAAAAGGCAATACATTGTGAAACCCACAAGAAGAAACTTTGAACCCAATGCCTTCTTTTAAAAAAAAAATTGACGCTTTCTTTGACCTTTGCACTCTCTTGCGCTGGCATCTTGTTCACATCACTACTCAACCATGATGGATGTTGCTGTAAATTTTTCTCATCTTGTTGGCCTCTTTTTGGAGGCAACATGTTAGACTTATGAAACATCTTATCACAACCATTAGAAACCTCAATGAAATCAGAATTTTCAGTTGATGCGTCACCTTGAAAGACCTCATTCACAACATCTTGATGCTTGAACATTAACAGAGAAATTTTTTGACTAGCATTCACAATTCTCTTCATTTTTCCAGCATGCATAAGAGACAAACTCGTCTTCTTACTATGCGCTCTAACAATGTACTCAATCCAATTATTGAACAAGTGGTATTTATTCTCATGGAAATGAAAGATTTGTCGACTATCATAAATATATGGGCTACCCAAAAAAATACCAGAAATATCAAGCGGAATAACATCAAGTTCAACTTCATCAAGAAATTTTGCAGTGATTGCAAATCTAAGTATGCACTTCCTCGTCTCCTGCAAATTTGCATTCTTACATATCCAACCTAAAGGATAAGGTCTTGGATGAGGAATGGTCTCTAAATTCAACTTCTTGACTAAGTCTCATGAAATAATATTTTCTTGTGAACCAATATCAAATAGCGTGTCAATCTTGGTACGCTTTGAAATAACTCTAACATGGAAAAGTTCAACTCTTGTTTCATTATCTTGAGTACTATCTTGACAACTTTAAGAACTAGTACTTGCAATTTCCTTACCTTTCAAAACCATTGCAGTTATCTTTGTTTCATCTCTGGAATCAGAACCTAAATCATGAATTGTTGCAGTTTTTTTTTTCCACAGAAAAAAAATAAAAAAATAAAAATAAATAAAAATAAATAAAAAATAAAAATAAATAAAAAATCGAACTTTCTATTAACGATAGATAGTCTCAGAGCATATGCAGAGCATTTCCATACAGATCCATTCTCCTTTTTTTCAAAAAGGAATGGTGAAATCAACTACTTTGCAAAACCTGGGGTAATGCCAAGTAGCCAGTATAAAACCAAAGATATCTCTCTAGTAAGAAAGCATCTCCTTTTATTCATCATCCCTCGGATTTAACATCGAAACAGAGATGAGAACAAAAAGGTATAATATGCCAAGACGAAGCCCAAGGCTTCCTTTTATCAAAAGAAAGACTGGCAGTAGAAACTATCCCAGTCACCTATTAACAGTTTTTAACAAAAATGGAACCCAGAACCTCCTTACATAAGGAAAACAGTTCTGAGCCCGCAGAAGTAGCAGTTTAGAGTTTTAACAGCAAATATGTACATAAAATAAATAAAAACGGCAATGTCAATCAAAAACCGGCTGTTCCCGAGCATGAACAGGCCCATTCACCAAGTTAGTTACTGTCCAGGACCCCAAATCTTGTTGATAACCTTCTTTAGATAAGCGATCTGCTTCTTAGTTCCTTTCCCTGTAAATGTGACAAATAGTGATCTCAGTGAAAAAACATTGGAGTCGATGAATCTCTTTAATTAAAGGTAACAAAATATAATTCCTGCACTGTTGAGTCCCATCAAACCAATTCACAACGTTCCTAGAATCGCCAAAAATCTGAATCTGCCTCAAATGTTTCGAAATCAACCAGCAAAGGAGAAAATGGAGGGCTTTAAGTTCAGCAAAATTGTTTGACCCTTGCCCAAGGCCCACCGAAGCTCGAAGGGAGATTGCAGGAGAGAGGTGAATAACTAAACCAGCACCGTAAGAGCCATTTGAATCAGAGGCCCCATCAAATAAAGCTCACGGAATAGTTTCGTTGATCACTTCAGGCTGAATGTTTCGTGGGGGGCCTAGTCCTGAAGAAGAAGGGATACTATCATAGATGGCAGCTCCTTCTGCTGCCAATCTAACTAAAGGGAAGGAATGCTCATTAAAAATAGCCCTGTTGCGAGCAATCCAAGTTCCCCACGCTATGAGGAGAGGAATTGATCTGACTTTATCATTTGGAACCTCTTGCCACCACTAGTTCCAAGCTTGAAGAAAATCATCACCGCGCCAGCTAAAAGGAATATTGATCAGCCTTAACGTTTATGCCCAGAGACTGGAGTTAAAAGGGCACTAGAGAAAGAGATGGAGAGCGGTTTCTTCAGCCGACTTGCAGAGGGGACACCAACTCGGTCCCGATTTTCCCCTCTTTTGGAGGAATTCCCACGTTGGCACCTTTTTCTGAAGGATGCACCAAAAGAACAGTCTGGTCTTGGTTGGGCATTTCAACTTCCAAATTGGTTTATACCACCAGCTCGAGGCCTCCCTCCCCACTTGGGACATCAGCCATTTATAACCCGATTTTGGAGAGTAAGAACCTATCTGCACATGAACCCAGCACAGCTCGTCTCTTGAGTCCGAAATTCGGACAGAAGAAAAATGTAAGGTTGAGACATATCAGTTCCATTCTTCCAACCACCTAACATCCAGATGCAGCTCCATGCCGGAGAGCCAGCCTTGTTTCACAAGGGAGGTTGATCTAGGATCAGCTACCTGGTTCAAGGTATAAAAACCTCTTTCATTAAGAAAATCTACCAAGGCCGGAGAAAGAGAGAAACTGTCAGAATAGCCAACCCATGGATCGCAACCTAAACGGACTTGTGTACCATCTCCTACATTCCATGCCAAGCGTTGCTCAATTGTTTGAAGCAATGCAACAATAGCTTTCCAAACGACAGAAGAATTTTTTGAGGACTTAATCGGAGAATGAATCCAATCCAGAACAGAAGCTTGGTTAATGTATTTCCTTTTGATGACCGATACCCAAAGAGATTTTGTAGAGATCAAACGCTAGGCAAGCTTGGCTGCAAGGGATTTTGAAAAGGAAGACAGATTTTTTATCCCCCAACCTCCCCATTTTTTGGGTCTAGTGATTTTGTCCCAAGCGACCCATGGGGTGACATGTTCCAATTTTGACCCTACCCAAAGGAATTTACTGCACAGTTTATCAATGGAGGCCAAAATGCCTTTCGGGACCCAAGAGAGGCTGGCCCAATAAACCGGAATAGCCATTAGCATTGACTTAATAAGGACCAGTCTACTTGCCCTTGAGAGCCACCTAAAGCTCCAATGATTTAACCTTTTTTCTATTTTTGCAAGCAGCCACTTCCAATCACGAATTCGATAGTTGTTTGGCTTAATATAGAAGCCCAAATACTTAAAATTGTCCTGAATGGATTTGACTTCAAAATTCAAAAAAAAATTCACTCCTCCAATTTCATCAGCAGAAAGACCAGAGGGGGAGAGAGTCGGTTTTTGTTCATTGATTTGGAGACCTGTAGCTTTTAGAAAGAGGTCCAAAAGATTTTTTAAGGCACGACAGTCCTCCAGAATCCCATTTACAAACAACAAAATGTCATCCACGAAAAGGAGGTGGGTAATCCAGATATTTTGTGCCACTTCAATGCCTTTCAGATTGCCCTGCCTTTTAGCTTTATGAATCATTAAGCTTAACCCTTTCGCTTCCAGGAGGAACAGAAGAGGCGAAAGAGGACAGCCCTACCTGAGGCCACGTTCAGGGTTGAAAAAGGAGGTTGCAGCACCATTTATCAATAAGGCGATAGCTGTAGAGGATACACAGCTCATAATCCATCTGACAAAATCAAATCTAAAACCAAGGTGAGTGAGCAAAAGGCGCGGATACATCCAGCTAAATCTATCATAAGCTTTCGACAAATCATTTTTTTTAATAGCTCCTTTTCTGCCACTTCTCTTCAGACTGTGAAGGGATTCTTGAGCAACACCTACAGCTTCGTGAATTTGTCTACCATCCAGGAACCCAAATTGTTCACGGGAGATATGACTGGAAAGGAAAGGCTTTATCCTAGAAACTATGACTTTAGAAATTACTTTATAGACACAAGTGCAAAGAGAAATGGGGCGAAAATCAGAAAAAGAGTTAGGATGATCTGTTTTAGGGATTAAGGCAAGGAAGGTGGAGTTGAAAGGTGGGAAAATGGTCCTTGAGACTCTGGATTCTTCCACAACAGCTACCAGCTCATATCCTATAACATAAAAGAAATGCTGGAAAAATTCAATAGTCCATCCATCCAGACCTGGACTTTTGTCCTTAGGCATTCCTTTGAGAATGTCCTCCACTTCTTGTTTCGAAACAGGAGCCATGATAGCCTCGTTGCCTTCTTCATCAATGAAACTAGGGAAGAACTAGGCTACTCTGATAACTTCTGCTATGGAAATTTCTGCAGGAGCTTTGAAGATGGCTTTGAAGTGACGAATACCCAAGGAAGCCAGATCCTCAAAATAAGATGCTTGTTCACCATTTTCCTTAGGTAATTCCCAAATTGTGTTTACAAGCTTCCGACCTTTTGCATAGTTTTGAAAGAATTTTGTATTCTCGTCTCCCGCTTGAAGCCAGATCGCTCTGCTTTTCAAGCGCCAGCTTTCTTCCCTGATCTGAAGAATGCTTCTCCTAGTGGCCTCCAATTCCTTAATTTTTGCCCTCAATTCGACAGAAGCATATCCTCCCCCTTCAGGTTCTTCCATCAAAGCAAGCTCTGAGTTGACCTTCTTAAGCTCCTCTTCTTCTTTCGCCTTTTTTTGGGCAGCCCATGATTTAGAAGCTGCTTTCATTTTCTTCAGGTTGTTCATAAAATAAGCACTCCTTGATGTTTGAGAGCTAAAACTATCTTTTTCCCAAGTAGCAGAAAAAAGTTCATTATACGAGTCATCCTTGAGCCAGGATGAGTTAAATCTGAAAGGGATTCCTGGCTTTTTGCCATCACATTTAATTTCCAGGAGAATAGGGAAATGGTCCAAGACACCCCCTTCACCCACCCAATGTCGATAGATCATTAGTTTTTCCACACAACCAAAAACGGTCAATGTTTTTACCCACCCAGTCCTGCCAAATTATTTTGTTTCTCCATGTAGGATGCAACTTCAAGAGGGAAATATCCACCAAATGGGATAGGGACAAATGGTTCCTGAAGAAGTAAGTTAGCAGGTCAGCTCTGGCTGAGGCTCCCCAGGACTCTGCTTCCCCCAAAGAAAAATTCAAGTCGCCACCAATAATTAAGTTAGGGTGAGAGAGCCAGGAGGATCTGAAGACAGAGGTCCAGAACTGCTCTCTATCCAAAAAAGGCCCATATATATTTAAGGAAAGAAAGGTGAGATTGAGCTCACTGGAAAATAATTCCAAGGCTAGACAATTCACAGATCCCCAAGAAGAAACATATCTAAACTTCTTAGGATTGAAACCAATAACCGCACCTCCTGATCTCCCCACTTCATCGAGAGCATAAAAATCCCAGTCAGGCAGTAGTTTGGATATGGAACTGATTACATCATCCCCTTTCCCCAGAGTTTCCTGAAGCAAAACAATATCTGGATTTTGAGATTGCACAAGTTCTCTGACAGCTAGCTTTTTTGGTTGGCTAGCTAAGCCTTTGCAGTTAAAAGAAAGGAAAATCATGGCACGCCTTCAGGGCTGGTCGCTCAGCTCTAAGCACCCCAGTAAGAGACATCTGTTTACCATCTGTTATATCCACAACAGCTTTCGATTGGGCTTTGGAAAGATTTGATTTTCTGCCTCTCATTTTCCTGACCCCAACCACTACAGGATTTGGAGCAAGACCACCAACAGCCAGACTAGTCCCGGCCCTGTTTGCCTGAGGTCTTAGCTTATAAGGGAGAAGGTCAAATGAAGAGGCTCGAGAGATGGGGGGCAGGGAAACACCAACAGCTTGGGAGGAGGAAGGATCAGGAGGGTCTGGAACAGAGAGGATTACAATATCAAAGGATGACAGAGAAATATTCAAAGCCGAAAGGTCATTTAGATTCTGCCTGGAGGGACCAGGCTCAGCAAAATCATATAATGAAAAACAAGAAGAGGACTGAGAAGAGTGAGGATCAGAGGAGGACATACCCGCCTGAGACGCCCCAACTATTTCAGCAACTTGTAGGGGAACCAAGGAGTCTACCAGATCCTCAAGAGGGGACGAGAGAGGGGCTGCTTCTACATCCTGGTCCTGTGTCACATTCACCTCAGAAGGAGGGGGAGCCTCCTGCACAATAGGACTAGGCACTGCTTCCTGAGGGATCTCATCCAGATCTGAAAGAATAAATTTCTCCTTTCTGCACTGTTTTTTCTACCTGCAACGTCGACGGTGACCAAGCGGACACTCCTTCGCCAGATGGCCATACTTGTGGCATCTGTTGCACCGAAAGGGAAGGTGCTCATAGTCGAGAGACTGCAAGAACTCTAGATACCGGTAATAGAGAGTCATCGCATCCGCAAGACCTTCCCTAGGATTCAGACTCACTAGGATACGGGCCACACTTTGATCCCTGGTTTGAATATACGACTTGTCAGCTTCCAAAAAAGTTCCCAGAGTGTTGCCTATGGAGACAAAAACAGAGTCAGTCCAGAACTGCAAAGGAAGACCAGGGAGCTTGACCCAAACCAGCGATTCCGCCATTTTTTCCTTTTGAGCATCGAACAGGGGAGACCATCTTCTAAACAGTATGGGTCATTTTCCAAAAAACCAATTCCTTTCAAGAACCCAATCTACTTTTTCTTTTCTGTCAAAAGTGATACAGAACCAGCCCCTTACGAGGATTGAAATTTCAATAGGCATGCCTAGAGCTTCTTTCCACACTGATTGAGCCCAGTCGGTGATGTAATCTGCCGAATACTTTCTGCCCCTTACTCTTCCAACAATCATAGTCTCAGAAGCTTCCATTGCTTTCTCAATGCTAATGTCCACACCCAGCAGACATTTAGGTCTAACTTCTTTCTTCTTGATAGGTTTAGATTTTTTCCGCTTCTCTCCCACAACTTTCTTGAAACCCTCCCCTTCTTCCACAGGATTAGAGACAGGAACATCCGCCCCTATAGACTCATGCAAGAGCTGCCTGAGATATTCAACGGATCTGGGAGGCACTACATCCTTACTTAGGTCCGGCTGGGCACAGGGTCCATATGCGGCTTCGATTCGAGGGGCACAAACCTAATTTTCTGAGGCTAATGATCTCAGAGGTTGTTCAACCGCCTCATTCGAGGAAACCCTTGACTGATCGCAGAGGGCTAAAACCCCACCCCTCACAGGAAGTGACAACCCACCTTCATTCTACACGACAAGAGCAAGACCTTCAACTGACACTGGAGGGACAGCCTTCGAAAGGACTTGGCCAACCCCAGGAAAAAGCTGCCCCGCTGAAACCTCATGAGGAGGTCTACCCAGGGGAGAAAAGCCCATAGGGGGTTCGACCCCTGGAAGATGAAGGCCCGGCGAGCAATGAAAAACACTACAACCCACAATATCTTCTAGGCCTCCTATAGGAACAAAAAGAGCAGAGTTACCTTGAGGAGTCGACAGAGGCAGAGGCCGATCTGGAGTGAACGTCGCTCTGAAGCCCGCTTCTGAAGCTGGAGGACGTCCACTGGTCAGATCTGGTGTCCCAAGAATACGATGCCCACCCCAGGAACTGACTAAGGTTTCGCCTAGCAAACCAGCCCGATGCGAAAAACCCCCCAAGGCCGCCTCAGCTGCAAGGTCGTGAGAGACAACCGGGTTGAGGAAAAAAAGCTCAAGGTTTTTCTCCAAAATTTCAAGCCCCCAGCAGGTAAGAAGGTCTTCAGGAGAGGGTTCTAGCTCCACCGAGATACTGTCGAAACCCATTGTAACCGCCGACAAACCCTCTTATGGCGACACCAAGAAAGCGTGAAAACCGCTTAGCCACAGAAACCCTAGCTCCTAAACTCCGTTGAGAATAACAGAAAACCCATAAAGATTAAAAATCCATACTGTTAGCTGGAGGGTTAAACACCGTACGCCTGGAAACAGACCGAGAGCCTAGAGTGCAAGACAAGGAGGAGCGTTGGAAGATTCTACAGAAAATACAGGAAAACTCCTGTCACATCCATCATTTCCATCACGACTCTACAGTATATTTGGAGAATGAGTTATTGTTGCAGTTGTCTTCTCCTTCTCCTTGTTTTTAAGCTTGTAGGGTCTCATCTCTAGATGAAGTTTCCAAAAATGATATTCATCATGTCCATCTTTGGAACAGTGTTTGAATGTGATGGTTTCTTTATCCATATTTATGGAAGCATTTGTCTTACATTTAACCTTGAACTTACTCTTTCCTTTCTCTTCACACCCAAAGGTATCCTCACTTGTCTCCTCTGAAACATGTTTCCCTCTTGCCTTTAGATGTGTGGCATGTAAACATACTTCATCTAAATTTGAAGGATTAAACATGAGAATAATATGTCTTAGGTAACTATGCAAACTGCCTATTTACTTTAACAAAGTTTCTTTATATGTCAAATCTACACCAAAAATTAGCGCTCTTCTCCTAAACTCTTGAGTATGGCTTTGCACACTTTGTCCTTTACCTTGCCTAAATTTTCTCCAGTCCATTATAGCCTTTGCATGTATGCTAATGGATAAAATTGTCTCCTTAAGGCAGCAACAAAATTATTCCAAGAGGTTAAGACCTTACCACGTTTCTTCATGTCCTCTTGAGTTTTGGCTTCCCACCAAATAAGTGTTGCATTTTCCAATATCAATGAAGCAAGTTGAATCTTTGTGCCATCATCATTGATTCTTTGTTTCCTACAATACACTTCAATTTTAAATATCCAATTGTCTAATATTTTAGCATATACCTCTCCATCATACATAGGCAAATCAAACTTAATGTCAAGCTTCAAAAATGGAGTTTTACCATGACCTTTTGGAGAATGTGGAGGTGTTTGTGAAGGCTTGTTGTGGAAGAAGATGGTGGTGAGGAGAATGGTGGTGTCAAAAGTGGTTTGTCACCATTTCCATTACCTTTTGGAGGCTTGTCTCCATCTCCTTCTTCTGCTTTTGAAGAATTATCTCCCTTTGGAATATTGGAGCTCTCACCTCGCATCCTTATGCTTCTCTCCCCATAGAGAAATTTCACCATTATTGTCATATCAAAGAATTCTTTCCTGGAGACTTTTTCATCCTCTAAAATATTTTCAGGCTCTCCTTCATGTGACATACTTGTTGAATCTTCAACTACAATTTGAGGAAGAATTTATGGTGGAGATTGTGGAAACCTGCTCTCCTTGTCCTTGACCTAACTTGATGACTTGCAACCACGAGATTTCCTTCTCCTCTCTTAAGATTCAACCTTGTAAGCATCGCATACACTTGCAAACAATTAAACCCTCACAGCAACAAGAAAACCTAAGCTATGATACCAAACTTGATTTGTATGAGATATTAATATAAATGTGCTTGAGGGTGTATAAATTGCAAGTATTAAAAATTGAGTTTTTGTGAGCTTTTATGTTAAATTTTTACACACATAAAGCATGAATTAAAACTTGAAAATAGCATCAAATAAAAGACAAATGCATCATAAAAATAACCACAACTCAGCAAGTGATGAACGAGTTCACCCCTCCTGGGCTACGTTTCCCAGTCCAACTTCCAATGAGTGGCCCTCTTTCATTATGCTCATAAAATGGTGATTACATACATTTACAGTGCTCAAATGGCTTCAAAACATGTTCCATTAGCTTCAAAACTATAAAAATTGTCTGTATAGCCTCTTTCTTCTCCCAAATTGGTCAAAAATGAATAAGTTAAGAGTTTCCCTAGCTTTCCTGCTAGTCGCTCTATAAATTCCCCAAATTCCAAAACTATCCTACAATTTCGCCATGAATTGCGCTAACGGAGTGATAATTTGGCGCATTTTCGACACAAATTGTGGGACCGTTAAAATATTTGCCAAGGCCTAAAGGATGAATTGTCAGTTAATAAAAAAATAAAAAATAAAAATGTTGCGCCCTTGGTTCCAGTAAAGTTGTTGTTGGGGGGGGAGGGCAAAGCCCAAGCCCCTTATGCCATACTCCGCCCAACGAAATGTTAAATATAGTTTTTGTTGTATTGTTTAATAATAACCATAATGGCTCAACGGTTAGAGCTAAGTTGTTTGCAATGTGGTCTCGATGTTGACTCCTGCAGAGGTAATTTAGACTTTAACCAAATTTTTGGTGCCGCCCAGGATGCCACGTGGCGGCCTTTGGTTGGAGCACGTGGCAGCCTGTGGTTGGGCACCAACCACCCAATAGAAATGTGCCAAACAGCACCATTCAAGGCCTTCCACGTGTCATGAAATTGTAGGCCCAAAAAAAAATTGAATTTTGACAAATCAAAAGAGGCCACGTGGTAGCCTGCCACTAGCCCAAAATTTTCCCATTCAGCTGTCATTTTTTTGAAATTTTTTCCTGTTTGGGAAAACAAACAGAACTCATTTCCGGGACTGTGTCTATTTTCTGTGAATCTACATAGTCATTTAGGTTCCACACTATTCCGACAACTTTCATTTTTGAAATTTTTTTTAGCACCTGATCACTCACCAATGTAGATACACTCATTACACTTTATTTTTATGTTTGCAGATGGAACTGCGAGATCATGAAGATGAAAAAATTTGATGCAATCAACAAAACATTCCTCCAAATAACCCAAGCCATGGAAGTAGCTCGAGCAGTGACAATAGTTCCAACGAAGAATTATGATCGATTTGGATATTAATGCAACATGTCATGTTTTTTGAAATAATTGTCTATGAAAATTAGACATATGTTTAATGTAATGGACATAGTGTCCCAATTGAAAGATAAGGGGTTACCAATGACAATCCCATTTTGTATGACAAGGAGCCTCTTATTGATATATAATAAAATACATTTTAATTTATTCTATTTTGTTATCCAATGTCGTTGTGAAATGTTACACCACTAATTAAATATATAGTAATGAAGAGATGCAAAATGTCACAATATAACACATTAATTCAAACATCATATATAAATGAAGTAATCAAATTTTAATTTATATGAATTTTGTTATAAGATATATGTCGATTTTTTTATGAATAAAGGATTTTAAAAATTACAATAATTGCACTGTTAGAGGTTGATGTTTCCAAAAAAGAGAAAATCTCATTCAAAAAACTAGTGCGTCTATAACATAAAAAAGAATCGGTGTGTTATGTTATATAAAAACACTATGACGACGTCTTTTTGCATGCCCAGTGCCTGTTAAGAAAATGATAGCTCCAGTGCAATTAACACTTAAAGCATCAATCCTATTTGAGATTAATGCCCCAGTGCATTGTAATTCTTAATGCACCAGTGCTTTCATATAACTAATTCCCAAGTCCTACAAAATATTATTTCTAGCCTGGTTCTTTATGAAAACTAATAGCATCGTTCATTTTGTATAACTAACACACCAGGGCCTTTGTACTAACGATACACATCGGCGTTGCAATTTTTAAAAAAAGCACTAGCACAATAATTATTTTTTACTTGCCTCGGTATCATTCCTTAGAATAATGCCTCAAGGATTTTTTATCTCTTAGCATCGGTGCAGAATATATTACGCATCGGTACTCTTTGCATTTAATGCCTCAGTTCTTTTAGTTATGTATGTTTCTCGGTGCTTTTTTGTATGTAGCGCACTGGTACTACTTGTTCCATTAAGCGCACTGCAAAAAAAACATCCGCTAGAACCTCTGGTCGCCCCAATTTTTTCAGTTGTGATGGATTTCCATTAAAAACTCTGCTATCCCAAAGAGATGTTTTTGCGGATGTTTTTTTTCCACATTTTTTCAATTTTATAACACTAAAAACCTTTGTTATAACCTCCGCTAGAAGGTATTTTCCTTGTATATATATATATATATATATATATATATATATATATATATATATATATTTGTGTGTGTGTGTGTGTGTGTGTGTGTTTGTGTTGGAGCATTGATCAAATGGTTGATTGGGCCTCAGATGTATATAATGTTGAATGATGTTGTCATTGATGCCAACTTCAATTCTTGAACACTATTAATATTTGTCTAGATTGTATTGATTGGAAGCTCCAAGTGACAAAGAGGAATGAAATCCCTAGATGCCTCGCCTTTGAAGACCAAAATGACAAGGAATATCAAGGTGTTTGGGCTCAAGATCATCATTAATTGATTCTTGTCTTCATGTCAATTCTAGCGATATATGGCACATCTCACAATTCCTTGCCGTTTGAAAGATATACCTTACGGAAGGTCAAAACCCCATCTTGTGGTCAAAGACCTCAAAATAAGATGAGCGGAAACTTATCATTAGCCAAAAAAAATTGCTTAAATTATGAGGCCAAGAAGGGATTGAATTAAATATTTTGTGATCATAATATTATCAAAATTAAATTATTGTTTATGGCGTTCAAAATTCAAATTGAAGCATCTCCCTCCAAAATTACAAGTCGGCCCCAAAATTGAATGAGAGCTTTTTTTCCTCCATAAAAAAAATTCAAATTTTAAATCCTCCCTCCAATTTGTAAGTTGACTCCTTCAAATAAAACCTCTTCAAGATCTATATAAAGGCACATATTTCCCTCACAAGTGCATGAGTTGTACGTTGATCTGATGGGAGACATATATGCGAGCCTTGGGTAGTCCTAAACATCGTGCATTGGATGTCAATTTCTGATTAAATATTAGATATATGGCTTGAATCTTTGGTATGGGTTTCGTTGGGCTCTAGACTTGTTTTGCAAGTGAAAAATCCCTAAGCACTGTTGAATTTATGTGATGAGGAAGTGTTATCTGATGTTTTTTGTTTTTTTGTTTTATGAGAGCTCTTTCGTTGTGGTCTGTCATATTGCATTATTAGCCTACAAATTCCAATTTTCATCAATAAAAGTTTTGGTTATGGTCGATGAGCCATGGTATGTTTCAAAACTTGATTTGGTTGGTTCGCAACCTCATAAATATTGGTGGTTTCATAAAAATCAAAGTTGAGGTTAGTCGAAGAGAAAACTTATTTTTATTGCAATGCAAAAGCTTTTAATATGATCTAATGTTTTGAATCGATGTAGTTTCATTGGTCAGTAAGCAAAGTTAAGAAGACAAAGCTTCGTTAGTATACTATAGACCTGGAGCTCGGTTGACTAGTAGTCGATCTCGTTCTAATCGTAACAGAATGGAGGTGCAGTTTCTAACAATGTTTCTTGGTCAATAATGAAATGAATGTGTAGTTCGTTAATTTTCAGCTCGTATTTTGTGAGGATTTTCTGGAATTAGATGGCTTCCAGCTTGTTGGAGATCACAAAATCTTAGATTGCATGCAAGATTAAGATTCTTCCTCCAGGAAATTAATATTTCACCCTTAAAAATGAATTTGGGATTTTAAATGTTGTCTCAAACCATCCAAAAAGCCACTTTAGATTGACTACAAGCATGGTTGAAAGTCTCACATGTCGTTGTCCAACGGCCTGAGTTGTTAGAGCAATGCAACAATCAAAAAACAATTTTGTCGACATTATTTTTGGCACTGTTGAGTTGAATTAGCGTTGATCATGATTATTAAGTCTTGCACATTGAGTTATTACATCATGGGCTACAGGTTGAATATGTTACTATATATGGCGTCTCATATAATATTTTTGAATCAAATCGCATGTTTGTAATTATATGGTTGAACGACGGGTAGACATTTGTTGACACATGGTTGTGATTGATAATGTATATCACGTCCAAATATGAAAGTGGAGTCAAATCATGGAAATTGGACCCGCTTTGTTAGAACATGTCTGAGTGTTTGAGCCCCAATGGATGTCACTTTAGGGAAAAAAAATTGTCGAACAATTAAGAGGGTGAGGAAATGCATTTTGTAGAACTATTTCTGGGAAATTGGCATTCTATAAAGCGCTCTTTGAAATGGGCATTTTGTAGAACAGTTAACATAATATATTGTTTTTGGTTTGAATTGGATTCTGAAAGAACCTTCAAGATCAAGGCTCTGAGGTGAATACGTATGAAGGATTGGAAAGTTTTGTTGACATATATTTTATGATCAGAAATTATATTATAGGTTTTGAAGTCCTGGCATGAGTAGATTGCAGTATTCTTAACAGTATTTGTGGTCGTTGCAGTAATAGAAACAACAATGCTTGCCAGTTGTGATAGTGATATTGCAGGGTTTATTTTGGTTTTCTTACATATTGTTATGTTGAGCAGAGTTGTGGGTTGTACTTGACATATTTTTGTGTTGCTAGGGTTTGAGCATTGATTACATGTTTGAGATGGTGTTAGTGTTTATTGGACTATGTAAGCAGAGGATATGTGTCGGGGTTTATAATGCTATGTGTTTGATGAGATAGGGTCTCATGTTGTGTCTTATCAAAGTTTGATACATTGGAGCATGTTATTGTACCAAACAAAGTTAGTGGTTTGATGTATTATTGAGTAAGTAGAGGATTGGAAGCAGAGAACCATATATATCTTGAGCAGAGCTACTTATGCAGGTTGCAGTGACAGTGACAGATATTGTAGTTGTAGGCTTTATGATAGTGGTTGCAGGTTGTACAGTACAAGTTACATATTGCATGATTGTAGGATTGACATTGTATTGATGTAGAGACGATGAGCAGATTTGATTATTGAGGAAAGTTTGTATTTGCAGAGATTTTGTGTTGTTGTCGAGCTAAGGTGATCCAATCTGAAAATTGTGGAACGTGTTCCATTGGCTGAATAGAATGGCAAGGTGGTGCTAAGGTAGGTTGGAGCTTGGTGTTGTGTATGTCAGAGCATGCTATTATATTGAACAAACTTAGTGGTTTGATGTATTGTTGAATAATAAAAGGATTGGAACAAGAGAAGCATATATATATATATATATATATATATATATATATATATATATATATATATATATATCTTGAGCAAAGCTATTGATGCAGGTTGTGGTGACATCGATGGAGATTGTAGTTGCAGGCTATAAGATAGTGGTTGTAGTTTGTACGGTACACGTTACAAATTTCATGATTGTAGGACTGATAGTATATTGACGTAGAGACGATTAGCAGATTTGAGCAGAAGTAGATTTGATTGTTGAGGAAAGTATGCATTTGTAGAGAATTTTTTGTTTTTGCTAAGCTAAGGTGGATCCAATCTGAAAATTGTGGAACATGGTCCATCGGCTGAATAGGATGTCAAGGTGGTGTTAAGGTAGGTTGGAGCCTGCACACGGCATTGGAGCGTCCTTCCACTTGGAGATGGTAAAAAGGGTGTTGGAGCATCCTTCAGGTTGGAGACTGTAAACCAAGACATTAGAGCATCCTTCCAATTGGAGCTAGTAGAAAAGGTGTTGGAGCATCCTTCAATTTGGAGCCTTCAAACTAGGGCATTAGAGCATCCTTCTTGTTGGAGTTTTTAAACAGGGGGTTGGAGCCTCCTTCAATCAGAGCTAAAAATATTGGAAGTTGGAGCTTCCTAATTGATGTAAATTATTGAAGACAAATATTAAGAAGCATTTGGTGGTTTTTCTCCCGGAAGGGTTTCCACCTAAAATATCTAGTGTAGTATCTTTATTGTTGTGCATTGTTGAATGGTGTTTTTGATTGATTTATGTTTATCTGATGCTAATAACCATTATTTATTTGTGAATTTTAAACTAACTAATTGAAAGATAAATATTAATTCAGCCCCCTCTCGGTATTTCCAACAATTAGTGTCAAAGCCAGGTTCCTTCAGTTGCATATTAACAGCTGGAAGGCAAATCTCAGAGTGCAAATATGGGAAAGTAAAAGAAGGAATCCACCAAACATTTAAAAGAATCAAAGCAATTCTCTGGCATTGTGCTAGTTTCAAATTCTGTTACAATGGTTGATGAAAATCAGGTTGGCCCAGTTACCTTCTTCGGCGCGACAGGATATGCATCTTCGTGCATCAATATGAGGTTCCATCTGTGGAAAGTTGGTAGCGAAGTATGGAAGTGAGTATTTGATGAAATAATAACTACAAAATCAATGAAATATGACGCAACAACTATGAAGGTCATATTAAGTGGTTTGTCAAATTCAATAAAAGACAAAGTGGGTAAATTTTCATTGGTCGAAGATCCTTGGAACAAGTTATATATTCTTTATGAGAAACCTCTTCCTACAATTTCCAAGTCAAGTGAAGAAGATAGTGCTCATTCGATGAAGAATAAGACATTGTAAATAAATCAAGGAAGCAAAATAAAATACTAGAAGAATAAGTTTCCCTTCTATGACTTCAAGTGGAGGAAGCAAAAAAGAAAGAAGAAATCTTGAAAGAAAATTAGAGGATTCAATTCAGAGGTACGAGATACAAGTTACTCAAAAGAAAAATGATATTTATGCAATTATAGATGAAATTAACAGGCTCAAGGAATGACAGAGGAAGCAAATACAGGATTTTGAAAGAAAGGATCATGTCATTGATGAAATGGAATAGGAAATTGCTTTCTTAAAGATGAAGGCAAAAGAGGCAGAAAGAAGGGAGGAGGTTTTGATGTGTCGTTAGGTGAGAAAAATAGAAGAAGAGAACATCTATTTGAAAACCCAATTGGAAGAAGCCAAAAGAGTTGAAGAAGAAAAGAAGTGTCAAATTCATAAGAAAGAAGAGATTTCATGAAACAAGAAGAAAAAATCATATCATCAAATGTTGAAGTTGAAAAGTTGAATAAAAGGTTGCAGAGTTCACAAACTTTGGACGATATTCTCAGATACCAAATATCTCCATGCATTAAAACAGGTATTGGTTATACAGGTGAAACTTCATACAAGGGATTTCCAAGCTCCAAGCCCCTGCAAAGCAACATTGAAGATAAACCTAACAACAAGATTCCTCAAAGGCCAAATCGAAATGAAGGACAAAAGAAGGGCAAGGATCAACAAAGGATTGTACCTCCTTCAAGAAAAATGTCTCATCTAGGTACCCTAACATGTATAACGGTTATTGTTTTTCATGTTATAACTTCAGACATATGGCTAGGGATTGCAGAATGTAGGAACGATTAACAAAGCATTATTGAGACCCTAGAAGAAAGTTTACATGATCATAGGACAAATTTGAAAATCACTTTGCCAGCATAAAGTATATATCGTTCAAGCGCAACATTGAATGTTATAAATTCCATAACTATGGGCATACAAGTCACTATTACATGTACAAGATGGAATCTTTCATGAAGGAAAACCCTACCCTAATATCAGGTACAAGAAGGTCTGGAGAAGAAAATAAACGTAAGAAGACCAAGCCAATGAAAATTTCTTAGCAGTCATGCTTTTAGGATTTGTAAAGGTGTAAGACTATGATGAATCAATAGGTATATTAGAAGATTTCAAGGTTTAGGATGATCTGGTTGCATTGTTGGCTCATACATTAATTTGTAGAATCCAACAAGATGAATCCATGTAATGTGAATGGTGAAAAGGGGGGGTCTTTTTAGAAATGGTTTCACACTTGAAGATATATCATTTTACAGGTTGATAGTTAGCATATATGAAGAAGTCGTCAGAGAAACATTCAACATTATTAGTAGTTTCAGTGTAGTAGTAGTTTTTGAAGGAAAATTCATGGACATAATTGCAAAAGGACATGTGTCCTTGATACATATTGACAAGTAGAATCAATTATGGAAAACCATGAAAAGCATCACATGTCAAGGGGATCTAGGTAGTATATTGTAGGTAGCATCAAAGGAAGATGATTTGTCAGGGGGAGAGACAAGTTAAAGGAAGACAAGTTTTTTGTAGGAATTTCATTAGTGGGAGTAGCACTTTGTCATTCATGTCAAAGGGGGAGAGAAATCAAGAAAATAAGATAAGATACATGAAGTTACAGGGAGCAATGATCACAGGGGGAATATGTGTTCCCATCAATGAAAAAGGGGGAGATTGTTGAATGGTGTTTTCATTGATGCCAACATTGATTCTTGAACGCTCTTAATATTTGTCTAGATTACATTGATTGGAAGATCTAAGTGACAAAGAGGAAGGAAAGCCCTAGAAGCCCTGCCTTTGAAGACTGAAATGAAAAGGAAGATCAATTTTTTTGGGCTCAATATCATCGTTAACTAATTCTCCTCATCATGTCAACTCTAGTGATATATGGCATGTCTTGTAATTACTTACGGTTTTAAAGATATACATTTTGGAAGGTCAAAACTCCACGTTGTATTCAAAGGCCTAAAATAAGATGATGTGGCAGCGTATCATTAGCCAAGAAAATTGCTGAAATTATGAAGCCAAGAAGGGATTTCATCAAAGGATTGAATTAAATATTTTGTGATCATAATATTATCAAAATTAAATTATTGCTTATGGTGTTAAAAAATCAATTTGAAGTAACTCCCTCCAAAAGTGCAAGTTTACCCCAAAATTGAATGAGGGTTTTTTTTGCCTCAGAAAATATATATATCAAATTTTAAATACTCCTTCGAATTTTTAATTTGACTCCTTCAAATTATCCCCCTTCAAGATATATATAAAGGCACTTGTTTCGCTCACAAGTGCATGAATTGTACGTTGATCTGATGGGAGATATATCAGTAGCCTTGGAGTAGTCATGAACATTGTGCATTGGATGTCAATTTCTAATTAAGTATTGGGTTTATGCTTGTATATTTGGTATGGGTTTCATTGGGCTTTGGATTTGTTTTGCAGGTGGAAAATCTCTAAGAACTATTCAATCTATGTGATGAGGAAGTGTTTCCTAATGTTCGTTGATGTTCTATGACATTGCATTAATAGTTTGTAATTCCAATGTTCATCGGTACAAGTTTTTTTTTATGGTTGATGAGCCAGGGTGAGTTTCAAAACTTGATTTGGTTCGTTCACAACCTCATAGTTATTGGTGGTTTCATAAGGATCTAATTCGAGATTGGCCATAGAGAAAACTTGTTTGTACTATAACAGTAAAGCTTTTAATATGATTTGGTGTTTTGGATTGATGTAGTTTCATTGGTCAGTAAAAAAATTTGCGAAGACAAAGCTCAGTTGACTAGTAGTTGGTCTCTTTCTAATCACAACAAAATGGAGGTGTAGTCTGTAACTATGCTTTTCGGTCACTAACGAAATGATGGTGTAGTTTGTTGATTTTTGGCTCTTGTTTTGTGAGTAGCTTTCAAATTAAATGAAATTTGACTTGGTGGAGATCACCATATCTTAGATTGCACGCAAAATTAAGATTCTGCCTCTACGAAATTATGGTTTCACCCTTAAAAATAAATTTTGGATTTGAAAGAGTGACTACAATCATGGTTGAAAGTATCACATGTCGTTGTCCAAGGGCCTAAGCAGTTAGAGCAATGCATCAACTGAACAACAGTTATGTCGACATTATTTTTGGCATTGTTGAGTTGAATTAGTGTTGATCACGATTATTAAGTCTCGCACATCGAGTTATTACACCGTGGGTAGTAGGTCGAAGCTGTTAGTATATATGGCATCTCATATAATAGTTTTGAATCAAATCGAAAGCATGTAACTATATGGATGAACGACAGGTAGACACTGGTTGACACATGGTTGCGATTAATAATGTATATCGTGTCCAAAGATTAAAGTGGAGTCGGATCATGGAAATCATACCCACTTTTTCAGAACATGTTTGAGTGTTTGAGCCCTGCTCGATGTCACTATAGGAAATTTTTTGTTTTGTTTTTTTTCTTTTTTGGTGAATAATTAAGAGGGTGAAGGAATGCATTTTGTAGAACTATTTCAGGGAAATTGCCATTCTATAGAGTGCACTCTGAAATGGAAATTTTGTAGAAAAATTAGCATTATATATATATATATATATATATATATATATATATATATATATATATATATATTTAGTCCAAATTGGATTCAGAAAGAATCTTCGTGATCAGGGCTCTTAGGTGAATATATCTAAAGAATTGGAAAGTTTTGTTGACATATATTTTATGATCAAAATCCTGATTATATGTTTTGAAGTCTCATGAGAAAATTGCAATATTCTTAACAATATTTGTGGTGGTTGCAGTAATAGCAACAACAATGCTTGCTAGTTGTGACAATGATAGTGCAGGGTTGATTTTGGTTTACTTACATATTGCTATGTTGAGCAGAGTTATGGGTTGTACTTGACAGAGTTTTTTGTTGCTAGGGTTTGAGCACTGATGACATGTTTTAGATGTTGCTAGTGTTTATTGACTATGTAAGCAGAGGATATGTGCTAGGGTTTAAAATGATATATGTTTGATGAGCTAAGGGCTCATGTTGTTTCTTGTCAAAGTTTGATGTATTGATGCAGAGGTCATGCTGCTAAAGTGAGTTGATAGATTGAGTAGAGTTATTGTTGTTGATGTCGGAGCATGTTATTGTATTGAAAAAAGTTAGTGGTTTGATGTATTGTTGAGTAAGTAAAGAATTATAAGCAGAGAAGAATATATATCTTGAGCAAGGCTATTTATGCAAGTTTTAGTGACAACGACAGAGATTATAGTTGCAGGTTGTAAGACAGTGGTTGCAGGTTATACGACACAAGTTACATATTGCATGATTGTAGGACTGATAATGTATTGATGTAGAGACAATGAGTAGATTTGGGTAGAAGCATATTTGATTGTTGAGAAAAGCTTGTATTTGCAAAAAAAAAAAAATTATTATTATTATTATTATTAATTTTATTTTTTTATTTTCCTCCAAGCTAAAGTGGAACTAGTCAGAAAATTGTGAAGCGTTGTTCATCGACTGATTAAGGTGGCAGGGTGGTGCTAGGGCGGGTTGGAACCTCCACAGGGAATTGGAGTGTCCTTCCAGTTGAAGCTGGTAAACATGTTGTTGGAGCATCCTTCAAGTTGGATCTTGTAAACCAAGGCATTGGAATGTCCTTCCAGTTGGAGCTGGTAAACAGGGTGTTGGAGGATCCTTCAAGTTTGAGCCTGTAAACCAGGGTGTTGGAGCGTCCTTCCAGTCGGAGTTGGTAAACAGGGGGTTGGAGCCTCCTTTAGTTGGAGCTGAAAATATTGGAAGTTGGAGTTTCCTCATTGATGTAAATTCTTGAAGACAAATATTAAGAAGCATTCGGTGACTTTTATCCCGAAAGGGTTTCCACCTACAATATTTGGTGTATTGTCTTTATTATTGTGCATTTTTTAATGGTGTTGATGATTGCTTTTTGTTTATATAATGCTAATAACATTTAATGCTTTGTGAAGTTAAAATTAAGTAATTGAAAGAGAAATATTGTTTCACCCCCCTCTCATTATTTCCAACATATAACATGGTTATGATACGAGTTCAATCCCATATAAATGTTGCCGCTTTGTGGATAAACCTAAAGGTGTTTTGGTTATAGATTAAATGTTGTGGCTATGCGGATAAGCTTGAAGGTGTTTTGGTTATACTTGGTTTGAGACAAATGGCACGATTTTATGGATAAACTTGAAGGCATATTCGGTTTTATCTGGTAAGCCCAGAGGCATATCTATTTTTCTCACAAGCTAAATTTTGTCTAGTTTGATACATATATACGGCATAGCTCTTAGCTCTCACTCAAGCCCAAAGGCATATCTACTTTTGTCACAAGTTCAATTATTTCTAGTCTGAGACATATATATGACATAACTCTTGGCTCTTTCTTAAGCCTAAAGGAGTATTTGGATTTGTCTGGTTTGAGACCTATATATATGGCGTGGCTTTTAGCTCTTGGTTGAGCCCAAAGGTGTATTTGGTTTTGTCTAGTTTGAGACACACACACACACACAGATGTGTGTGTGTGTTAAGCCTCAAGGTGTATTCGGCTATGTTTGGTTTGAGACACACACACATATATACATGACATGGCTCTATGGATAAGCTTGAATGTAATGTCCCCTAATAATAATAAAAATAAATAATATAATATAATATAATATTACTAAATAAACAGTAAATAAATAATAAGTCAATAATAGCTAGCACATAATAAATAATAAAGAGAATAATAATAATAAATAAATAAAATATTAAATAATAAATCGGAGTTCTAAATAAAAATATATAAAAGTAAACTATAAAGATAGTAAAAACAAGTGAAGTTAATAAAAGTAAAAAGGAATAAAATAAGAGTTGAACTAAAAAAAATATAAAAATAATAAAAATAAGTAAAGTTAACAAAAAATAAAATGGAATAAAATAAGAAAGAGTTAAATTAAGAGAAACATTAAATTAAGTAAAACTTAAAATAAAGAAATAAAAGTTGCATGTTGACACAGGGAATGTGTGCATGTGGTTCCCTTACATTGTTTGGTCTATTTATTAGACGTTGAGGAAGATGAGATTCATCGTTCCTTCATCCATTCTCTTGGGAGAAAAGTATTGTGAGACAAAGGATTCCTTGGGAGTAGTACATTGATTGAGGGCTCGGGTGTGGCCAGTTGTAGAAAGGTTACGTGCACCTGAGCCTACAGTTGGGTGGAGAGTCATCCCCAAAACTTTGTTTCAGTTAGCAGGATTCAATAGAGATCAACTCTTAAATTACAAGTAAGCAATATCGTCGCTACAAATAAGTCGTCTCTGCTCGAGTTTGTTTGAAAATTCTATTGTAATTAGTTGAATATTTTCTTTGTTAATTATTAATTGCATATTTGATATAATTAGTTGCATGTTAAATTTTGGGTTTGTTACATATGGTATCAGAGCGGGTTTCGACTGTATGTGACCTCTAAGTAAAAAATTGAGAAAAATAGTTAATCAAATTTATCAATAATTTTGCTTATAGGAATTTAATCAAATAAATTTGAAAAAATAATAATTTGAAGATAGAATCAATTACATTATATTTGGAACTGCTTGCTAGGAATATGGACCGAATTTCTGGAAAATAGGGGTCCAATATTAACTCGTATCTCTTGAACCATGATAGTTGTTTCAAAACCCAAGGAGCTTTTTGTAGATGAGAATGTTCTTCAGAGAAGCCTCTATCAGTTTTTGAAAATTCCTTTCCATCTCCTCGGAATATGAGCCCAACAATCATGGCTAATCCAGGAAATAAAACAAATTTGAAACATAGGTTATAAAGATTCATTCAAATCTTCTAATATATGACACCTGTGAAGAAACTGAAGGAGTTTTTGTTATTTGACTTGTTCTTAACGAAAACTTCTTTTACTTTTTCAAAATTCATCCCCATTTGATAAGAAATTAATCTTGAAGTGAAACTATCCAAAAACACAGCGACTGATATTTTTTGAATATCTCCTAAACGGTAAGCCATATTGAGCTGATTTTTTGACACAAAGTGAATATCATTATAAGCCTTCTCCACACAAAAATTGAGTCAAATCCGACTCATGGATCTCAAGAAAATCCAAAAATGGTTGTAGATGACAATGGCTTATTTCTCTAAAACCGATAATATTTTGACCTAAAATTAAGTGAGTTGATTCGTCACACCCCCATGCATCTACTGTAAAATTTCATGGCAAATAGGTACGCATTTTAAGAGATATGGTGAAAATATGGTGACTGTGTGAAAGTGCAGCGTAGAAGCACAATGCTCAAGCTTATACTATCTCTAGCCATCTTCTGAACTACTAAAAGCATTGGGTTGGTGTGAAATGGTCCATACAACGTTGTAAACGAGTGAGAAAAATTCTAGGCCAAACACAAACCTTCAAAATTCAAAATTCAAAATTCATTTAAAATTTAAAATCCCTTAATAATACCGTGTAATATTACTTTTAAAGCATTCGGGTAGAAATAAATAAAAGTGTTTGTGTATTATTTATATATGTATTTATGAATTCTTATAAATATTTGTTTTAATTCTTATTAGTTTTGAAAATATTTAGAGTATTACAAAATTAGTGGTTATTATTTTTTCCACTCTCAACTTAAATTGGCGATGCTTTTCAGCTATCACAATGCTTAAGTCATAATTAACTTTTTTGTGTTTTTAAGGTCACCATGCATATAACTTCAGTTACACCCACATCATGCAAAGCATGATGAAAAGTTATATTAAAAGATTATATAGTTATATAAAATATTAGATGGGAATGATAAAAGTTATTATTTAAATACAAATTGAATATATTTAAGCATATACATCAAGTGAGTGTATATTTTTAATATATATACAATGTGAAAAAATACAATATTATCATCAATTATTATGTGTTTTCTCAAGTTGAATTAAATACCTTAGGTATATAAAACAGCAATGTTGCCCTTCATTAAATTTGCTTTTGAATGTGCACATCAAAGAGAAAATCCATGATGAATAGTTGCAATATAAGTATTAAGAGTGATGAGACTCACTATATAGAGTTAGTTTAGTGATGCTTACTAGATTATGACATATATTTAGGTTGACATAGTGAGATTTTTTCTACAATTAATATTGTAGTTGACATAAAATTATGTTTAGTCTTATATCACATTAGGATACTTTATTAGGGATATGATGGAAGGATAAAGTAAAACATATTTATGGAGCTTATTCATGCATACTAAAAGATTATTTGGATGTCTTTGCTTTCATGATGTTGCATCGAAAGAGGGAAGAATGGTAATGAAATCTTAACTATGGACATTAAGACAAGGCCATTAGATATGAAGTGATATATAATCATATAATATGCTCAACTAGTTGAAGCCATTAGCTATTAATGCAAGATGTGAAGAAATTATAAGAGGTCAAATTTAGAGAATACTGGTACAATTCACTAAAGATACACATCAAAAGAATTTAGAACAAGAAGGAAAAATAATTAAAGATAGTATGCAACAAGAATGAGATGGTGGAATATTAAGTATAAAGAGAACAATTTTTAAAAAGGAAGTAAAGTTTCTAAGTTGATTCCCAATATTAGCAATGTAGATTTAATAAAGTTACCTTACGGAATAAAGGCAAAGTAGGAACTTGTAAGTTTTGTAATGAAGGTAATGGTAACCTTCGATACTATGACCAATGTAGAATGGGGAGATTAATGGAAAAGAGTAATAGATAAACACTAAAAATGAGTGGGTAGAAGATTCAAAAATGAGTGTAAGTAATCAACATGAGAAACTAGCCTATCTAGGAGCATAATAAAAAGATTTTGTGTCACGTGGTGGAAAATGGACATGTAATTACAAAAATACTTCATATAAACATGTGATAAGGATCACTGTGAAGTCTAAATGAGGATGATTCCTACTAAGGAGAAAATATTTTCAATCCATGGATAAATTTAACTGATCATGATATTGATAAAAGTCATCTCAAGGAAACTGCAAAAAAAAAGTACAGTGATGTTGGGTTAAGTAATTAACCCATGAATTAGGATGATGATGAATAGGAACAACATTCTTAGTTGGGAAGTAATAACAATTTGATAATATGTTTTAAAATCGAACCAAGTGAAGAAGTTTCCATTGTTGAAGCTAGTAGACATGGAATATTAGGTAATTGAGACTGGGGGGGAAATAAATTATATATATGAATATTCAATATGAGGAAGTGAGGGAGTGATTGAATCTAGAAGAAAATTATCTTCAAAATATGATGCGTGGAATGATAAATATGATTGGTAAGGGTCAAAGTGATGACCTATAAATTCAGAAGTGTCAAGGTAGGAAGTTTTAAGCACTTGCGATAAACTAGGAAAGTATTTCAAGGATAATGATTTTTTAACTCTTGGAAAAATAAAGGCACTATGTAAACTAATGAGAAAACAATGAGAATAAATACTATTGGAAATTTATAATGAGACTTGAGAATGATTACACATAAATTGGCAGATGAAGTGAGAATCAACTAATAAAGGGTGTACTTGAACAACTTACTAGTGTGTGTTGTTAGTATTGAAAGAAGTTAGTGCCAAACACATTGAGCACACCAAAGTATTCATGGATGATAATGGTGGTAGTGGCTACAAGAATTTCAAATTATAAACTGAAGATTTAATGAATGAAAATTAATGTGGAAGAATCCCTAGTCCAACTTGAAGATGGGTGAATCTACAATAAAAGAAATCAAGTGGGAACTTGATGACATAAGAAAATACTTTAAAATGAACAATGACAATTATACGAGTAATGGATAAATCACTAGGGGACAATAAGCCCTCATGTGGGTGGATTAAGCATAACATAAGACTTAAATAAGGATGACCTCATGTAAATGTGTCATTTGGATAAGCACAATATGTATATAACATAGATCCTAGAGGGATGTTGAATAATATTATTCATAGTTAGTATGCATTGTTTATATAAGTAAATGAAATTAATTCATGATAAGAATTCTTATAGTGTATTGTTGTTCTATATTTGATAAGCATTGAGATGATTCTCATAGTAATGATGTTTCATGATGTGATGGTATGTGGTAAATGGACATAGTTCTGATGAGAGGTGGATGATGTATATGTGGTGTGCTTCTTTTTTTTTTTCTGAATTTGACTAATCTATTAATATAACAAAAATTTTACAAAGAGGTGTTGGCCTCAGCAGAACTTGCCCAAAATAGCAGCATTCTTACACTGCAAAATTGTTGGAAGATTGTTTACCAGACATCCCAAACAAACTAGACCATTAACCAATGCTAGACAAACTAGAACATGCCGCCCACGCAGGGGAAACCAACCTTGGACCATTAACACAGTATCATGACCAAAAAACTGAAACCATAGACGAGATAGCATGAAGAGCACTGAGTAACATGACTCCATTGAAATACTGTGAAGAGAAAAACTGCTAATTATGACCAGAATATGTATCATGAGAAGTGGATGAATGTTCTTCAACAATACGACAGCCATAAGCATACAAATCATCTACCTCAGCCTGCATGTCTTCAATGTCGTTGGAGCCGCCTCTCTTGAAGTCGTCCTGGTCGTTGGAGCAGCCTTGCTTGAAGTCACCTAAGTCATGGTGTTCACTGCAACTGGGAGCCTTCCTCTTCAAACCTGCATTAGGAGGAGTGCTTTGCTTGTCGACAGCGCTCGTCTCCTTCCCAACACCAGTTTTCTCAGCATCCGAACTGGGTGGTTCCTCCTTGAGCTCGATGGTGATGGTGGCAATGATTGTAGGCCTGTTCAGAGGGCAGGGGAAATGAAGTTGGGCAGTTTGTGAATGCGCAGGGAAGATGGTCTGAGAGGCAGGGATGTGGGGAGAGCCCATCTCGAATTGAGATTTCCCATGGCGCCCACACCCACGACCACTTCTAGTTTCAGGATAGTGACCGATGAAATTATCAAAGGAGGGGGAGGAGGAGTCAGTAATGGATGTGGAGGGCTGGCGAGAGGATTGTCCACGACTGCTGCCTCTTCTGCAGCGCATACGCTGGCGAAGGCGCGGCATTATCCTCCGAGCAGAGTGGAGCTTTCGAACAGCAGAATGACTGGAGACAGATTGGGCAAGAGCGGTAGAAGTATGAGAGATCAGGGGAGTCTGAAGGGTGTGCAGAGGGTGTTCTCTCAGAGCAGGGGAATTCGCATTGAGAAAATTGAGCCTCAGAGTCCAAAGAGGGCTCTGCGAAATGTGAAGGCCAAGCGCAATTTCAATACAACAGATAATGGAACAGCATCTCCCTGCGCTGGTTCGAGAGCTGGGCTCTGCAACAACATGGGAGCAGCGTGAGCGCAAGGGAGGCAGAGTGGGAATGAAGTTTTCAGAGAACTCCATAGCTATTATGGGAGCGGGCTGGTCTTGGCGACTATGCTGCATTAATGCAGTGTAACAAAGGAAGGTGGGCAGATTTAAATGCAACCTTGAGTGAGTTTGGGTGGCGGTGTAATGAATCCACGCGCCAACCCAAAACCATATCAACTTACACCTTTGGTTTATCACCCACATCTGGGGTTATTTATTTGTTATGACAATGATGGTGTATGCTAATTATGGATAAGATATGCATAGGGATCATGATGTTATGATATCAGGTATATTGAAATTTTTTTAATTTATTATGTGATGTCATGATTAATATATGTTGATGTTATAACTTATAATGGTATTTCATGATGTGAATCATGTGGAATCGATATAGATTTTGTGACATGCATGAGCATGCAGTTCTTTACTATTTAAAATGTGGTTATTAACAATGATGTGGTTCCAAAATTTCTTATGTGATTTCCCGGAAGATTTATAATTAAAATGATGTTATATTATCATGATGAAATGCAAGTGTTGGCATGTGAATTATTTTCTATGATGTTATGATTATAACTAATGCATTGAATGCATGTTGAGATGTGGTGATTGACAAGAAACCCACAAATGGTCCGAGAGGGTCGGTTTATTTGATGATATCATGGGAGCCCATACCTATGAGGGAGAATATGTAACATTGTATGGGTTAGGGATAAACTCAATCAAAACTACATATGCCAATGGTTCCTTTGTCTTGTATAGCTCTTGAGGGGCTATGGGACCATCTTGAGGAGGCCAAGTGTCTGATATTGTAGGCCAAGTGCTTGATATTGGATTGGGATGCCGAAGTATAGTGGGGGTGTAAGGACTTCGATGCTTGGGGTTGTGCACCTTAGTGAGTGTTGAGGGAGTGGGCCAGCCTTTCGAGATGCATGGAGTACTACTGCATAGATTATTGAGTCGGGTGGCTGCCTTGGGGCAGATGAGGTCTGGGTTGGGCGTGAGCCTTAGGGCCAGCCTTGGGATATGGTACAGACTTATGAGGCTTGTGCCTGATTCTGAAAGTGGGAAAAAGGACAAAGATTCCTCGAGATTTACCGGGTGTTGTGGAAAATTTTGATGCCTACTGGTTATACTGGTTCAACAGAGGGTGTTCGGCAAAAGTGAAGTAATAAATAACTAAATAGATAAAATGTTAAATTATTCAACTTAACTTTGGGATGAAGTTCCTTAAGGATGGGAAGTATGTAATTTCCCCTAATAATAATAAAAATACTAAATAATAAATAATTTAATTTAATATAATATTAGTAAATAAATAATAAGTCAATAATAATAAATCACACTTTGGAGGTGGGCGTTAAGACAACTTGGTTTCCTTCCTCCTTGGTAAATTCGGTCTACCTTTTTAATTCTACTCTCTCATACTTGAATATGGTAGTTCAATACGGGTGGGATGCGATGGATATGAAGCTCTCGAAACCCTAGGTGCCAGGATGGGTTGAGCCCGGGATCGCAGATGTCAAGGGGCTGTTGCAGGCCGTAGACAACTCTCGACAAGAGGGGTACTCGGAGGAGGGTGGATGGCAACACGGACGGGGAACAGGTGGCGAGAACGGTCTTTTGGACGTGTGTCATTGCGGCTACTTTCGTAGGGGGTCCTTTTCACACACAGGGTTAAGTACACTATCTAGGTTACTGCCCGTCTTTTTTTACTTTCTCAGGTATTGTTGTGCTCAATACCGTTTTTGTCAAAGGGATCTTCGGTGGAGGCTGCAGGTTGTGACTGGTGGGGAGGTAGCAGATCAGGATCTGTCTTTTTCTACCATCTGCTAGGTTAAGCTAAGATGGTCAATGGGTTGGAGCACGTAGAGGTAGATCCCAAGCCAGAGGATTTTTTAACTATGTGGGGAATAGATATTACCGAGCTGAATCTGAAGGGTTTTATTGGTGTTGAGGTAGGCAAGGATGGAAAACCTGGAGGTTTGGTTTGGGCGACAGACTGGTAAGAATCCCAAGGTAGTCTATGAGCCCCGTAACAGCCATGGATTTAGTCTTTAAACGCATGCAAGAAGTTTATTTGCCAGGAAATGGGTTTTTTGGGTCATTTGGTGCAGATTTGAGTTTACAGCGGATAAAGGGGAGATATAATGAAGGCTTTAAGCCTTTGGTTCAATCTTTAGGCCTTGAGGACATCGTGGCAAGTTACAGACTGCCGGAAAAGGAAGCGTCAAGGCAGGAGCTTAATCAAGCAGGTTACGGCTTCTTTATCGGAGGAAGAGGTGTGTCGGGTTTGTTGGGGGTCTCGGGGTCCCTGGAAGGTGAGCCGAGAACACATTCAGTCCTTGCCACAGAAGAAGGGTTGGTGCGTATAGCGGAAAAAATGTAGCAGCGGGAAGAAAGAAGCTGGAGGTTTTGAGAAGGGGAGCTAGCCCTCTCTCAGGAGGAAATCAGGGTGAAGGTGTGGTTTCGCAAGGCGGGAGTCCTTGCAGAAAGGATGTGGGGAACTCTAGTTCAGCTGGCCAAGGAAAGGAGATCACTCAAAGTGGTAATGTGGTTGGAAGTTCGAAGGAGAAACTGGCAGTTTCAGAAGTCAATGGGGCCAAAGAAGACCTAGCACAGATTATTATTGATAGTATCACTGACAGTGAGCCAGAACTCCTTGACCTTTTGCAGAAGAAATCTAGGGCAGTGAGGAGGAAAGACCAGGTCCCGAACCTAGTTCTGGGCATAGATCTATCCATTGACGAGGAAATGGATACGACGAAGTTAACTTTGGTCAGGAAAGTAAAAGGGAATAAATTCATAGCTCCCTTCTTGAAGGATTGGGTGGAGAAAACCTGGAAGGAAGGGCCTGATTTGAGGTTTGAAGTGTGCATATCGGCTAATGGATGGTTCATGGTTTGGTTTAAAAGAAAGGAGATGGCCTCTTGGGTTGTGGAGCAAAACTGGGGATTCAGAAGGGCTTTGATCCTTTTTAAGAGATGGCACCCCCTCTTCGACGTGAAGAGGGAGAAGATAGCAGATCTCCCTATTTGGGTCAAGCTTTCAGGGCTCCCACAACCGCTCTAGACCTTAAATGTCTTCAGGGACATAGGGAATGTGTTAGGCCAGTTTCTAGAGGCGGACATGTCTTTCATTCAAAAATGTGAGCAGGGGACTGCTAGGATTATGGTCCGTCTTAACCCCCGCAAAGGTTTATCGGAGACCATTCAGCTTCACTATCGGAATTGGATTTTATTCCAGAACCTGGACTATGAACAGGTATCGTTCAAGTGCCATAGATGTCACCAATATGGGCACTTGGCCAAAGAATGTTCTCTGGGAATCAGGCGAAAGAAGAAACCCTTTACAGGGAAATCTCAGAGAACCTATGGAGGGAAAGCAGAGGAAGGAAATCGGGGTCCTGGCTCAGACTTGAAGGAATTATTTTAGCATTCTCAGCAAGAATTGGTTGGCCAGGGTGCTGAGCGAGGTACCGACGGAACTATAGGTTAAGTAGGAGAAGAAGGACAACTGGATGCAGTCGTATCCCCAGTCGTGGAGCCCTCATTGACTGCTAAATCTACTGAGGAGCCTCTTCGGGCGGGTACTACCCCCCTTGCCCCCTCTTCTATTTCTTTTTCATTTCTACATATGTATGTTGCTTGCTCTAGGCCTAGCCCCTCCTAGCCTGATCCATTTCTTTTGAATGATGTCATTCATGTACAAGTTGAACCTGCCCTTGACAGTGTTATCACTTCCATCCTTTCCCTCTCAACAGGTCTTTCTCCTATCCCCCCACTGAATCTATTGATATCCTTTCCGCTGATGAAGTGTGTCGGCCCTATAATCTTAGGCCACGGGGCGGGTGGGGGGGGTGTTTGAAAATATTCTGGAAATTGTGGGAGGGTTGGGGAACCTTTCTATCTCAAATCATGGTCCTAAGCTGAGGGGGCACAAATATAATCTATCTAAAACTTAGCTAAAAGCAAAAATTGACATTGTTGATGGAAATCAAAGGTCCACTACGGGGGCACTTAGAGCAGTGAATGCCCTAGACCAGGTGATCAAATGATTGTATTATCTTTCAATTGTAGGGGTTTAGCTAGTAAGCCCAAAAAACTAGCTATCTGAGCTCCGTTCTCTGGTTATGGGCTGGATATTATACTCCTTCAGGAAACTTTGGGAGTAGGGGAAGAGGTTTCTACGATGTTACAGGGCCTGTGTCTAAGATGGGTTTTTACGGGGCTGGATGCGAGTGGAAGATCTGGGGGGCTGGTTGTGGGCTTTAAGTCCAATAAAATTAAACTTTTAAACTCTTGGGACAAGGATCATTTCTTGGTTGTAGAGGTTTATTCACTGGTGTTGTGTTCCTCTTTTCTGATCTTAAATGTTTATGGCCCTTTTCTGGAGAGGGAAATATTCTGTAGCAATATTTGGTTGGGGCATTTCGTGCATAACTCCAACCTCATCATTACCGGGGACCTGAACTTTTCTTTGGGAAAAGAAGAATCTTGGGGACCGACTGCTAGGGCGGATCCCCTTTCTGGTTTCTTTTCTAAAAAAATACTGGAGGGGCACCTGATTGACATCAATCTTGTTAAACTTCGGCCCACCTGGAGGAACAGGAGGATTGGAGAAGCCAGGGTGGCTAAGCAATTAGATAGATTTTTGATCAAGGAAGACTTGGTGGAAAGGTTTCAAGCTTTTAGGCAATGGGTGGGGGAGGGGGGGGGACTTTGACCATCACCCTATTCTCCTTGAAATAAAAGGCAGTCTTGACAAACCTGGGGCGCCACTCAAATTTAATCCAGGTTGGCTCAAAGAGTACTCCTTTAATGCTCTCTTCAAGGGAACTCGGAGGTCTTAGGGAGCATATGAGCCTTCGAATAAAGCTGCCAAATTTTGGGAAAATCTCGAAAATATGAAAGAAAGTGACCATCGAATGGGCAAAACAAAGAAAGGAACAACAGGAGGAAAGAATGAAGTGGCTGAGAGTGGAGTTGGATATATTGGAAATCCCTGAGTATGATAGCTATGAATCGGAACAAAAGAGGGATATTATTCTTTCTTTGGAATGGGGAAGATGAAAGATCCTTCTGGAAAGGGAGGAACAATTGAGGTTAAAAATTCGATCCATATGGCTCACTGTAGGGGACGAAAACACAAAAAAATTCCACAACTATGCGAAAGGAAGAAGGAATGCTAATACAATCTGGGGGATGATGAAGGAGGACGATGGGGTGGAAAAGTCCTTCCCAAAGCTGGCTAGCATGGGCAAGGAGAATTTTATCAGGATCTTCAAGGCCCCTTCGGAGGTAACCATAGCTGAGGTGGTGAGGGTGGCCCAACTCTTTCCAGGTTATGTGGATGTAGAGGATAATCAGTTGCTGATAAGACATGTGACTAGGGAGGAAGTGGATGGGATCCTTAAGACAATGCAGAAGGACAAAAGCTCGGGGCCGGATGGGTGGATGGTTGAGTTATTCCAACACTTCTTTGAAGAGCTGGGAGAGGAGCTCACGACTATGGTGGAGGTATCTAGGCATAAAGGGGCTATATTTGAACCACTGAATTCTACTTTCATTTCTCTTATCTTGAAACAGGACGAACCAGACTCGTTCAACGATTTCAGGCCAATCTCCCTCTGCAATAGCATTTATAAGATTATCTCGAAAGTGATTGCAATCAGATTGAAGCTGATCCTCTCTAACAATGTCTCGAATTTGGTTTCTTAGATGGTCGAAAGATCCACGAAGCTATTAGAGTGGCTCGGGAGACTCTCCATAGCATTAAAAGGGATAGAAGAAAAGGGTTGATCATAAAGATAGACCTTTCCAAATATTATGATAAGATCAGCTGGATGTATCTCATATTTCTTTTAACTCATCTGGGATTTGAAATTTGCTTCATTAACTGGGTGATGAGCTGTATAACAAATATCAGTTTTGCGGTCCTTATAAAGGGTTGGCTTATCCTTTCTTTAAGAGCCAGAGGGGGCCAAGACAGGGATTCCCCTTGTCACCTCTGCTCTTTATTTTAGTAGCGGAAGGCCTGAGTCAATTGCTTGCAGATGCAAAAAGGAGGGGGGATATCAAAGTTATAGAGGTTGCCATCAATATTCATATTACTCACCTACTTTTCGTCGATGATATCCTCCTCTTCATCAGTGGCAGTAGAAGGGAGATTGGGACCCTAAAATAGATAATCAACCTCTTTTTGACGGCAACTGGGATGAGTATCAATTTTGGTAAATTAGTCATCATTGGAGAAGGTTTCTCAGGCGATGATATCAGAAGAACTGTGGAGGAGCTCCCTTTTCAGGTGAAAGGTCTGGAAGACTGCTTAAAACATCTCGACTTTACTCTTAAGCCAAACTCATATAAATATGTGGACTGGCTTTGCCTAGTAACTAAAATTGAGAAGAGAATCTCCCACTGGAGCTTCTATTGGTTGTCGAGGGTTGGTATATTGGTCTTGAATAAATCGGTTCTTTTGGCAATCCCTGTGTACTAGGCTTTGCTTGCATGGGTCCCAAGAAACATCCTCCTGAAGGTGAAGAAGATATGCAACCAATTCATGTGGGAAGGATCGAAGGAGGAGAAGGTTATGCTCTGGGTGGCTTGGGACAGGATTGCAAGGCCAAAAGAATAGGGAGGATGGGGAATAAAATACCTTTTGTCCTTCGTGACTTCTCTGGCTGCCAAAATGGGTTGGAGGATTTTATACAAGGACTCTTTATGGTCACAGGTGATGAAGCGAAAATACATTGATCCTATGGAGATTACTGATTGGCTTAAAGAAACCTAGAAAAAACCTTTTAAGTCATCTATGGTTTGGAAAGCTATTCTTAGATCTTTTAATAGACACAAAGGGTTGGTCTGTCAGGTTGAGAATGGGGAAACGGTAAGGGTTGGGTTGGATACGTGGGTAGGTTGCAAGGAGTTTTTTTCCCTGCCCGTGGAATTGAGGAATATACTTAAGGACAAAGGGATCCAGTTCTTAAACCAAATTTCCAATGAGGCGTCCTCAACGCACTGGGCTCAAGACTATAAGAATGGGGAGGAGTTACGACTTGAGCCAACATGGCATGAAGTTTGGCAAAAGTATACTGGCGAGCTAGAACGTACCCATGTGTGCATTAGGGATAAGGAGGATGATTTAAGGTGGGCTCCTAGTCAATCTGGTAAATACACTCCCAATTTTGGCTATGCCTTTCTTATGGCCAAAAAGGGGTGGGAAGCTCCTACTTGGTGAGAAAAACGACTATGGAAACTAAATTTTCCGGCAAAAAGTTGGATCTTCTTCTGGTGCATCCTCAACAATAAAGTTCCAACATGGGATAATATGCTAAAACGGAAGAATATCGGGTCAAGGCGTTGCCCCCTCTACAAACAAGAATCGGAAACAGTTCTACACATGTTCATCGACTGTTGTTTCTGCAAAGCTGTCTGGGTTGAAACTCTATCCATATCTAGAAAATTCCAAAGGTGGGAGGGGAGATCAGTTGTGGATGCTTGGGAGGTTTGGTGGTAGAAGAGTTTAGAGGAAAACTGGAGGGCATTGCCTCTAATTATCTTGTGGGGGATCTAGCTCGCAAGGAACTGGGTTATCTTTAAGGAACAAGAGACATAGATACATAGTATAGCCGCAGAAAGCATGGCCATATATGCTCAAATGCCTTAGCCAAAATCTGCTTCTCCTTCAAGGGTGGTTGTTCAGGAATAAATCAGAAGAGATATGCCATGGGCTTATTTCGATGGTGCGTTTAGTGATGAGGACAAATGTGAGGATGGAATTGTGATCCATCTCAATTCGGACAGTCGAAAAGAAGCCTCGATGGGCCTGGGGAACGGGACAAACAATTTCGCAGAACTTAAATCTTTGCACCTGCTTCTGTGTTGGTTGATACAGTTGGGTATTTGAATTGTTCAGATTTTTGGGGATTCTTTGAATATCGTCAAGTGTTTCAATAAATATTTCATATGCCAAAGCTATCTATTAATTCCAAACCTTGAAGAAATTTGGATACTAAAAAAATATTTTACTTATATTTATGTATGTCACATTTACAGGGAGCGAAACATTATAGCAGACCTCCTTTCTAAAGAGGGCCTACAACAAGTTCTGGGCAGTCGGAAAATAAAATAAACAGGTTTAGAGCGTCTGGTGGAGATGGACCGAGCACCTTATCTATGATTTTATTTATGAATTATGGACAGTTTTTAGTAGTTTTTACAGTGATCACAGACCATTGTATTTTGTCACCCACTTGGTACTTTTATTTCAAAACATTACATTCTTATCATAACTATTTTTCTAATGATAGCCAGCCGCGGGACCTGTTCGAGCTTGTTTCCTCATAAGAGGGAGCTCGGGTTCCGCTGGAAGGCGATATATGTGTATTGGCACACACCGCAGGGTGTTTTCCTCTTTTGAGGAGCCCTGGCTAACTTCGGTTGTGGATGTGTGAGACTGATTGCTCATCCGAGCAAGGTTTAGGCAGAGATCTTGTATTTCTATTTTTATTTTTTTTTAGCTGTGATGAATACAACTGTATGGATCTATTTCAGTGCTCCTTTGCGAAACACAAAAACAACTAGAATTCATTTAGCATGTACTTTGTAAACTTTTTATGCTTAATAGAAAGTTTCGATTTTTTCCTTGGAAAAAAAGAGTCAATAATAGTGAATACATAATAAATAATAAAGAGAATAATAATAATAAATAAATAAATAGTAAATAATAAACTTGAGTTCTAAATAAAAATATATAGAAGTAAACTATAAAAATAGTAAAAATAAGTGAAGTTAGCAAAAGTAAAAAGGAATAAAATAAGAAATAGTTGAACTAAGAAAACTATTAAAATAAGTAAAGTCAACAAAAAGTAAAATGGAATAAAATAAGAAAGAGTTAAATTAAGAGAAACATTAAATTAAGTAAAACCTAAAATAAAGAAATAAAAGTTGCATGTTGACACGGGGAATGTGTGCATGTGGTTCCCTTCCATTGTTTGGTCTATTTAAAAGACGTTGAGGAAGATGAGATTCATCATTCCTTCATTCATTCTCCTGGGAGAAAAGTATTTTGAGACAAAGGATTCCCTAGGAGTAGTACGTTGATTGAGGGCTCAAGGGTGCCCAGTTGTAGAAAGGTTACATGTGGCTGAGCCTACGGTTGGGTGGAGAGCCATCCCCAAAACTTTGTTGTAGTTAGAAGGATTCAATAGTGTTCAACTCTTAAATTATAAGTAAGCAATATCGTCGAATAGGTGAGCCGTCTTTGCTCGGGTTCTTCTGAAAATTCTATGCTAATTAGTTGAATAGTTTTTGTGTTGATTATTAATTGCATATTTGATATAATCAGTTGCATGTTAAATTTTGGGGTTGTTACACTGAAGGTGTATTTGGTTCTGTCATGAGTTTGAGACATATATATACACATCATGGCTCTTGGCTCCATGGTTAGACCCGAAGGAATTTTTGGTTTTGTCATGAGTTCAATCTGGTTTGAATGCACAACGTGGCCCTATGGTTTTGACTTATTGCTTGATTCATGATAAAAATATTTTTAATGACTAGCACGAACAAGTGACATGGTGGATGAGTTGGTATTGAGTTTGATTTCTCCATGGGAGGTCATGGGCTCAAGTTCTTTCAAAATCGCCGAAATATTTTTGTCCTTAGAAATGCATTCTATCAAACCCTTTGTCAGACTCGTGGAGTGCATTTTGTCAAACACATACCAGAAAACTTCATTTTGTAGACTACGGATCGAAAAGGTGCATTTTTGTTGATCAATTAATCTTTGTAATGTTTTATGGGTTAGTTTGAGGTCCAACTTAATTTTGAAAAGGGTAAAATGGCAAGAATTTGTTTGTAATCTGAAAGGGGGACATGAAAGTCATGAAGATAAGTTTTTGAGGGAAAAGGGTTGTTTTTTTTATTACAAATTTATGGAGCTTATGAACAGGTGCAAGGAAAGGAGAAGATGTTGTTGTTGAAGTTTGAAGAATAGTTTGAATTGAAATGAGCTTATGGATCCAGTTTGAAATATTTTGAAAAATGGTCTACTGTTTTTTGGTGAAGGAGGTGGGTGCCTTCATCAAGTTAGAGCCTACAACAAGTTGGTGCTTTCATATTTCAAATTTTGGTGCCTCAACAAGGTTGGAGCCTACAATAATTTGGTGCTTGCATTTTTCATAGGTTGGTACATCAATCGTGTTGTAGCCTATAACATGTTGGTGCCTCAAGTTGATGTTATTAATATTGAATAAGATAATAATATTTGTGGTTTTCTCCAGCAAGGGTTTCCACATACGTCTAGTTTTTTCATATGTTGATGTGATGATGGTATTTATTGACACCTATATTGATTCTCCTCCTTCTTCACTAGAAGGTTCTTCTTCTAACTCACTGGAATCTTGTGTGTTAGCTCCTTACCAGTGAGTAATTTCCATTGCTACCAAACTTTCTTGAATGTGGCGCCTCATCTCCTCTTCTAAGGTTACATTTGCTACAATCCTCCCTCTGCTTGCTCCTCTAACTGCAAGTATCCTTCCACTTGCTCCATGAGCCCCTCCTCTGTGCCTTTCTTCCATATTTAAGAGAAATTGTGCTATGATAACACAATTTGAGGCCAAATTGGTCCTTATAGTTGCAATCCCAAAATTCCTTCGTCCACAATATTTTCATTGAATATTCCCAGCATTTTTTCGTAGACAAGCCTTGTTTAACAGGTGACCACTTTTGAATAATGTGATTATACGGATGAATGGATCTACAACCCAACGGGATCACGGGGCCTCTCGAGACTACCATGGAGGGATGGGGGTGGGGAAACCACCTCATAATACCACTATGTCACATGGACAACTCAAATCTCTTGCGGGGCCCCCTTGCTCATTATTCCAAACTACTCTTACACCCCCGCCCCCCTGCGAAAATCACCTTGTTTTTTTATGAATCAAAGTAGAACCTCATATTGGATCTCTAAGGTTTGGTTGTGGGAAATGAAATCTCATATGAGTTAATACGAAGGGTTCCATATTTGCTAATCTGGGTTCACAACTTGGTATTTTTCAAGGGTCCAACGACCTGGTTTTCTCTCAATACTTCAAGTTGTCAAATTCCCCCATATGCATGGATGTGGATGCCTCTGCAAAAATTTGGTCAACCCTGTGAAATTAGATAACTATATAGTCTTGTAACCATAGATATAACACTATTCATTAGCGATTAGTTACATCATGAGAGTAAAAAACCAAAAAAATCATTTGGAAGCCAACACAAAATATTTACAAAGGGTATAACTCAAGCCCTAAAATTAGATTACACATAACAAGACAATTACATAGGATTCAGTAATTTCCCTCTTGCTCTACTCAACTCATCCTTTTTTTTCTCTTGCTAGCCCTCTATATCCTGCTTAACTAGTAAAATATCTCTATTACAAAATGGAGGTTGTTAACTAACATCCCTCTTATTTTTTCTACATGTGTCCCTCTTCTAGAAACTAATGCCACCTAATCATAATAAATTTTCTACGTTTATCCCTTAAGGACACTTCAACATAACCTCATAACTATGCAGATTCTCCTAAATTAAAATATCACAATTTAAATAAAATGCAAAAGGGAACCACTCCCTTTGGTGATATATTTTCTTTGCTAAGATGCTCCTGCATCACATCATTAACATGATAAAATCCACTAAATCCTACTCATTAATCTAATTCCTAAACCAATGTGGCCTCGCGTCATGGATGCATTAAACTGTCTAATCCTCAAACTCGAGACATTCATAATATTATGATGCCTTTGGGGTTGGCATATGGCCCCATCATTGGCCATATATATGTGGTAGGATGGTGCCCATGCACCCCCCCTCCCCCCCCCCCCACATGTTGTAACATAGGCACCCCATTTGGGGATGTAACACATTATTAGAATTGTTAATGTTACAGAGAAAGATTTTAATAAATTGAACATGACCTGGAAATTTTTTTATTTATCCTTCTTGTAAGGAACATTCTTAAGCTTTGTTCACACATGGAAACTTAATACAAGTGAAAAAAACGTGTGCTTTATAAATCTTATGTATCCTTTGTAGCATGAAATTAAATGTTGGAAAATGTAAGTGATTTGGTATTCATAATTGTCATTATACTCATGTCAACATGAATATCTTATGTAATGAGCAAAGAAGAAAGAAAATTTATTATTTTAAAGCATGGATTTCATGCTTATTTTGATTGGTACTCTAGGTAAAGCATGTTCTTTATGCTTATAGGGTTTGTCATGTCATAAGATTTCTTGTCTTGAGTCAAGAGAGTCAAAGTCGTGTATATAAGACCCATTTGGGCAAGATGTACCATGTAAAAGAATTTATTTTGAGTAATGACATTCAAAATAAGCCTCCTAGCACAAGTTGCCCCTGCCATATAGAAGTCAGCCCAAAGAGGTCTATTCAACCTCCACATATTAGTATAAATAGAAGTTGTTTGACCTCATTTGTAGCACCACTCAACCAAGTTTGATCTCTTGGATAAGAAGTGTGAAATTCAAGAAGAAATAAATTAGAAATCAAGAGAGAGAAAGTGAAGTCTAATAAGTAAGGTAAATCAAAGTGTTTGCCCTAATTTATATCCTAGATTTCTCACACGTGCAAAGTTTTGAAGTTGTTGTAGGGCTGAAGTTGCAGATTGTAGGTCTGAAATTCTGAAGCTGGGGGCTGAAATTCTGATTTTGGTGTAGTTCTGGAAGGGTTTGACTCTTGTTCACTTGGTTGGACTTTGATCTAATTGGAAGGGATTCTTAGAGGGTTGACTTGGTGCAATAGGAGGATTTGGTCTTGGTTTTCTCATTTGAAGAAAGTTCTATAAAAACAGGAGATTTTCCAGGTTTTTCCCTTGGAGGGGTCTTTCCCTGGCTTGGAGCCTAATTTTTGTGTCCATTGTCTTTATTGTTTTTCTCTTGATATTTGTTTGATGAAAAGATCTAATAAATAAACACATGAAGATAAATAAATTTCACAAACAAATATTAAGGAATAAGGAGAAATTGAATTGATAGTTTCTCTATTGCATTCTCCAACATGGAATCAAAGCAAAGGTGAAAGAGAGAAGGCAAATGGAAGGACACAAAGAAGGGTTTCCGCGTCAACTTATTATTGAAGAAGACCTCACAATCAGGGTCTCTTTAATGAAATAAAGGGCGAAAGGGAATCACTCCCTTTGGTGATATATTTTCTTCTCTAAGATGCTCATGCATCACATAATTAACATGATAAAATCCACTAAATCCTACACATTAATCTAATTCCTAAACCAATGTGGCCTCGCATCATGGATGCATTAAACTATCGAATCCTCGATCTCGAGGCATTCATAATATTATGATGGATTAGGGGTTGGCATATGGCCCCATCATTGGCCATATATATGTGGTAGGATGGTGGCCATGCACCCCCCCACATGTTGCAACATAGGCACCCCATTTGGGGATGTAACACATTATTATAATTTTTAATGTTACAGAGAAAGATTTTAATAAATTGAACATGACCTGGAAATTTTTTTATTTATCCTTCTTGTAAGGAACATTCTTAAGCTTTGTTCACACATGGAATCTTAATACAAGTGAAAAAAAAATGTGTACTTTATAAATCTTATGTATCCTTTGTAGCATCAAATTAATTGTTGGAAAATGTAGGTGATTTTGGTATTCATAATTGTCATTATACTCATGTCAACATGAATATCTTATGTAATGAGCAAAGAAGAAAGAAAAATTATTATTTTGAAGCATGGGTTTCATGCTTATTTTGATTGGTACTCTAGGTAAAGCATGTTCTTTATGCTTATAGGGTTTTTCATGTCATAAGATTTCTTGTCTTGAGTCAAGAGAGTCAAAGTCGTGTATATAAGACCCATTTGGGCAAGATGTACCATGTAAAAGAATTTATTTTGAGTAATGACATTCAAAATAAGCCTCCTAGCACAAGTTGCCCCTGCCATATACAAGTCAGCCCAAAGAGGTCTATTCAACCTCCACATATTAGTATAAATAGAATTTGTTTGACCTCATTTGTAGCACCACTCAACCAAGTTCGATCTCTTGGATAAGAAGTGTGAAATTCAAGAAGAAATAAACTAGAAATCAAGAGAGAGCAAGTGAAGTCTAATAAGTAAGGTAAATCAAAGTGTTTGCCCTAATTTATATCCTAGATTTATCACACGTGCAAAGTTTTGAAGTTGTTGTAGGGCTGAAGTTGCATATTGTAGGTCTGAAATTCTGAAGCTGGGGGCCGAAATTCTGATTTTGGTGTAGTTCTAGAAGGGTTTGACTCTTGTTCACTTGGTTGGAATTTGATCTAATTGGAAGGGATTCTTAGAGGGTTGACTTGGTGCAATAGGAGGATTTGGTGTTGAGGTTTGGGTCTTGGTTTTCTCATTTGAAGCAGATTCTATAAGAAGAGGAGATTTTCCAAGTTTTTCCCTTGGAGGGGTCTTTCCCTGGCTTGGAGCCTAATTTTTGTGTCCATTGTCTTTATTATTTTTCTCTTAATATTTGTTTGATGAAAAGATCTAATAAAGAAACACAAGAAGATAAATAAATTTCACAAACACATATTAAGGAATAAGGAGAAATTGAATTAATAGTTTCCCTATTACATTCTCCAACATGGAGTCAAAGCAAAGGTGAAAGAGAGAAGGCAAATGGAAGGACACAAATAAGGGTTTCCACATCAACTTATTGTTGAAGAAGACCTCACCATCAAGGTCTCTTTAAAGGAAGAAAGGGCAAAAGGGAACCACTCCCTTTGGTGATATATTTTCTTTGCTAAGATGCTCTTGCATCACATCATTAACATGATAAAATCCACTAAATCCTACACATTAATCTAATTCCTAAACCAATGTGGCATCGCATCATAGATGCTTTAAACTGTCTAATCCTCGATCTCGAGGCATTCATAATATTATGATGGATTTGGGGTTGGCATATGGCCCCATCATTGGCCATATATATGTGGTAGGATGGTGGCCATGCACCCCCCCACATGTTGCAACATAGGCACCCCATTTGGGGATGTAACACATTATTAGAATTGTTAATGTTACAGAGAAAGATTTTAATAAATTGAACATGACCTAGAAATTTTTATATTTATCCTTCTTGTAAGGAACATTCTTAAGCTTTGTTCAAACATGGAATCTTAACACAAGTGAAAAAAAAATGTTTACTTTATAAATCTTATGTATCCTTTGTAGCATCAAATTAATTGTTGGAAAATGTAAGTGATTTTGGTATTCATAATTGTCATTATACTCATGTCAACATGAATATCTTATGTAATGAGCAAAATAAGAAAGAAAATTTATTATTTTAAAGCATGGATTTCATGCTTATTTTGATTGGTACTCTAGGTAAAGCAAAGCATGTTATTTATGCTTATAGGGTTTTTCATGTCATAATATTTCTTGTCTTGAGTCAAGAGAGTCAAAGTCGTGTATATAAGACCCATTTGGGCAAGATGTACCATGTAAGAGAATTTATTTTGAGTAATGACATTCAAAATAAGCCTCCTAGCACAAGTTACCCCTGCCATATACAAGTCGGCCCAAAGAGGTCTATTCAACCTCCACATATTAGTATAAATAGAAGTTGTTTGACCTCATTTGTAGCACCACTCAACCAAGTTCGATCTCTCGGATAAGAAGTGTGAAATTCAAGAATAAATAAACTAGAAATCAAGAGAGAGAAAGTAAAGTCTAATAAGTAAGGTAAATCAAAGTGTTTGCCCTAATTTATATCCTAGATTTCTCACACGTGCAAATTTTTGAAGTTGTTGTAGGGCTGAAGTTGCAGATTGTAGGTCTGAAATTCTAAAGCTGGGGGCCGAAATTCTGATTTTGGTGTAGTTCTAGAAGGGTTTGACTCTTGTTCACTTGGTTGGACTTTGATCTAATTGGAAGGGATTCTTAGAGGGTTGACTTGGTTCAATAGGAGGATTTGGTCTTGAGGTTTGGGTCTTGGTTTTCTCATTTGAAGTAGATTCTATAAGAAGAGGAGATTTTCCAGGTTTTTCCCTTGGAGGGGTCTTTCCCTAGCTTGGAGCCTAATTTTTGTGTCCATTGTCTTTATTGTTTTTTTCTTGATATTTGTTTGATGAAAAGATCTAATAAAGAAACACAAGAAGATAAATAAATTTCACAAACAAATATTAAGGAATAAGGATAAATTGAATTAATAGTTTCCCGATTGCATTCTCCAACATGGAATCAAAGGAAAGGTGAAAGAGAGAAGGCAAATGGAAGGACACAAAGAAGGGTTTCCACGTCAACTTATTGTTGAAGAACACCTCACCATCAGGGTCTCTTTAAAGGAATAAAGGGCAAAAGGGAACCACTCCCTTTGGTGATATATTTTCTTTTCTAAGATGCTCCTGCATCACATCATTAACATGATAAAATCCACTAAATCCTACACATTAATCTAATTCCTAAACCAATGTGGCCTCACATCATGGATGCATTAAATTGTCTAATCCTCGATCTCGAGGCATTCATAAAATTATGATGGATTTGGGGTTGGCATATGGCCCCATCATTGGCCATATATATGTGGTAGGATGGTGGCCATGCACCCCCCCACATGTTGCAACATAGGCACCCCATTTGGTGATGTAATACATTATTAGAATTGTTAATGTTACAGAGAAATATTTCAATAAATTGAACATGACCTGGAAAATTTTTTATTTATCCTTCTTGTAAGGAACATTCTTAAGCTTTGTTCACACATGGAATCTTAATACAAGGGAAAAAAAAATGTGTACTTTATAAATCTTATGTATCCTTTGTAGCATCAAATTAATTGTTGGAAAATGTAAGTGATTTTGGTATTCATAATTATCATTATACTCATGTCAACATGAATATCTTATGTAATGAGCAAAAGAAGAAAGAAAATTTATTATTTTAAAGCATGGGTTCCATGCTTATTTTGATTGGTACTCTAGGTAAAGCATGTTCTTTATGCTTATAGGGTTTTTCATGTCATAATATTTCTTGTCTTGAGTCAAGAGAGTCAAAGTTGTGTATATAAGACCCATTTGGGCAAGATGTACCATGTAAGAGAATTTATTTTGAGTAATGACATTCAAAATAAGCCTCCTAGCACAAGTTGCCCCTGCCATATACAAGTCAGCCCAAAGAGGTCTATTCAACCTCCACATATTAGTATAAATAGAAGTTGTTTGACCTCATTTGTAGCACCACTCAACCAAGTTCGATCTCTTGGATAATAAGTGTGAAATTCAAGAAGAAATAAACTAGAAATCTAGAGAGAGAAAGTGAAGTCTAATAAGTAAGGTAAATCAAAGTGTTTGCCCTAATTTATATCCTATATTTCTCACACGTGAAAAGTTTTGAAGTTGTTGTAGGGCTAAAGTTGCAGATTGTAGATTTGAAATTCTGAAGCTGGGGGCCGAAATTCTGATTTTGGTGTAGTTCTGGAAGGGTTTGACTCTTGTTCACTTGGTTGGACTTTGATCTAATTGGAAGGGCTTAGAGGGTTGACTTTGTGCAATAGGAGGATTTGGTCTTGAGGTTTGGGTCTTGGTTTTCTCATTTGAAGCAGATTCTATAAGAAGAGGAGATTTTCCAGGTTTTCCCCTTGGAGGGGTCTTTCCCTGGCTTGGAGCCTAATTTTTGTGTCCATTGTCTTTATTGTTTTTCTCTTGATATTTGTTTGATGAAAAGATCTAATAAAGAAACACAAGAAGATAAATAAATTTCACAAGCAAATATTAAGGAATAAGGATAAACTGAATTAATAGTTTCCCTATTGCATTCTCCAACATGGAATCAAAGCAAAGGTGAAAGAGAGAAGGCAAATGGAAGGACACAAAGAAGGGTTTCCACGTCAACTTATTGTTGAAGAAGACCTCACCATCAGGGTCTCTTTAAAGGAAGAAAGGGCAAAAGGGAACCACTCTCTTTGGTGATATATTTTCTTTGCTAAGATGCTCCTGCATCACATCATTAACATGATAAAATCCACTAAATCCTACATGTTAATATAATTCCTAAACCAATGTGGTCTAGCATCATGGATGCATTAAACTGTCTAATCCTTGATCTCGAGGCATTCATAATATTATGATGGATTTGGGGTTGGCATATGGCCCCATCATTGGCCATATATATGTGGTAGGATGGTGGCCATGCACCCCCCCCCACATGTTGCAACATAGGCACCCCATTTGGGGATGTAACACATTATTAGAATTGTTAATGTTACAGAGAAAGATTTTAATAAATTGAACATGACCTGGAAATTTTTTTATTTATCCTTCTTGTAAGGAACATTCTGAAGCTTTGTTCACATATGGAATCCTAATACAAGTGAAAAAAATGTGTACTTTATAAATCTTATGTATCCTTTGTAGCATCAAATTAATTGTTGGAAAATGTAAGTGATTTTGGTATTCATAATTGTCATTATACTCATGTCAACATGAATATCTTATGTAATGAGCAAAAGAAGAAAGAAAATTTATTATTTTAAAGCATGGGTTTCATGCTTATTTTGATTGGTACTCTAGGTAAAGCATGTTATTTATGCTTATAGTGTTTGTCATGTCATAAGATTTCGTGTCTTGAGTCAAGAGAGTCAAAGTCGTGTATATAAGACCCATTTGGGCAAGATGTACCATGTAAAAGAATTTATTTTGAGTAATGACATTCAAAATAAGCCTCCTAGCACAAGTTACCCCTGCCATATACAAGTAGGCCCAAAGAGGTCTATTCAACCTCCACATATTAGTATAAATAGAAGTTTTTTGACCTCATTTGTAGCACCACTCAACCAAGTTCGATCTCTTGGATAAGAAGTGTGAAATTCAAGAAGAAATAAACTAGAAATCAAGAGAGAGAAAGTGAAGTCTAACAAGTAAGGTAAATAAAAGTGTTTGCCCTAATTTATATCCTATATTTCTCACATGTGCAAAGTTTTGAAGTTGTTGTAGGGCTGAAGTTGCAAATTGTAGGTCTGAAATTCTGAAGCTGGGGGCCGAAATTCTGATTTTGGTGTAGTTCTAGAAGGGTTTGACTCTTGTTCACTTGGTTTGACTTTGATCTAATTGGAAGGGATTCTTAGAGGGTTGACTTGGTGCAATAGGAGGATTTGGTGTTGAGGTTTGGGTCTTGGTTTTCTCATTTGAAGCAGATTCTATAAGAAGAGGAGATTTTCCAGGTTTTTCCCTTGGAGGGGTCTTTCCCTAGCTTGGAGCCCAATTTTTGTGTCCATTGTCTTTATTGTTTTTCTCATGATATTTGTTTGATGAAAAGATCTAATAAAGAAACACAAGAAGATAAATAAATTTCACAAACAAATATTAAGGAATAAGGGGAAATTGAATTAATAGTTTCCCTATTGCATTCTCCAACATGGAATCAAAGCAAAGGTGAAAGAGAGAAGGCAAATGGAAGGACATAAAGAAGGGTTTCCACGTCAACTTATTGTTGAAGAAGACCTCACCATCAGAGTCTCTTTAAAGGAAGAAAGGACAAATATTTTTTAAATATTCTCTAGTGCATCATCTTGAAGAAGAGGAAGCATCAAAGGATCTTGATATCATTGCTCACTCTTTGAAGTTGTTTAAAGACATCATCATTGAAGGCATCCTAGAGACATATTTTTAGTGCATCTTCGAAGTCTCCTTGGAGGTCTTGAAAAACATCAAGATAGTTGGATACATCATCAAGAAAGAGGCTCTTGGTTGGAAAATAAGTAGTATGTTATTTTATGTTTCCTAATATATAGTTAACATGACTACATTTTGCAAGGAAAGCAACAAACTCATTGGATCAACAAAGTTCCTATCATGAAAGAAGAGGAATGACTTCGCACTCACATAGAATGAAGTCATGGAGTATGTCATAGGAGAAGTAGTTGTACCAGATAAAGAGAAGACTCAAGAGTTATCAAAGTACAAGAAGGGAGAAGTACGGGCACAAAGGATCATTGTTGAATCCATTAAAGATCATCTAGTTCCCTTTGTTGTTGATTTGAAGACATCAAAGGCTATGTATACCAATTTGGTAAAGTTGTACACCATAAGTACACAAGGTCAAAATATTTCCTTGAGGAATAAACTATAAAGAATAATGAAATCAAAGGATGAAGACATGGCCACCTATCTAATAATTATCTCACAAATAAGAGACCAATTGTAGGGGCTTGGGGAGACTGTTACAATTTTTGAGATAACTATATGTATATTAAATGCTTTTCCACCTAATTGGAGTATTTTTGTAATGAGAATCTACTCAAAGAAATATACTACACCCTTTGATTAATTATGGGCTCAATGTATGTTGGAATAATCTAGAATCAATACAAAGGATGACATTGAATCGAATGAAAGATATCAAGCCTTCATTTCAAGAACCAAGAAATTGAGGAAATGAAAGTTTGGAAAGTCCAAGAAGAAGACAAACATCTCCAAGATTCAATGATTTGAATGAAATAAGTATGGACACTTTAAAAGGGATTTTCCGAAAAAATAATTGAACAACAAAAGGAAGGAAAAAAGTGAAGCTCACATAGTTGAAGAGAGGGGAGAAACTGAGAAAAAGCCAAAAGGAGAAGATCCCAAGGATCTCTATTTTTGAAGGAAACATCATCACTGTCAGGTTATTTATGAATTTGTGTCTTTCTTTTAGTAAGTAGAAAGTAGAGTAGCATGCATTATTACTCCAGAACAGTCTTGGTTTTGTTAAAAACATGGAATCATAGACAGAAACACATGATAGTAGAAAGATTAGAATATACTTAATTTTTTTTGGAAAAAATCATCTAGTTAAAGAGGATGAGAAGTTTTGAACCATATTGCGTATTATAGTTCATCTAATAATTTTCTAACATCATGTTAGAGTTAGTCATTTTGCAAATAAGAATCCTCAAGTTCCTATAAGAATCATCATTATGGAAGATTATGGGAACTAGCATTATGACTTATATATATTCCATCTATTTTGGAAACAATATTTCTAAAGGATGAAGGAATGTTAATGGTCAAGTTATAGTATGAAAGGCATAATAAAAGTATTTCTCTTCTTGGAAAAGGAAACCTTTCTTTGACAGGTATAAGAAGCAAGCTCATTCAAAGGATGACTAGATGATTATATGAAAGCAAAGGTATGCAAATTCTTCCCTAGAAGCATGGTTAATATCTATAAGAATCATGAAGAAAGAGTTAGTTATGAATGTGCTTGGTAAAGTTTTCCATATGGTTGCATGATGCTCGAAAGAATAAATTTGACATACTTTGGAATGAATGGAGATCAAGACTCTCTCACAAAATTGCATATAACGATGTTGATCAACATTAAGTTTAGTCTCCAGAAGAAACAAATGGAGTTGACAATGACAACTCTGAGAAATATATTGTAGCTTGGTAATCAAGTTCAATCCATGGGCACTATGATTAAATGAATGCATGTAGAAAGATTCATATCGAGATGGATCATGTGAAAGAATGTTGATCTCGAAGAACTCAAGTAGGCTGATGCTTTGATGATCTGTATGTGTAAGTTTGAGAGTTTATGGTAAAATTTGCAAGTGAAAAGATTAGGGTTTTTAAACACTTGTGTCAATTTCATTAACACATTAACATGCTTTAAAACTCAGTTTTGTAGAAAAATAAGAAGACATCAATACCATAACAGTATACACAAAACAACAAATGATGGAGGAGTTCACCCCTCTTGGGCTACATCTCCTGGTCCAACTTCCAATGGTTGGGCCTCTTCCATTATGCTCAAAAGGGTGTGTTTACATCAAGTTATAATGCTTATAATGTTAAAAAAATGTCTCTAATGGCTCCGAAACAGTAAAAAACCCCTAATTGGGCTCTTTATACTCCAAAAAAGGTCAAAAACAGAATGAGTCATGCTCCAATGAAGTTTTCTGCTAATTGTCCTACAATTCACACTTCTCTACTATCTTTCCTACATTTTCCGCCTTTTTCGGCTACGAGGGACGACAATTTTGCCTCACGCCGGTGAGATTCCCGTCGATTCGGGTGCAATTTTTTGGACCATTAAATTTTCCATGAACCCCCACGAACCGATATTTCACACCACTTGGCACATTTGAAGTTGTTTATTGTGGATTCGTTTGAATGGTCTCGCCCAAGGCTTAACTCGCCTGTGACTGAGATTGGGGCCATGGTAAGGTTAATAGTCCCCTGGTTAAATTTGACTGCCGCACTAATTGCAAACCAAACCAGCATGTGTGACTGGAGTTGGACCACGAACTATGGTTGGGTTTTGTCAGTGGTATGACTATCCGCCATAAAAATTAACTTTTCTCCAAACAGTTGCATGTGAATACACCTTCTGGAACCACCATTTCAACTGTGCCAACAAACTTACCATAACATTAATCGTTGCATAACCGCTAGTATGTGTTAACTTCCGAAGTTAAAATTTTTCCAAACCGTTGGTATAACATGTGAATTGGACTTTGGCTAATGCCATATTATATGGTCCATGTGTTTAATATTTACCGTCGGTTTGTGTTGCGAAAACTTTGGGTTATACCATATGATATATATATATATATATATATATATATATATATATATATATATATATATATATATATATATCATCATCATTGTTGCAAAACTTTGTATAGTGCATATGATATATGTGGTTTGACATGAATAATCCATTGCCAATATACATAGCCTGAACTTTGGTGTATGTGTTATTTTCATATGGTCCAATATATATCATTTGGGGCTGGGGTAAACCCCTAACCCTGGTTTGGTGGACTGGGATCTAGGGTTAACCCCGGCCGCCACCTTCGACCTTGCCACTAACAAACTTTAAATAAAACATTTACACCATAGCTATTAAGAAAAATGTGGCGGTATAGTGGTTAGATATGTGGTTTATTGGTGGGAGGTCACGGGTTCGACTCCCGTGGGTTGCCTGGCCTCCATAACAAAATTTTACATGACCATCAGAAGGCCATGTGGCAACCTCTAATTGCCCCATGTGGCTCTCTGATTGGTCCAACACACCAATCCATCAACCAAGCAATTCAAACCAAATTTGACCCAATCAAATGATGACAAGTGGCAGCCAACCATAGGGCCACCAAAATACACAGTCAACCTAGTCTAATGACCTGTCAACATACGGACTGAAGACTGGGTGTAACTGCACCCAAATTCCAAAAAAAAAAATTGTTTCCCAATTCAGACAAAACATAATATCAGGAGCATCTGATGTCAGATTTGAGTGAAACGAGTTGCTTCAGATTCAGGGAGACGAGATCTACGCTTTTGTACTGGTTTCGATCCAATATGAGCACTTTGAATTTTGTGCACTTTATTGATCCACCATATCATTCCTCCCCACTGGAAGCTTTTGGAAGTCCAAAATATCTTTATTAATCAACAAATAGATGAGGGTACAACTCCCTCACCCTTCAAGTCTCAATCCGCTGAACTTTGCTTGAATTCAACACTTTGAGATTTTAATGAAAATACATCATTTTCCCTGATTTTGGAGTCCTTGTCTTGCTGTCATATATGACATCTTGCTGAAATTTCCCAGAATATGCAGAACATCAAACTATCTTTGAAGGAACAAACACATTGCCTTCTCGATCTTCAATCAAAGGAAAATTAAACAATCTCAAATTCTTCTCACCTTGTACATTGTCATCATGACGATGCTTAACATGTCTAGCCTTGCGCTTGGCTCGAATCTTGACCAAATGTGATTGCCATCACCATGCACCATCCCTTTTCAAAGCCAACACATTATGAAACCCACAAGAAGAAGTTTTGGAATGAATTTCCTCTTTGTCGAATTGCTTTTTCATTTTCTCTTTGACCCCTTCATTCTTTAACATTGGCATCTTGTTCACACCAATGTTCAACAATGATGCATGTTGTTGCAAATTTACTTCATCTTGTTTACCTCTTTTAGGAGGAAACTTGTTAGACTCCTGAAACTTCTTATCGCATTCATTAGCAACCTCATTGAAATCATATTTTAAATTTGAACCACGTCCTTGAAAGGCCTCATTCTCAACATATTTATGCTTGAACATTAACAATGAAAAATATTGACTAGAATTAACAATTCTCTTCATTTGTCCAGCATTCATAAGAGACAAACTCATTTTCTTACCATGCGCTCTAACAATGTACTCAATCCCATTCTTGAACAAGTGATACTTATTCTCTTGGAGATGAAATATTTTTCTCATATCATAAAGATATGGGCTTCCCAAAACTACACCACATATATCAAGCAGAACTACATCAAGAAAGTTTGCAGTGATTGCAAATCTAAGTATGCACTTCCTTGTCACCGTAAATTTTGCATTCTCACATACCCAACCTAAAGGATATGGTTTAGGATGTGGAATGGTCTCTAAATTTAACTTCTTGACAATACATTCAAAGATAATATTTTCTTGTGAACCACTATCAAACAGTGTGTCTATCTTGGTATGCTTTGCAATAACTCTAATATGGAAAAGCTCAATTCTTGTTTTTTCATCTTGAGTATCATTGAGAAAAATTGAAGAGCCAATACTTGCAATGTCCTTACCTTTCAATCCCATCGTTGTGATATTTGTTTCATTTCCAGAATCAAAACCTAAATCATGTTGTATAGTTGCAACTGTCTTCTCCTTCTCCTTGTTCTTAAAATTTTTGGGTCTCATCTCTGGATGAAGTTTCCAGCAATGATCTTCATCATGGCCATCCTTGGAACAATTTTTTCATGTGAGTTTCTCTTTCTCCATCTTGATGGAATCACTCTTCTTTCCTTTTCCATTAAACTTACCCTTTCCTTTTTCTCCAAACTCAAAGGTGTTCTCACGTGTTTCATCATAAACATGTTTCCCTCTTACTTCTAGATGTGTGGCATGTACACATACTTCATATAAACATTTAGGATTAAACAAGAGAATTGTATGTCTCAAATAGCCATGAAAACCTCCAATGTATTTCAACAAAGTGTCTTGAGATGACAAATCTACACCCAACATCAATGCTCTTCTTCTAAACTCTTGAGTATAGCTTTGCACACTTTATCCCTTTCCTTGCCTAAAGTTTTGCCAATACATTAGAGCTTTCTACATGTATGCTAATGGCTAAAATTGTCTTGTCAATGTAGCAAAAAAATCATTCCAAGAGGTTAATACCTTACCATGTTTCTCCATGTCCTCTTGAGTTTTGGCTTCCCACCAAATAAGTGTTGCACTCTCCAACCTTAATGAAGCAAGATGAATCTTGGTATCATCATCCTTGATAATTTTTATCACGTAGTACACTTCAAGCTAATGAACCCAATTACCTAATCTCTCAGCATTTACCTCTCCATCATACATAGGCAAATCAAACTTTATGTCAAGTTTCAAAAATGGAGTTTTACCATGTCCTTTAGGAGAATGTTGAGGTGTTTTTGAAGGGGTTGTTGTGGAAGATGATTATGGTGAAGATGGTGGTGAGGATGGAGGTGAAATGAATGGTGGAGTCAAAGGTGGTTTGTCACCATTCCCTCCATTCTCTTTTGGAGTCTTGTCCCCATATCCATCATCTCCTTTTGAAGAATTATCTCCCTTTGGAGGATTTGAGATCTCACCTTGCAACCTTGTCTTTCTCTCTTCATAAAGAACTTTCACCATTTGTGTCATGTCAAATAATACTATCTTGAAATTATTTTCATCCTCTGACATATTTTTAGGCTCTCCTTCATGTGCCATGACTACTGGAGCTTCAGGTGCAACTTGAGGTGAAATTTGTGGTGGAGATCGTGGAAATTGTGTTCTCATTGTCCTTGACCTAAATTGAGGACTTGCAACCACAATATTTCATTCTACTCTCTTGAACTTCAACCTTGTAAGCATCAGAAAAAACTTGCAAACAAATTAAACCCTCAAAGCAATAAAAACCAAAGCTCTTATACCAAATTGATATGTATGTGTAAGTTTGAGAGTTTATGGTAAATTTTGCAAGTGATAAGATTAGAGTTTTTAAACACTTATGTCAGTTTCATTAACAATTTAACATGCTTTAAAACTCAGTTTTGCAGAAAAATAAGAAGACATCAGTACCATAACAGTATACACAAAACATCAAATGATGAAGGAGTTCACCCCTCTTGGGCTACATCTCCTAGTCCAACTTTCAATGGTTGGGCCTCTTTCATTATGCTCAAAAAAGTGTGTTTACATCAAGTTGCAGTGCTCTGAATGCTAAAACAATGTCTCCAATGGCTCCATAACAGTAAAACACCATTAGTTGGGCTCTTTCTGCTCCAAAAAAGGTCAAAAAATGAATGAGCTATTCTCCAATGAAGTTTTCTACTAGCTGTCCTACAATTCACACTTCTCTGCTATCTAGCCTACATTTTCTGCCTTTTTTGGCCAAGTGGGGCGACAATTTTTCCCCGTGCCGGCGAGATTCTCTTCGATTTTGGTGCAATTTGTCGTACCATTAAATTTTCCATGAACCCCTACGAACCGATAATTTCACGCCACTTGGTGCATTTTAAGTCGTCGATTGTGGGGTCGTTTGAACGGTCCCACCCAAGGCTTAACCTTCTTGTGACTAAGGTTGGGGTCATGGTAAGGTTAACGATCCCCAAGTTAAATTTGAATGTCGTGCCAATTGCAAACCAAACCTACATGTGTGATTGGAGTTGGACCACGAAATATGGTTGGGTTTCGTCAGTGGTGTGGCTATCCGCCATAAAACTTAACTCCGCTCCAAATGGTTGCATGTGAATACACCTTCCAAAACCGCCATTTAAACCGTGCCAACAAAATTACCATAGCATTAATTGTTGCATAACCGTTGCAATGTGCTAACCTCTTAAGTTAAAATTTGTCCGAACCGTCAGTATAACATGTGGCTTGGAATTTGGTTAACGCCATATTATATGGTCCATGTGTTTAATATTTACCGTTGTTTTGTGTTGTGAAAACTTTGGGTTTTACCATATGATATATGGTTTATATATATATATATATATCACCGTTGTTGCAAAACTTTAGATAACGCGTATGATATATATGGTTTGACATTAATAATCCATCGCCGATATACATAGTCCAAACTTTGGTGTATACATTATTTTCATATGGTCCAAGGTATATCATTTGGGGTCGGGGTAAACCCCTGACCTTGGTTTGGTGGACCGGGGTCTAGGGTTAACCCTAGTCCCCACCTCTGACCTTGCCACTAACAAAATTTAAATAAAACATTTACACCATAGCTAATAAGAAACATGTGACGGTCTAGTGGTTAGGTCTGTGGTTTCTTGGTGGGAGGTCACAAGTTTGACTACCATGGGTTGCTTGACCTCCATAACAAAATTTTACATGCCCATCAAGATGCCACATGGCAACCTCTGATTGCCCCACATGGCTCTCTGATTGGTCCAACACACCAATCCATCAACCAACCAATTCAACCCAAATTCAACCCAATCAAATGATGACAAGTGGAAACCAACCATAGGCCCACTAAAATACACAGTCGACCTAGTCAAATACCCAGTCAATGTACAGATTGCTGACTGGGTGTACCTACACCCAAATTCCAAAATTTTGTTGTTTTTCAATTCATACATAACGCGATATCAGGAGCATTCGATGTCAGATTTGAGTGAAACGAGTTGCGTTGGATTCAGGGAGATGAGATATATGCATTGGTGCTAGTTTTGAGCCAATATGAGCACTTTTAATTTTGAGCACTTCCTTGATCCACTAGATCATTTGATGAGAAGGACATCCTGATTTTGAAATTTGCAACAAGAAACAATGAAATTGGCATCCAGAAACAACACAACAACACACACACTAGTGGGAGATCACAGGTCACATAGTGATGGGTCCTAGTGATACATTAGTTTGCAAGCCAATTTATTAAATAAATTATAAATGTGTCTAATTTAGTTTTCCCTTAATTAAATTGGACAATAAATTGTAATCTTATCTCATAAACACTTGTAATAGTTAACTAAGTGTCATAGACTCAGTTAGCTCATGAAATTCGTGTTGAGGATGGTTGGTGAGGCATGTAGAGTGATTCTATTTGTTTTAGAATCCAAGTTGCAGTTAGTGTATTAGTTTAATGCATGAGAAATAAGTTAACTCAATTAGGTGAGTTAAAATCAGTTTAACTAGTTGTAATTGATTGTTGCACTAGTGAGAGGTTAAGTGAATTAAATCATATTTAATTCACATGCAGTGATATGTCAAGTGACTGATGATTTACTATTAATAGTTGCATGCATGTCAGTTCTGATGAAGACCTAGTTGAGAAAAAGGTTAAAGGGAAGTTAACTATCAATTATATTTTTAGCAAACTACCCATATGCAATTAAAAAACCATAGGATTGCCCATGATGTTTGCGCAATCAAGGAATGCTGAAATTCCTAAATAATAGGGATTGCATTCCACATGAATTGTGTGAGCAAGGCAGGCTGAGCAGAGGTTGAGAATTGGCTAAGTACAACCCAATTTTGTCCAGATCAGTGTGAGACAATCAGGATAGTGCAACAGATTCTTGTGAGAAGAGTGCATTGTATTGTTTCATGATTCCTTGGTTCATTATACAATAGAGATAGGGGTGTTTTGAGTAGCAATATTTCCCCAGGAAAAATATCTGTGTTGTGGATTGATTTGCTTCTTTCTCTTACTTGGTGTGATTGTGCGATCGTGAATAATTTCCGCAGAATTAATTGTAGAAGGATTCAATATCTTTCTCTAGTATATTGCATTATTAGATTGAATCCATTGGAATACATATTGTTTGTATAATTTATACATGGTATCAAAGTGCCATAAATCACAATAGTGGAGAAGAAATTGAGTCTGTGTTGAACAGTGTTCAAACTTGCAGATACTTTCGTTGGTGCGACAAGCGAATCAAGATGGCTTTTAATGGATTAATATTGGAATATGCACTCGAGGGAAGTTCTAATTATATCACGTGGAAATCAAGAATGGAGGCAATTTTGGAGGACAACAGGTTGAAAGAATTCATTGAAAATGATATTCCCAAGCCCGCAGCAGCATACATCACTCTTCTTGATGCTTAGAAAAATAAGGTAGCAAGGGTGAGGATGATCTTATTAGAGGGAGTTTGAGATCACATTGTCTCGAGTTTCCATGGCAAGGGGACTCCATATGCAATGTGTAAGGCATTGACATATCTGTTTCATAAAAGCAATGACCAAATGAAGTTGGCGCTGAAGGACAAGCTCAGGAAAATCAAGAAGGAGGAGGGCGAGACGGTACCAACATACTTGGCGAAGTTTACTCAATGTCGAGATTAACTTGGAAGTGTTGGTGTGACTGTAACAAATGATACTTGGTGAGCCTAGCACTTCTAGGCCTTCCCAAGAGCTAGCATATTTATCAGGACTCTATCAATGGGAGAGAGAAGTTACCAGATTGAGAGCAACTTTGATCGGATTTGGTACAAGAAGAATTCAGGCGGAATACTAGAGATGGATCCTCATCCAAGACTAATGAAGAGGAATATTGTGCCTTGTCCAGTAAGGCAAAGAAGGCCAAGGGAAAGAAATCCCAAGGTGAAGCAGGCAAGAAAGACTTGTCCAAGATCAGATGATATCGTTGTCACGAGCATGGGAACTATGCTACAAATTGTCCACAAAATAAAAGCAAGAAGGAGCTTGCAGTTGCAACAGGTGAAGCATTGGCTTCACAGTTCGAGCTTGATTTTACTCTCATTGCATGCATGGCCAACAATGTAATGGGATGCATGTGGTATCTAGATAGTGGTGCCTCGTTCCATATGACAAGGAATAGAGATCTCTTCAGTGACTTGAGGAGAAGGACCTCCAGCATAGCATAGAGTTTGGAGATGACGAGAGGTATAGCGCTACCGACATAGGTAAATTTACCTTTCATAGGGAGAATTGCTCCCATCTTAGACTAGCAAATGTTTTTCATGTTCCAGGCCTAAGGAAGAATCTTGTCTCTGTAGCGGTATTGGAAGAATGTGTTTATGAAGTAATGTTTAGAAAAGGAAAAGTTTTCCTTAAACACATAGCCACGGGACAAGTGAAGCAGATCGGAGTAAGAGTCAAGAACCTGTATGCTTTCGAGGTGAGGATGCATGCAAGGCTTTGAGGAGAAAAGCAGTGGTTAATGACTTGGTGGTTGAGAGGGAGCAATTAGCTATCAACATGCAGCCTCAAAAGTAGTCTCAAAAGGTTGTGGAGAAGCCACAATTGGAGAATCAGAGAGGAGACCGAGTGGAAGAGCCCACTCAAACAAAGACCTCCAGGAGGGGGAAATTTCGAGCCAGAAGGGCAGAGGGACTACATGCAGCTATACCTCTAGGTGTGAGGTGGGGCGATGTGCATAATTAATCCCAAGAAGAAATTTGGGCAGGATTCATTGAGATGGTGTGCCTCATGGATCAAACCTGGATACGAGGAGCCCACAATACTACAATAGCAGGAAGGATCAATTAGATTGATGCAGTCAGATGTCAGGAAGACATGAATCAGAGTGACAGGTGTCAGATATTGGAACACAAATCAGATTTGGCAGTAGTGCAGATTGCATGGTGTTATAGGTCAATTTGGGCATCATCCCCCATGACCTGGTCAAACTGGATATCATCCCCAGGACCAATGAAATAGGGTCTATCATCCCCTATCATTTCATTTGCTACACGCCCTAAGAGAAGAACAAATCATTCATGGCTTCTATTTTGAAATTTCCAAGGTTTTAAGTATATGTTATATCACTTATGAACTCAACAAAGATGCCTCTCAAGGGACTAATTGCATTTCATATGCATCTCCCTCCATTCAAGGGTGCACTGCAATGCACTTCCCAACATTCAAGAGTGCATTGGTCAAATGGGAGCGAAATTCTCATTGTTTCGGAATCTCCACATGGCCAGTGCCTTCTAGAAGAGTCCATATGTCTCAAGCTTTGAATCCAAGTGTCCATATAACACCTCTGAACTTGGAAATATGTCTTTCATATTATTAGAAATTCATTTATTGAGAAACTACCTTCAGTTGCCCTATAAATTGAGCACAAATCCTAGTGCTAGAGGAGGAAGAATTTTGGTAAAGAAACGCTGTTGGATTCTCAATTGAGAGGGTGATAGAAGTGATATGTTGCTGGTGAGATGTTGAATGTGATCAGGCTGAGATGAAGCTGGAGCTGGTGACATCAAATCGATCATTGGTTGTAACCTCCCCCTTCTATTCTCTAATAAATATTATTGTTCATTTTCCCATATATGTATCTATTTATGTTTCTATTTCTCATGTAATGGACCCTTGAATGATATATATGTTTCATGTTCAATCGATTTAACCTATTAAGATAAATAGGCATATGTATATTGCAATCTCTTTGTTGTTCTCTGTTTATACTTGCAGGAATCAGTTTGCCGATCTAAGTTGGATTGGAGGTTACAGCAAAAGCGACAGAAGGAGAATAGGAAGTAAGGAAAAGGAGAAATGAAAGAAAAGGCAAAATTCTACCCTGCAGGAAAGATCATCTGATCAATCGTTTGGAAATCAAAAACCTCGTTACCCTTGCATAATCTGTAATGAGTAACATTTTTTTCGGGATTGTCCTCACCTCCCTGAAGTCTAAAAAATGGTTAAGACCTCGCATGCGCCAGCTGTGTTGACAGATCCATTTTTGAATCCGGACACAAATTTGGTTGCTACAGATCCAACTCCTAGTTCCCAAGTGCTTATGTTGTCTGTCACTAAACCATCGACTGAAGTTTTGGTGTCAACCCGTAATAAATATTACGGTATTCAGGCTATTGATCAACCTACTACCTTGACCACGAATCCGTCTACGGAATCAACACCACCACCTGCTCTTCCTGAACTGACAATCAAGCCACCAAAGGGAGTCATTCATAAATTGACATTTAATCCTCAAGCCAAAGCTGCTCAAAATTATAATATAGTTGAAGATTTTCCTCAATCCCCTTCAGCTATTTCAGCGCTTGAGGTGCTACAAAATTTTCCCTCCCAGAAGCAAGCTTTGTTTTCGGCAATTGGTGGATTTGACCCAATAGATTCCAATCTCATAGTCTTTAATCATACGAGCTATGTGCTGCAATTACCAGCAGAATTGGCATTCTCCATCGAAGTAAATGTTCTCAATCACCTTGTTCATCATACTATTATTGAGGAGGGAGCATCTACGTGCATTATGTCTCTAAACTGTTGAAAGTCATTTGGCTCGTTGTGCCTATCTCAATCGCCAACGACGTTGAAAGATTTCGATGGACGTACATATAAGCCTTGCGGTATTATCAATAACCTTCATGTTGAACTTGGGGGAAAAACAGTGAATGTTGAAGTTGAGGTCGTTGATGGACCCCTTGACTACAATATTTTACTCGGAAGGCCATGGGTATATGCTATGACTACGATCATTTCTACATATTTTAGAATGATCACCTTTCCACATAAAGGTGTTATCACAGTCATCAATAAGCTACCCTTCTTTGCCTCCAGTTCCCAGGTAATTGGAAGAGTTCTGTTAGTTCACGCACCCCAACTCGCACTTCAGAACATTGATGTAGGACTCTTAAAGGATTCCGCTCTCATGGGAACCTTTGCATTACCGCCGCCTGCGACTTCGGGAGAATTGCAAGCATAGAGACCTGCTACATGATCTCTTCCACTCCATTTGGCTTAAGGAAGAGTACGGGTGATTCTGAAGTTGTTATGTTGGATGATTTTTTGTCGCCCAACCCAATTGAGCTGGCATAGCAATCAATCTATCTATCTTGGGTGGCGAATCTGAAATCATCATCGCTAGTCATTTGGGTTGATCGTTCATTAGATTTTGGTACTCCATATAATCCTTTTTCCTCAACTTTCTTGATAGATTAGAATATTCTGGAAACCATGATGTCGAAAGGAGAACCATGGGAATATCATCATCATCGTTCCCATCTTCTAGATTATGAAGAAGATAATCTTAGTGAACTATATCACCCATCAATCAAAACATTCTTTTCGAATTCTTTTCCTATTAATGCAACCGATTTCGAGTGAAATTTATCAAATATTGAAGAAACCATTTATATCGATATTTTGACCAAACCCTACATTGTAGAAAACATTCATGTCAGCGTATCTTGTTCTCCATCGGAACTCGAAACATATCACTCTCTCTTTCGTGAATTTTGTGATGTATTTGCTTGGTCTTACGAGGAAATGTCGGGCAAAGATATTAGTATCGTTGAACACACGACTAATATGTACCCTGATCTCAAGCCGGTACGTCAACGCCTTCGTCCTATTCATCCGAAGAAGGCTGTTTCCATTAAAGTAGAAGTTGAAAAAGTTTTGCATGCTGGTTTCATTTACCATGTTCCGCTAACTAAGTGGGTTTCTAACATCGTTCATGTTATGAAAAAACAAGGAACCATCAGAGTGTGTGTCGATTATCGGGATGTAAATCTTTCTTGTCCAAAAGACAACTATCCTAATCCCTTTATCGACCATATTATTGACTATTGTGCTGGATGCAAAATATTTTCGTTCATGGATGGATTTTCTGGCTACAATAAAATCAATATCCGCCCAGAGGACCAATATAAGACAACAATCATTTGTCATCGGGCACATTCGCTTATCGGAAACTCTCGTTTGGTTTAAAGAACGTTGGGGCAAATTTTCAGAGAGCAATGGATTATGTTTTCAATAACATGAGCACATTGTTCAACCCTATCTAAACGATTTACCCGCGCATTCACGAAACTGGACTGATCATCCGATGCATTTGAGAGCTATATTTTTAAGCTGCCGACACTACAAAATACACCTCAATCCACATAAATGTGTGTTTTTTGTTGGTTCTGGTCGTTTTCTAGGATTCGTCGTCTCAAAAGAAGGAATTAGAATAGACCCACTGAAGGTCCAGGCCATTCTTGATTTGCCTGCACCATAAAATTTTCCTCAGTTACATAAACTTCAGGGAAAGGCTAACTTCCTAAGGAGGTTCATACCCAACTATGCCAAAATGGCTAAAGGGTTTACTCAGATCTTGAAAAAGGGGATTCCCTTCCATTCGGACCAAGTTGTGCAAGCTTCTTTTGATGTTGTCAAGGATACACTTGTACGGGCGTCATTAATGTATCCCCCCAATTATCAAAGTGATTATTTCTTATATATCGTCACGGCTGATATGACCATTGCTATGGTATTGGTCAAAGTAGAAAATGGGATAGAAAATCCGATCTATTATTTGAGTCATAATCTCAATGATACGGAAGTGAAGTATTCGTACGTAGAAAAGCTTGCCTTGCCGGCTGTTCAAGCTGTCCAAAGATTTCGCCACTATATCTTATTCCAGAAGGCCATTGTCATTTCATATTGCAACCCCATGACTTACATCTTATCACGTCGATTTCTAGGGGGGGAAGTATTCAAAATGTATTGTCATTTTGCAGGAATTTTATTTGGAATTCATTACATCCAAGTCAAAGAAGTCTTTAGTTTTTTCTGAGCTTCTCTATGACCTTCCCTCTGATAGTACTGCTACTACGTCAGAACCATCTATTCCTGACGAGTCTCTGTTTCTGATCGGATCATCTGATCCTTGGTATGGATATTTGATCATTTATCTCCAAACCCAGACTTTTCAGCCTGATACCTTTCACTCTGACCAGCGACATATTCAATACCAAGCCAAAGATTATCTGATCGTTGGCGATACACTTTATCGTCATGGTGTCGATACAATTTTAAGAAGGTGCCTCACTCATGAGGAGGTCGAAAAGGTTTTAAATGATTGTCATGTTGGGGCTTGTGGTGGACACTTTTCTGAATACACTACTGTGTAGAAGATACTCTATGCTGGTTACTTTTGGCCTACCACATTTCGCGACTACATCCTCGCGACAGTTATCATGCGTGTCAGATATTTTATCGTAAAATCCGCAAACCGCCAGCGCCAATGCATCATGTTGTCTCTGTGGGACAATTTTAAAAATGGGGCATTGACTTCATGACCTGTAACCCTCGTTTGTCCGGGGGGCATGGTTATATTATTGTCGCAGTAGAATTCTTTACCAAGTGGGCCAAAGCGATGCCTACATTCAACAACACAGGACAAATAGATGCATTGTTTTTATTTAATCATGTCATTTCATGGTTTGGGGTCTCACAAGCTATAGTCACAGATCATGGTTCGTATTTTTGAAATCATATGGTGAATGAGTTGACTTCCAAATTAGGATTGTCGCACGATAGTTCTACTCCTTATTATCCACAATCAAATGGACAAGTTGAGGCTATTAACAAGATTCTTAAACAAATGCTTCAACGAATGATAGGATTTCATAAATGAAATTGGCATTTAATCTTGTACTCTACCTTGTAGGCGTACCAAACCTCGGTAAGAAACACGACCGAATTTACCCCCTTTCAATTGGTGTATGGTCTAGAAACTATCTTGCCAATCCAATGTGAAATATCGTCGTTAAAACTCATAATAGACTTGTTACCTGACATCTTTGTTGAAGAAGCGTGTATTTTTAACCTCATCCATCTTGATGAAACACGTCGTGAAGCCCAATTGGCCAACAAAGCGCATAAGAGACGTATAAAGGCGCAATACAACAAGCATGTCCAGCCTCGCATTTTCTTAGAGGGTGACCTAGTCCTTTATGATCAAGAAGCTGATGTAATCGGTACAGGGAAATTTGAGCCATTATGGCATGGCCCCTATATTGTCAAAAGAGTTCTTGCTAAGGGTGCTTACGAGTTGGTAGATTACGATGGAATTCCATTGGCGTAGCTCCGAAATGTTACTATGCTTAATCATGAGCGTAGTAATTTTTTGTATTATATTGTATATATATGTTGTTGATTTGCATTTACTATCTTAGTTGGATTTTTAGATTTTTCTTGACGTTAGTAATCTTATTTACATTTCATTGCAGATGTCTGAATCTTTGGAACCATTTTTTGGGTATGCTAATGGTGCTAGTCGTAGTATGCAGAATCTATCCTCTGCAGTGTGGACCATTTTCGCTCCGAACGGTGAGTTAGTGAGTTTTCAAGGGATTTGTATCGGTCGATCTACAAACAATATCGTTGAGTATAGTGCATTGATCAAAATTCTCTCTGTTGCCATTTCATTTGGTATTAACCACATCATCATAAGGTTAGACTCACAACTTGTGGTATTACAACTTACTGGTTTTTATACTGTTAGAAATCCAACACTGCATCGTATGTTCCTAAGAGTTCGACTTTTGGAAAGATATTTTGATTTTGTTCAATATCAACACATTTCCATAAAATTGAACACATTGACTGATTCTTTAGTGAATTATGTGATAAACAGACATTTGCAACACATGTAAAGATACATTAACATAATTGAATAGGATTGCACAATAAACATAGGAAAACACTGAAATCAAATAGATAGGTAGTTATAGGTTTTTACAAAATTTGTGCCCAAGACACATTGGTCATCTGACCTCAAAATGCATACAACATGCCAAAAGTAAACTAGTGATGCTCATGATAACATGCTACTGATCTAGCTATCCTACGCAGTAACCTCATCCAGTGGTTGGGAATGCCAATAGTATGGCACTGCAGTCGCATGGGTAACTCTTCGATCTGGCAATCCAAAATCCCGAAGGTCAAACCCTATATGTGCTATTGAAGCTCAACAAGAGTCTCATCCATATCTAAATCCTGAAGGACTGCTCTCTCGACAACCCTCTCTGTTGGCTCATCTGCTCCATGCTCTAACTCTCCCACTGGTTGAACTCGACCCAAATTTTCATTCCATTAAAACTTTAGTTTAGACTTGGGAAAACATAAAAATACAAAAACATGGATAAACCTTATAAAAATCAAAAAACATGATCGAAACATTCTTACCGATTGCACCCCACTTAGAGCCTTCTGGTAAAGCTAAGTTTATATCTCCTCAGAAATCGACACCTGCATATGCATAGTCATCAATGGCGATAATATGTCGCCTGAACTAGGTGAAGAATGTAGTCGAGAACATGATGGACGATTGGCCTGCATGTCTAGCCATCAGTTCTACTCATCTCTGCATCCTTGGATCTCTAGGGTTAGATACACCTAGCGTCACATGTTGAGGCTGCATCAGTGGAATCCGCTCTAAGGCAAAATAAATGAGGATCGAACCATAGCTGAAATTTTTATTCCTTCCACCCTTTGCCTTGCTCAGTTTTTATTTCATTTGAGAGAGTACAACTTCAACCCATTGAAAACTATTGGTTCCATGCACTCTAGCGCATAATGCATATAATATCTGTTCCCTACATGTAGTGTAGTAGTACCAGCAAGCTTTGTGATCATGAATAAGATGATTCTCAATGGAAAATCATGAACGTCACGGATGTTTATTTTCCCATCCTTACTAAGCTCTGCCCTTGGATAACAATACTGCAAAATGTAGTCTCTCACCGTCTCTCCTCCAAGAGCAGACCCTGAAAGAGAAATGGGTAGGCCTCTCCTTGACAGGCCTGTTAGAAAATAGATATCCTACACTGAAATTGGGACCACTTTGTTCCCAATATGAAATGCCTCAATTTCCGGATCCCATGCACGAACAAGGAACTCCAATAGTTCCATCTGTTGCCTCATGCCTGATAGACGGGAGTACTTAAATAACCCACAATCCCTAAGGGCTCTTACAGTACCTGGATCATTAAGGGAAATCATGTTTTGTTCTTCATGCTCTCTTTCTCTCCAACTAATTGTCATTTTAGTCCGATGAATCCCTGAAATACAATCGTAAGATTCATTAAGACCCTTTTCATGCAAAAAACTAGGCTAAATTTGGGTACAATGCAAGAATAAAAAATGTGAATTGTGCCCAACGAAGCCTTGGAAAAGAGACAGTGCATTGCATATGCACCTAGCCTTCATTTCAAGTGCATTTCGACACAAGTTTCGACATCCAAGGGTACGTTGCCCTCTTTTGATAATAGATTTACACTAAGGGGCCCAAATCCCTAAAAAAATTCAATGGAATGAAACAAAAAGACTACTAAAAGAAAGAGGAGGTTTACGGCACCAACCTAGATCAAACGATGACGAAAACCGTCCACAAAATCGTTCGCAATCAACAACTGAAGTTCGGGGGCAAAAACAGGTTTAGAGCTCCAAAATGCAAATGGTAAAAATTAATAGTAAAACTCTTTTAATTAGTAATTTGATTATTTTCAAATCATATTTATTGATGTAACTATGGTTTTATTCAATTTTTATCATGAAACATGTATTTTTAATCCATTTGATGTTTTTCTGAACATGTTTGCAACTGATAGCAGATTAGACGTGCACATTTATTTCAATAATGATTTGACCACAAAGCATACTTTTATCCTTATTTTTTGAGCTTTGATAAAAACGAAAAAGGACTTGAACCGCACTTTTATCTCTTTTTCGAGCTTCTATAACGGCGAAAAAGGAAACCCTGGAGTCTTATTTTAGCTCTTTTCAGACTTCGATAATGTGAAGAGATTGTTGAGCACTTTCCTTTTCAAGCTTGTAAAAGTAAATGAATTGATATCTACTCAGTATAAGTTTAACCCTTTTCCGAACTGAGATAGATTATTTTTTGAAAAACGAAAACCTTAGTCGAACATGGCTAGGAGGTTCTCTCAAATATAATTTTACACTTTTTCAGATCTGAGCGACAACTTTATGAAAAAGTAATTATGGAGTTTTATTTTGTCCTCTTTTTCAAACTCTCTAAATATGAAAAAGGATCGGGTTGTCACTGTCGTTAGGCTCGTTAAAACATAAAATAGCGACAAGCTTGTCGATCATGGCAAGAATCAAGTTTCATTCATCGCTAGACTCATCAAATTATTAAATAGCGATACATTATTTTCTCGAAGGGTTGAATTATAGATCAAGCATATGTTATCCTCCTCAGCTTGTTAAAAAATAAAGAGGTATTGGTCGACAAATGACCAGGGAAATTTTGGGAAAGTGAACATAACTTTTACGGTAGCAGGTCGCTCTTAAACATGAAACTTCACTCCATCATCGTGACTATTTGGGTTGGGTAATATTATTGACGGTTCATTCATACCTATGGTTCATCATACCTTCACTTCGATTTTGGGTCAATGCTGCCAACTCATCTCAGTGTCGCCGATATGTTCAAGACAAGTCATCCAGTGAATATTCATCCTTCTGCAACACTCATAAACCTTCATTCTCATGACAATCATCCCTGAAAATTTCTATATCAAGTCACATTTTGTCTTCAAAATTAGTAACTCCCGTTTCACGATAAAGTGGCTTCCTGTCGACATAAAATCATCATCCAGGAAGTTTACTTAGAAACATTATCTTCCAGTACCATGAGGCTTGTTACAGCATCGACAAGATCCTCACTTCCAGACCTTTGACCGAAAGATTTTTGTTTTGCGTTTGACATCAAATCATCTATTCACGCCTTACAAAATGTACTGCAGTACCTTGAGATCTATTCACATCAATGGTGGCTCTCTCGTATTTGTTAACAACTCACATCATTGGCTAGTAATTTAACGATGTCTTACCATGTTCGACTACAAATCATATATTTGCATGGCTAAACTTGTACCCAAACGATCGAGTGAACGAGATAAGTAGACCCCGAATCTAGTTTCAGCCATCCAAGCAGCGATTTCAGGACTGTTGTACACATCATATGTATGGTGACCTTACATACAGATCGTCATCCGAACATGGGCCTATATCTATAGGCATGTCTGTATTGGGCAACATTCCAATGTAGACGAATTTTTGCACCATGCACATGTTATTAGATAGTTTATGTGCTGAGCATGGGAATGCCTCCCTCATAAATTCGTGATGAAGATGAAAATATCATGATGTAATGTATTGTAAGATTGATGCAGGTAGCCACTCCGCTTCAGTTCCAGCCCATCACGTCGTAAAGCATCTCATTCAAAAAACATTGTTATTATTTTGACTTCATGCTTTAGGGGGCAACTGTTATAGGTCAATTTGGGCATCATCCCCCATGACCTGGTCAAACTGGAAATCATCCCAAAGACCAATGAAGTAGTGTCTATCATCCCCTATTATTTTAGTTTCTACATGCCCTAAGAGAAGAAAAAATCATTCATGACTTCTCTTGTGAGATTTCCAAGGTTTTAAGTATATGTTATATCACTTATGAGCTCACCAACGCTGCCTCTCAAGGGACTAACTGCGTTGCATATGCACCTCCCTCCATTCAAGGGTTCACTACAATGCACTTCCCGACATTCAAGAGTGCGTTGGTCAAATGGGAGCGAAATTCTCATTGTTCTGGAATCTCCACATGGCCACTGCCTTCTAGAAGAGTCCATATGTGTCAAACTTCAAATCCAAGTGTCCATCTAACACCTATGAATTTGGAAACATGTCTTGACTATTATTATAAATATCATTGATTGAGAAAATACCTTCAGTTGCCCTATAAATTGAGCACATATCCTAGTGCTAGAGGAGGAAGAATTTTGGTAAAGAAATTTTGTTGGATTCTCAATTGAGAGGGTGATAGAAGTGATATGCTGGTGGTGAGATGTTGATTGTGACGAGGCTGGGATGAAGCTGGAGCTGGTGACATCAAATCGATCATTGGTTGTAACCTCCCCCTTCCATTCTTTAATAAAGATTGTTGTTCATTTTCCCATAAATGTATCTGTTTATGTTTCTATTTCTCATAACACATGTAGTGCACCCTTGAATGATATATATGTTTCATGTTTAATCGATATAACTGATTAAGATAAATATGCATCTGTATATTGCAATCTCTTTGTTGTTCCCTGTTTATACTTACAGGAATCAATCTGGCGATCTAAGTTGGATTAGAGGTTACAGTAAAGGCGACAGAAGGAGAATAGGAAGCACTTGGATCACAAGTAGGTCCTTCTATCTTTTTGTGTGTCTATTTATTCTTAGGAGAAAGTGATAGCAAAGTCTTTAATCTGTTGTTCTAAATGCATAACACCGTATTTAGGGAATTTGATTTATCCATATATCATAATTCAACATAACACATGGATGCATATGTCAACATCGCAGAGAATCCAGTAGACATGTGCAGTAGGCACCAGCAGTCAGAAGACTCTGATGACAAATGCATTATACTGATTCAGTTGTTTGGAGGCTATTCAGTTTCAGAAGTGTTGCATGCAAGAGTTGTATGTGCGAACAACACTAGAGAGGTGTTGCATGTGCGAACAACACTAGAGAAATGTTGCATGCGCAAACAACACTAGAGAAGTGTTGCATGCAAGAACATTCCAAAAGGTACCAGATCAGGACAAATTGATTCCTTTCTTGTTGAGAGGGAGTGTTGAAATTTGCAACAAGAAACAGTGAAATTGGCATCCAGAAACAACATGACAGCACACACACTAGTGTGGGATCACAGGGCACACAGTGATGGGTCCTAGCGATACATTAGTGTGCAAGCCAATTTATTAAATAAATTGGAAATGTGTCTAATTTAATTTTCCCTTAATTAAATTGGACAATAAATTGTAATCTTATTTCATAAACACTTGTAATAGTTAACTGAGTGTGATAGCCTCAATTAGTTCATGAAATTCGAGTTGAGGGTGGTTGGTGAGGCATGTAGAGTGATTCTATTTGTTTTAGAGTCCAAGTTGCAATTAGTGTATTAGTTTAATGCATGATAAATCAGTTAACTCAATTAAGTGAGTTAAAATCAGTTTAATTAGTTGTAACTAATTGTTGCATAAGTGAGAGGTCAAGGGAATTAGATCAGATTTAATTCACATGTAGTGATATGTTGTTAGGTCCTTATATTACTAGTGTAGTCACTTATTGTTGTTAGTGTAGCTCCATTATTGTTATTGTTGTACCCTTGTAACCCCCATATTGTTATTATTGTGCCCTTACATTATTATTGTTAGGTCGGCTAGTATTATATTGTGACCCCATGGGCTCCTATATAGAAGGAGGTTTTATCATTTGTATCATCCAAGGATTTTCATTTATGTAATGTAAAGGAGGTTTCCCCCTCGAAGTGGCTTATTTCTAAGGCGTTGATCTCTCTTTTCTTCTCTTTTGGGAGCTGGTTTCATAAAATTTGGTATCAGAGGTTTGGATTCTAGGATTTTGCTGCTCCAAACAGGTCATCATGCCATTTTCACTATAACTTGTTTTCTAAGAAGGTTCAAAAGCTAAAAATTTTATCACGTGAAACCAAAAGCCCGAGGAACCTCGTATAAAAATTTCAGATCTCGGTTTGTAATATTTTCAAATATATGATCTGTGGAAGGTAGGGTTTGTTTAGGCTCCTGAATTTCATCTCAAAGAGATGACCGTGGGAAAATCATCATAACTCTCTCTCTAAGCATCAGATTGGAATTATGTAAAAAGTAGCCAAAATTAAATGGCCTGTAGTTTCCTGTATATCAATTTTAGAGCCAAAGGAGAAAATAGTGACACGTGGCACGCCGTACAAGTTCTCTCTACTGAACCAATCCATAATTAGGTCATTGTGGGAGATTGGGAATAACTTTGCATTGAAGAATCCAAATCAGGTCAGACCTGAGGAATTCGAAAGAAGATTTAGAGGGCTACTACAGGACCAAATTTCAGATATTAAAGATCCGAAATCATAGATATTATTCAGTTTCAATATCTAGCTCCTCAAAAGCCAGAAAAATGTGTGGATTTTATTTTCAAATTTCATAAGTCTTGTTTGAAAAAACAGTTTGAAGTGATTCCAAGGGCATATTGAAGCATAGATATTAGCAGTGGGTTATAAAATTCCCCCTAAAAAGAATTCAACACCCATTGAGCCTTCAGAAGGCTCTATAATGACTCATGAAGACTAAGAAGTGCAACATGACATATCAAAATTACAAGAGCAAGTGCACCAAATTTTTCTCTCGCAAAGAGCAACAAAAAATGAAATGGAAGTTTTGTAGAAAGGCGTGGAAGCTAAGATGGATGGTTTGAAGAAGGGCATGGAAGCTAATATGGATGGTTTGAAGAAAGGAATGGAAGCTAACATGGATGGTTTGAAGAATGGCATGGAAGACATGGAAGAAAAAATGGAAGGTTTGAAGGAAGGTTTGACAAAGTTGATACAAGAAATGATTTCTAATTTGTAGAGGAAACTCATGATGAGAAAAAAATAAATTTTAATCGTGATTTCATAAACTTGAATGTTGGATGGAAGACCCACCATATTCCAAAGATCGATATGGGGAATTTTGATGGCAAGGATCCCGTAACATGGATACTACAGATGGAGCAATATTTTGATCTCAATAATGTGCAAAACACACAGAAGGTACGCATTGCAACTTTATATTTAGAAAAAAATACATTTGTATGGTATCGATGGCTATGATCCCGTAAAAAAATTGTCACTTGGTCAATTTTTACGGAGGAAATGATAGCACATTATGAGGATACAAAGAGCAACGACTTTTTTAGCCAATTGATAAATCTTAAGAAAAGGGTTCAGTGGTGGAGCACATTGAGGACTTCCAAAAATTTAATATAAGGGTAATTATTAATGAATTAAAACCCTTCTTCAAATTCTTCATTCAATTGTCCTGAAGATGGATCCCCGTTGGGATTCGAAACGTCGACAAATGTTTCTTGATACTGTGGATAATCCGGGAAGCTCTCCAGAAGGGTAACTAATATTCCAGAGGAACACAGGATTGATGTCTTCATAGGGACTTAAATGATAACATACAACATGAGGTTCGCGTTTCAGAACCTGATTCATTGGAGAAGGCATTCAGGTTGGCAAGAAAAATTGAATGTAAAATTATGGCGACAAGTAAACCTACCACTCACATCTATAAAGATGGAAGTGTTGCTACTCCTAGACTTCCACAACCTACAAGGTTGACACCACAACAATTGGAAGAAAAAAGAGCAAAAGGGCTTTGCTACAGTTGTGATAGAAAATACACTAAAGGTCATAAGTGTCTTTGAGAAGAAATTATTTTACATAGATTGTGAAGAGGAGGAATAAAATGAACAAGAAACTTCAAAATAAGAGGATATCCACTAGGAACCAACCCTAGATCAAGAAGAAATGAGTATGACCATATCGTGTAATGCATTGGCAAGAATTACCACTCCTTAAACTCTCAAGATAGAAGGACATGTCAATAAGAAAAAGGTAATAGTGTTGATTGATTCAGGTAGTACCCATAATTTTATTCATTGTAAGGTAGCCAAGAAATTTAATTTTTTCTTATACCAAACACCAGAATTTCAAGTGATGGTTGCAAATGGAGGAGTTATAAATTTTTGTGGAAAATTCCATAATATCAAGCTAACCATGGGGTAATATGTATTGAATATTCCAATGCTTTCCATTCCAATGGGAGTTGTTGATGTTGTACTAGGAGTACAATGATTACAATATTTGGGAACGTTAGCTTTAAATTTTCAAGAACGTTTCTTGAATTTTTTTTCAGAAGGAAAGGAAATCGAATTATGGGGTATCACAGGGGAGCGGGGAAAGATAATAAGCTCTATTTTGATGAAAAATCTTCTGAAGAAAGAAAAATGAGGTGTAATTGTACAATTATGCTCACTAGAAGTTCCCACATCAAAATCATCTATTTCTCTAGATCTCCAAAAAATCTTGGACAATCATTCCAAGGTGTTTGAAACTCCCAAGGACTCCACCTATTCGTGATCATGATCATGCTATTCATTTGATTCAAGAAATGTTCCTCCAAACATCGGAGCTTTACGATATCCCTTATTTCCAAAGAGTGAAAATGGAATGTATGATTGCAAAAATGTTAGAGGCTAGTATAGTTCAACCTAGTCAAAGTTCTTTCTCTACTCCAGTAGTATTGGTTCACAAGAAGGATGGATCATGGTGCATGTGTCCGAATTATAGGGAGCTAAATAAGCTCACTATTAAAGATAAATTTCCCATTACTGTGATTGATGAAGTATTGGATGAATTACATGGAGAAATGTATTTTACAAACTTGGATATTCATTCAGGATACCATCAAATTAGAATTAAGACTGAAGATATTATGAAAAAAAAGCATTTTGAACTCATGAGGGTCATTATGAATTTTTGGTCATGCCTTTTGGCCTTACTAATGCAACTTCTACATTTCAAGTATTGATGAATTCCATTTTTAAACCCTTCCTTAGAAAATATGTGTTAGTATTTTTTGATGATATACTAATCTATTGCAGGTATTTGAAGGATCATGTTCAACATGTTGACAGGATGCTCAAACTATTGGAGGAGAAACAATTATATGCAAAAACCTCCAAATGTTTCTTTGGAGTAAAAAGAGGTCGAATATACGGGTCATATTGTATCTCACGGGGTGTTAAGGTAGACCCTAACAAAATTAAAGCCATTAAGGAATAGAAGTCCCAACCATAAAGCGAGTCACGAGGATTTCTCAGGTTAACAGGGTATTATCACAAGTTTGGTAAGAATTATGGGAGAATAGCAGCACCTCTAACAACATTATTGAAGAAAGATGCATTTTCATGGATTCCTGAAGCAACTAAGGCCTTTGAACATCTTAAAGAGGCAATGTGCCTAGCACCAGTCTTAGCTACGCCAGACTTCACAAAAGCCTTTATTATGGAATGTGATGCCTCGGGAAACGGAATTGGTGTTGTTTTAATGCAAGAAGGAAGACCCATTGCTTTTGAAAGTCGTTCAATCAAAGGAAAGTATTTACAAAAGGCTATTTATGAGAAGGAAATGTTGGAAATACTACATGCACTAAAGAAATGGAGACCTTACCTAATGGGAAGACACTTCAAGGTAAAAATGGATCATTATAGTCTTAGACACTTTTTGGAACAAATTATCTTCGGAAAACTGACAAAAATGGGTCACAAAGATGTTGGGTGATGACTTTGAAATCATCTACAAAGGAAGATAAATGTTGTTGCAGATGCACTCTCAAGAAAGAATGAAGAGGTGGAAGCATTTCTTTGTGCCATTTCTACTATCCAACCAAATTGGATAACCGAAGAAAGGGATGAATGGAAGAAGGATGAAGAAGTGTGGACACTCATTCAAAAGTTGCAGGAAGATCCTAGTACATCCGATACATTTAGTTGGAAAAATTATTCCTTATGGTACAAAGATCACTTATATCTTTGTAATAATTCCCAACTAAAAGAAAAGATTCTTTTGGAATTGCACACTTCTCCTTTAGAAGGACACTCTGGATTTTTAAAAACTTACCACAGGGTGAAGAAAGAATTTTTTTGGGATGGCCTTAAATCTGATATTCAAAATTTTGTGGCGGAATGTTTGGTTTGCCACCAAAATAAAGTTGAGACAATTAAAACCCCAGGTCTTCTTGCAACTATCCATTCCAAGTCAATGTTGGGAGGAGATTTCAATGGATTTTATCACAGGTTTACCTAAGTCCAAAGGAAAGAGTGTCATCATGGTGGTAGTTGATAGAATTACCAAGTATGCACACTTTTGTGAATTATCTCATCCATTTAAAGCAAGGATAGTTGCTACTGCATTTATGGAAACAATTCAAAAGCTACATGGAAACCCAAAGATTATTGTAAGCGATAGAGATCCCATTTTTACTAGAAATTTTTGGATGGACTTATTTTCTTGTTTGGGTACTCAACTAGCTCATAGCTCATCTTATAATCCTCAATCCGATGGTCCGAAGGAAAGAGTGTCATCATGGTGGTAGTTGATAGAATTACCAAGTATGCACACTTTTGTGCATTATCTCATCCATTTAAAGCAAGGATAGTTGCTACTGCATTTATGGAAACAATTCAAAAGCTACATGGAAACCCAAAGATTATTATAAGCGATAGAGATCCCATTTTTACTGGAAATTTTTGGATGGACTTATTTTCTTGTTTGGGTACTCAACTAGCTCATAGCTCATCTTATAATCCTCAATCCGATGGTCAAATTGAGATAGTGAACAAATGTTTGGAAGGATATCTTCGTTGTTTTGTATGTGATAAACAAACACAATGGGTCAAGTGTTTACCTCTAGCGGAATGGTGGTATAAAACTTCCTTCCATACTACAACAAAAATGACCCCATTTATGGCACTTTATGGATATCATCCACTGTCCATCACATCATCTTTAAGAGAAAATTCTAAGGTTCAAGCAGTGGAAGATCATATCGAACATCAACAACAAGTTCTCCAACTCTTAAAGGATAACCTAAATTTGGCACAAAATTGAATGAAACAACAGGCAGATCAACATCACAACGAGATAAGTTTTGATGTAGGAGACTGGGTAATTTTACGGCTACAACCATACAAACAAATGTCCCTCAAGAAAGCTAATAAGGACAATAAATTATCACCAAAGTACTATGGTCCTTACAAGGTGTTGCAAAAGATTGGTACTATGACAAAATTGGAGCTTCCTGCTTCTTCACGAGTGCATCCAGTTTTCCATGTTTCATGCTTAAAGAAAGTTATAGGTGACAAACTTATAGTTCAAACAATATTGCCAAAACTTGATGAGGAAGGAAAAATCATATTGGAACCTGAAGCAGTCATGGAAACAAGAACTCGACAGCTACGAAATCGATCAATTTCAGAGTATCTCATCAAGTGGAAGAACTTTCCCACTGAAGATTCTACATGGGAGGATGAAAATTTTATACATAAGCATTCAGAGCTACTCAAGCATTGAGGAGAAAGCTTTTTTGAAGGAGAGGGGCATGTTAGGTCCCTATATTACTAGTGTAGTCCCTTATTGTTGTTAGTGTAGCCCCCTTATTGTTATTGTTGTACCCTTGTAACCCCCATATTGTTATTATTGTGCCCTTACATAATTATTGTTAGGTCGACTAGGATTATATTGTGACCCCATGGACTCCTATATATAGAAGGAGGTTTTGTCATTTCTATAATCCAAGAATTGTTCATTTATGTAATGTAAAGGAGGTTGCCCCCTCAAAGTGGATTATTTCTAAGGCGTTGATCTCTATTTTCTTCTATTTTGGGAGCTGGTTTCATAACATCTGTCAAGTGACTGATGATTTACTATTAATAACTTCATGCATGTTAGTTTTGATGAAGACCCAGTTGAGACAAAGGTAAAGGGAAGTTAACTATCAATTGTATTTTTAGCAAACTTCCCAGATGAAATTAAAACACCATAGGATTTCCCATGATGTTTGTGTAGTCAAGGAAGGCTTAAATTCCTAAAGAATAGGGATTGCATTCCACATGAATTGTGTGAGCAAGGCAGGCTGAGCAGAGGTTGAGAATTGGCTAAGTACTAGACCAATTATGTTTGGATTAGTGTGAGACAGTCAAGATAGTGCAACAGACTCTTGTGAGAAGAGTGCATTGTATTGTTTCACGATTCCTTGGTTCATTATACAATTGAGATAGAGGGGTTTTGAGCAACAAGATTTCCCCAAGAAAAATATATGTGTTGTGGATTGATTTGCTTGTTTCTCTTACTTGGTGGGATTGTGCGATCATGTTTAATTTCTGCGTAATTAATTATAGAAGCATTCAGTATCTTGCTCTAGTATATTGCATGATCAGGTTGAATCCATTGGAATACATATTGTTTCTATAATTTCTACACATGATAATGTAAGTCTAATATTAATGTTTCGTTATTGATTATTTTGTTAAAATATTGTTTTCTATCTTGAAGGATATTGTAGGAAAACATGATTACAATTGAGGAAAGTTCAACTATTGGTATTGAAGTCAATTCAAATTATTTATGAATTGAGTAAATGGTTTTGACAATCCTTGAAAGGTCATGTAGTCAAGGTCTTCACATCATCACCCTGAGATTAAAAGGCAGCAGTGAAAGAATATAACCTGATGTTCATGTTTTTAATCAGATATCACTTTCATAGAGGAAGTTATGAATAACTTGAATCTTTGATAAGGCTTAATATGTTTCCTTCATTGATGATGTTTAGAGGAAAGTGATGTGCAAAATTGATGGCCCGATCCCTATCACAAAGAAGATGGCTCCATGATACCCACGAAGGAAGAAAGCTCGATATAATGAGATGTGAAGGAAAGAGGGAGCCATGCAACTATTTCCATAAAGAACTGGTAGTTAATGCATGTATGAAGACAAGTTATAAAGCTTGTGGTGACGACTTCCCAAAATTATAAGGAAGTCAAGAATATGCTCTATATTTGAGAGTAAAGGAGTCTCCTTAAATAGGAGCAAGGATTTATTCCCTAATAAAGAGGGAATGGTGATTTAATCTCTGGTTGAGAGGGAGCGATGATGAACATCACATTTGTATTCTCTTCTTCGTGTGTCATTCACTTGACCGAGACTAATAGTCATGAGTCTAAGTGAAGGCCATGGAGGGAGAATGATGGGTGGAGGATTGGATAAGCATCTGTGATTTCCTTGAGGATAGAAAAATCCAAGATAAGAAATGGACTGACACTCTTTGAGGATTGGACATGGATCCAAGACAAGAGTGGTCGTAGAGGACCAATACTATTTGAAGATTGGGAATCCAAGATAAGAATAGTCCTGAAAGGACATACATAATGAACATCCAGATGTGGTATGTGCCTTATAGAGGTAGTGTGGTATCTCACATAAAGCCTCCCAATACTTTGCTCTTGTATATAAAAGAGATTGTCAAAGTTAAGGCCTTACTATGTTGACAATGTTGGTCATGATGTTGATGCTTAAATATGGCTTACCAATCTCACTCTTCTTACGAGAACTCTTCAGTTTGAGAATAACCATGTAACAGGGTGTACAATTATGAATACCTCCCTAGTTAAGAGGGAGTGCTGGAAAATGTAACTAGTTTTTGTCGTCAAAATTGTCATTGTATTCATGTCAATATGGATATCTTATGTAATGAGCAAAAGAAGAAAGAAGAATTATTACTATAAAGCATGGGTCTCATGCTTCTTTTGATTGGTCTTCTAGGTAAAATATGTTCTTCATGCTTCTAGGGTTTCTCATGTCATAAGATTTATTTTCATGAGTCAAGAGAGTCAATCTCATGTATATAAGACCCATTTGGTCAATATGTGTCATGCAAAAGAATTTATTTTGAGTAAAGACAATCAAAATAAGCCTCCCAGCACAATTCAGCCCTGCCAGAGATGAGTTGGCCCAAAGAGGGCTATTTGACGTCCACATATTAGTGTAAATAGAAGCTGCTCAACCTCATTTGTAGCACCACTCAAGCAAGTTCGATCTCTTGGACAATAAGTGTGAAATTCAAGAAGAAAAAAACTGGAAAACAAGAGAGAGAAAGTGAAGTCTAAGAAGGAATTTAAATTGAAGTATCTGCCCTAGATATCTCACATGTGCGAAGTTCTGAAGATGCTATAGGGCCGAAGTTGAAGATTCATTGCAAGTCCAAAATTCTGAAGCTGGGGACCAAAATTTTGAGTTTGGTGCAGTTCTTGAAGGGTTTGACTCTTCTTGACTTGGCTGGAATTTGATCTAATTGGAAGGACTTCTTGGAGGGCTGACTTGGTGTAGGAGGAGGCTTTGGTCTTGAGGTTTGGGTCTTGGTTTTCTCATTTGAAGCAGATTCTATAAGAAGAGAAGAGATTTTACGGGTTTTCCCCTTGGAGGGGTTTTGCCGTGGATTGGAGCCTGATCTTTGTGTCTATTTTCTTTATGGTTTTGCTCTTGATATTTATTTGATGAAAATATATAATAAAGAAACACAAGAAGATAAATAAAGTTCACAAACAAATATCAAGGAATAAGGAGAAATTGAATTAATAGTTGCCCTACTACATTCTCCAACATTAATGACTTGTTGGCGTAAGGTTATATACAATAATATAAAACTAACATGTGAAAAACTGTTGATTATTACGTTTATTAATATAGTTAAAAATCTCATTTTAATCACTTTTGAATACCTTGTTATTCCTCTGTTTAACATGTATAAGCTTTTATTTCTCATTGGAAAAAATGATAAAACCTAAATAATTTAACTAATGTAAGTCCATTTTAATTGGTATGTAATAAACATGATGGATATAATTCAACCATACACTATAATCAACCATTGTTAACCAAAATTTTCAAGTCCCCATAACACAACCGGTTGAGGATGGGCCTTGTCAGCAAGGTGACCTAGGATCAAACCTCGCGGGAGGGAGGGGGTGGTTGTGCCCTTTGCTAGGGGGGAGGAGACATGCTAAAAAGCCAGTTAGCTAAAGGGTTGGTGTGGCATAGGCTGGGTGCAATCCTCGAGTGGCTTTGACGACTTATATGCCCCTAGGTTGCGACTCCTCAAGCCACAGGTCGAGGATCACATACAACTTGACAAAAAAAAACCATTGTTGACCAAATTTAACCAAACCCAACTTACATTCAACCATAATTAACCATTGTAATTTATACTCAACCAAATTTAACCATCATACTCAACCATAGTCACTTTTACTCAATAATAATTAATCTTTGACACTCAAACATGTTTAACTATAGTAAAAATAATCAATTAGAATCAATCACAATCAACTAAATATAATAATATTCTATAATCAAATAGTTAACATTAAGAACCATAATGAACCAAGGTCAATTATTATTAACAATAATTAGCCATAGTCAACCCTATCAACATGGTCTACTTTAGTAAACCCTAGTGATCATCATCAATCATAGTCAACAATTGTCAACCATAGTCATCTATTGTTAACCAAATTTAATCAAAGTCAACCCATAATCAACCATAGTTAACAATTACTACTCAACCATGTTTAACCATCATACCCAACCATAGTAACTTTTTGTTAACAATAGTTAATATTTGACACACTTAGACACATTTAATTAACATCATCATTTTTATAATATCATCTAGTACAAGAAAGATGAAAAATTATGGATGTGAGAAGTGACATTTGTAAACTTGAGACATATATGAGAAATGAACCTAAGCATTATTCTTTTTTTTTCAAGTCTTGCACATATAAGTGCAATTAGCATTATTGACTTTAGTTTATATTCAAAACAATACCTTTCAAATGTTTGATCCTCATTTACACACTTGAACTTTGTTTTATGTACCCAATTCATAGTTTGGAAGGATGCACACTTTCATTGCTTGGTTATATCCGAACATCATCATAGGAACATAATCTGCCACAAAATATTGGCCGATCAACCTTAAATAAATGTGAGTCAATACATAGAATCTAAAAGACATATCGCAAGCTTCTTTTCCATTGATGTTTCCACTTAAATGCATTAAAATGAAGAGCTCATTTACACTCTATAGTCTTCCAAATCTAGATTTGAAGAAACACACACAAATCTTAGTGTTTATCCAAAAACTTCCATGAATCATAGTGATTGTTGGAAGAAAGAGTCGCCATGCTTCCAGTTTACAATATTATAGTTTCCTACTACTGATAAAATCACTTTTACCCAATACCATTTTAGAAATTTGTCCTTTCTCATGATGAAGGAAAGTTTAGAGAAGTACAATGTGTCACATAGAAACAAACTCTTCCTCATAGCAAAATGTCATGACAAAGGAAAATTTGAAGGAATGTGATATGTCATAGACAAAGGCATTTTAGGTACGATATATATTGTATTGTGATGAAAAAAAGTTTGAGAAAGCACAATGTGTTGCATGAAAATAAACTTCAATGCAATGCAACTTGTCACGACGAAGGAAAGTTTGAAGCAATGCGATATATCACATAGAAAGTCTTAGAAAGCGCAATGTGCCACATAGAAACCATTGTTTCCATAATGCATAATGGCTTGGCAAAGAAAAAATTGTACCAATGTGATATGTTGTAGCCAAAGGTATTTCAATTGTGATACATGTTGTGTTGTAATGAAGGAATGCTTGAGAAGTGTCACATGGAAAGAATCTTTGACACAATGTAATATATCTTAGCCAAAGGTCTTTTAGGTGTGATATATGTTATGCCAATGATAGATTTTTTACAAAAAGTGTTGTGTCACATGCAAAATTTGTTTTGACACAATTTTATATGTCACCACGATTGAAAATTTGGAGTTATTTGATATGTTGTAGCCAAAGAAATTTTATGCTTGATATGGTGAAAGTAGGCAAATTCCAAGAAGATGAAAAAAAAAACATTTCCAAGAATGCACTATGGTGTGGTGCATTTTTGCTACAAAGATATAAAGTCTGTGGAGTTGTGATATTGCAAGGGAAGGATACTTTATACTCCAAGATATGTTGTGACAAAGAAAACTTTGAATTGATGCAATATGTCATGGCTTAAGCATTTTAAGTGCGCTTCACACACTTGTCTTTCTGTGCCCCCTTTAAAAACATCCTTTTTTTTGTAGCACTTGGACTAAAACTTTGGTGTTATATGTTGTGACCTTGAGATAAAAAGTATGAAGAGATGCCATATATCACAAGGAAGTTCTTTTAGAAAAATTTCCTTTCTCACAATGAAGGCCAATTTGAGACTATGTAATGTATTGCACAGGGAAAAAAAAGCAGTGCAACATGTCGCACAAATGAAAAGCTTCGATTGATGCGATATGTAGTGATGTCGCATGAAATAAAACTTAATGAAATTTTTATGCAATGTGGTACGTCACAGCTAGACAAAGTTTACAATCATGCAAACCAATATCACTAGAGAAACTTTATTTCTATGCAATACATCACATAAAAACAAATTCTCCACTATCATGACATTTTGCATCAAGTCTTTGGATATATAAAGACACAAAAAAAAAATTTCATGGTATACATAAGGAACAAATTTATGAATCAACATGTCACACCCAAGTCTAAAAGAGGTCACATGAAACCAAACCTTCTTTTAGTATAGTGTGTGTAAGCAAAAAATTTCATACAAAAAATACATGTAAGACTATTGTTTTCTTAACTAGTCAACATAAGACAAAGACTTTACAGTGTGATACACAGGCTGTCACACTCAAAATTAATTTTATCATGACACAACATCTTGCACTCAAAATTATTTTGTCAGTAACATATCATGTCACATTTTATCTATGTGATTCACTGCACTTTCTCAAACATTGCTTCATGAATGCAAATGTAAACTTTTCAATATTTCCTTCACACGAATACAATATTGTCAATTTACTGATCCAATTTCAAGAATAAAACGAGTCAACATTTTCACATTATTAATTTTTTTTTTTAGACAGTGTGAAAACCTATCATAACTTAGCTGTCAAACCAGTAGCGAGGACAACCGTCATTGGCTACTATCGACGAATGCAGACTGACTCATCACTATTATTCAAGGAAAACTACGTCACCTGGAATTACCCATATTAGTGATCTATAAAGAGACAAACTTTCACTCTTGCTAGATGCCTTTAGGTCTTGAAGCGTTAACTTGTTTCCTTAAGCTCGAAAAAAACAACACTAAAAACAATTACTAACTTAAAAAATATGAACAATACATTTTAAATGATCCAAGTAAACAGTCTAGGAATCTTTTCCATGATGACAAAGTTAAATAAGTTTTTTGCTATGATGACAAAGTTAAATAAGTGCAAGGTTGGATAACCAATTGAGCTGCTTCGGGACTTGTCATTGAAAGAACCAAATAAAATATTTTAAAAGTCTACGAGGCTAAAAATAGCTTATAAAACAGATTGCTTCTCCACATGACTATTGGACCTTTGAATTTTGATGTAGATTATTGCCCATTAATATATTATATAATATTTCATGAATGTATTATATAATATTTTAATAATAATTACAGTTGATCCATGTAGAGGAGAATAACGAGTACCTTTTCTTCCCATTAAAAGGCCAAGAAAAGAAAAACACATTTATGATAGCGATTCAGAGTATAAACAGAACGTGAACACACTCATGATTCCGTGAGATAGCTCTCTTCCTTGCTGAATTCACAATTCCGCAGACCGCCTGAATTACAGGCCATTGATCGATCGATCGAGGAGCAGGAGGAAGAAGAGATATGTCGGGGCAAGGGCAACGCCTGAATGTGGTGCCTACGGTGACGATGCTAGGCGTGATGAAGGCGCGCCTGGTGGGGGCAACGCGCGGCCACACCCTCCTGAAGAAGAAGAGCGATGCTCTCACAATGCAGTTCCGGCAGATTCTGAAGCGCATCGTGGCCACGAAGGAGTCTATGGGCGAGATCATGAAGGCCTCGGCATTTGCCCTCACGGAGGCAAAGTACACCGCGGGGGAAAACATCAAGCACATCGTCAGGGAGAACGTGGACTCCGCCACGATCAGGGTCAGGGCCAAGCAGGACAACGTGGCAGGCGTCAAACTCCCCAAATTCGAGTACTTTTCAGAGGCAGGCAACGGCGGGGAAGGATCCACAGGAAGGAGCAACGTTCTCACCGGCCTCGCCCGTGGCGGGCAGCAGGTACAGCTCTGCCGAACGGCTTACATAAAAGCCATCGAGGTCCTGGTTGAGCTGGCCTCGTTGCAGACCTCGTTTCTGACCCTCGACGAGGCTATCAAGGCCACCAATCGCAGGGTCAATGCTCTCGAAAACGTGGTCAAGCCCAGATTGGAGAATACCATCAGTTATATCAAGGGGGAGCTTGACGAGCTGGAGAGGGAGGATTTCTTCAGGCTGAAGAAAATTCAGAGTTATAAGAAGAGGGAGCTCGAGAGACAGATGCAGAGTGCTAAGGATTTTGCCGAAGAGCAGGTTCTGGAGAATTTTGCGCTTCAGAAGGGGATTCCGATGGGTGACGCGCACAATCTGCTGTCTATGGAAAATGAAAAGGATGAGGATATTATTTTCTAGAGGTAATCTAGAAGTTAAAACCCACAAACCATCTGTTTTGCTACAGAATTCTGTGTAATTTTTACTCCAATAACTAGCTGAACTTTCTCCGGCATCGGAGAGTCGGATCTACAACAGAAATTTCAGTATTTTTACACCGAATTGGCTTTTATTCCACTTTGAAGTGAGCGGAACTTGTTTTGGGCTTCAGCCATAATATTTTTTTTTAAATTTAATTCTACAGTATTTGTCAAGAACTTCTATTTGATTCGTAGCGATTTTTTTTGTAATTTTAATCCTATTGGATGTTTTTCAACTTTGAATTTAAACCCAATAAGTATCAGAACTTCCTGTGGGATTTGAGCCTGGTCTCCGCAACAGGAATTTCTGTGATTTATACCAAATTGGCTGTTTTCTAGCTTCAAAAGCAGGGGAAGCCTTTATGGGCTTCATCCCAGCTGTTTGATTGACATATTTGATTCTTAATTTTACCAAATCTGTCAAAAACCTGTATTGGACTGTAGCAGACTTGTGTGTAATTTTACTTCATCTGCTGTATTTCAATTTTGAAATTACATGCAGGACTTGAGGCTCTGCTCTGCAAGATAGGTTTCTGTGATTTATGCTCAAATGGCTGTTTTACAACTTTGAAACTAGCAGAACCTGTTAGGGGATTCAAGCCAGATGTTTTGTTTGGCGTCACTGATGATCAGTTCTACCATTTTTTAACTCAACTGGATGTTCATGAACCTTGAAATTAAACCCATTACGTAACAGGATTTATCTGGAATTTGAGCATGGGCCTCCGCAATAGGATGGTCTGTGACATACCCAATTGGCTGTTTTTCAAATTCGAAGTTAGCAAAAGTTCTTACAGGCATTGGCCCAGATGTTTTGGTTGATGTATTTGATTATTAATTGTACCAAATCTGTCAAAAAATTGCATTGGAACTTAGCATGATTGTGTATATTTTTTATCCCATCGGCTGTATTTCAATTTAGAAATTACACCCAGGACTTGAATTTCTCCTTTACAGTTTTCTATAATTTCTACTCAATTGGCTGTTTTTTGAATTTTTTTTGTTTTGTAGAATTTCTCTGAACTAAACATGCTTCTCGATTCTATCAAAATACAAAGTATGTGACATGCATTTTATCCAAAAAGGGCCGTATCAAAGACCTCGACAAACATAATTCCAATAGCTAGAATTCTTAATCAACTGATCAAAATGGATGCCATGCAGGGGTCAATTCAATGTTTTTTGAAATTACATTCACTAATTAGATTAACTTTCGCTGGATATTGAATCTCTACTCGGCAATAGAATTTTCTGTCTTTTTTTTGCCAGTTGGCTTCTTTTCAGCTTTGAAATTAAACCCAATAATTAGCAGAATCTTCTCTTGATCTTGAACCTCTACCGTGCAACAAAATTCGCTTGGATTTTAAGTTTTAACCCAATTGTCTGTTTATCAACTTTGAAATTGAACCCAATAATTATCGGAGCTTTCTCTGGGACTTGAGCCTCTCCTCTGCAATGGAATATATGTAATTTTACCCAGTTGGCTATTGTTCAACGTTGAATGTAAACCTCAACATTTGCAGAACTGCTGTGGGCTTCAGCCTGATGTTCAGTTTTATGTAATTGATCATTAATTCTCCCATATTCATCAAAAACTTGCATTAGAGATTTAGCAGATTTTTCTGTAATTTCTGGTAGTTTTTTAGTAATTACTAATTTTAGATACACAAATCATATCATTGTGCCTTGGCACTCCAGAGGATTGAAGCCTTCTGCCAGTTCATCAAGCAAAATCTGAACCTATCTACTGCTCCAAAAAGTGCTATTAATACAGTTGTACCTCTATATCTTGGCAACAGATGCCATTCATAAGTAAAACTAATAAGTAAAAACACAACAACAGTCCACTGTTATTACAATCTTCCTCAGATGTCTTTTGTCTAATTAGCCAAATTAAAAATAGCACAAGAACAAAATGCACGTAATGCTTTCTACCAAAACCAAAAAGGACAGTACATGTTTCTTTCATTCTGCTTCTCAATAAAGTGGCATGACCTCTTCAGGAAGAGTGCCCCACTCATTTTGTTCTGATAATATTAACAGGCCGTCATCCACTTCCAGTTCCCTTTTGAAAGTTCATCATCTTTCTTGTCAGGCTTTCTGGTAGTGTGTTGAAAGGAAACCTCTTCAAACTTGTTCCTTAGATCTTTAATTTTTCTTGATAATCGGGAAAATAAGTAAGTTCTCAAATTTGATGATGCCGTTTGCCCAAAATCTGTTATCAGCTTTGAATCTCCCAAAATTTGCAGATTGGTTTATCGCTGTCTGCTTTTATTTTTAACAGCACCCACAGAGCACATAGAGCACATAACTCTAGAACTCTGCTCTGTTGTTCGAGCTTTGACCAAATTTGCTTTGTAAGATATGAATAAAAAATTAGGATGCCACCAGATCCACATTCATTGGGTGTTTCTTGGCCCATTCCGTCAAAATACCCCCCAGGCTTTAGTATGGTTAATTTCAGGAACTTTTAAGATCCTGGGAGACCTAGCCTCTTTGTGCCAAATTCCTTTATATGCATAATTTACCTGACAGCTTACTTTTATTGGAATTAAATCCTTCCCTCGAAAATCATATCATTCACAGTGAGCCAAAGTGCCCATACAACTGTACTTGCAATGCCCTATGATCATGAACTGTTCTGTCCATGCATGTATTAATAGATATCCAATTGAGAATTTATCAAACTTTACAAGTATACCTAATAACTAGCTCTGAACAGAACTTACTTGGGACTTGAATCAGGGGTTTTATTTTAAATAGTTGATTATTAATTTTACCATATTCGTCAAATGATTGTATTGGATCTGTAGCAGAGCACATAATTTACTGTCATATGATTCATGTTTTTATTGGTCCGTTCCTTAGTATTTTCCTTGCTTCCTTGTGTTTGGTATATAGAATTGTCTAATTTTTACCCAGTTGGCTCTTTTTCAACTTTGAAACTAAGCCTAATAATTAACAGAACTTGTTCTGAGCTTTAGCCAGATGTTTTCATATATGTGGTTGATTATGAAGTTTACTATGTCCACGAGCACTTGTTGGATTTTCGCATTATACTCTGCGTAGCACAATGCTCCATTCCTTGACGTTTTCCTTGCTTCTTTGTGTTTGTACCTATTGATAAGGTTTTGAGTTCAGGCAATGAACAATAAGATTCTGTATTGCCAGTTAGAGAATAGATAGTGTAATCTAGATTCTAGCCTGCTGATGATACTGAATTATTCAAGGTTCCACCAAGGCTCCGAGACGAGGGGATGCGGGTGTGGGGAGACTCACAGGGGGGACGTGTGGGAGTACTCTCAAATTTTAGGGAAGTTTACGGGGGACGGGGAAATGTCTGGGTATATATATAAAATTCATATTCATATCTAATAATAAAAGCATATATATATTGATCCATACGTAATTGAATTAAATAATGAAACACATTGATCCATATTCATCGTTCGTACTGATACATACATCATTCATCCATACACCACGAGATCCAATAATGAAATATATTGATTCATATTCATCATTCGTCATTCTAGAATCTATATGATTTAAAAATTAAATTTATCATTCATCATTATTGAATGTAACTTGATTTAAAATTTAAATTCATCATTCACCATTCTAGAATCTAATTATTACTAATCAAAATAGACTATAGTAGATAACAATGTTATCGGAACTGAACCGGTGATCAAAGCGAAAAACCTTTTGAATCGAGAACCGGTCGAAACTGGACCAGAATTGATAAAAAAAAAGAACCAAAAAACCAGTTGACCAAAAACACCTAAAATATTCAAATTTTAAAGAAAATTATATATGTTCATGTGTATGCATATGCATCCAAACCATTTATACACAAATAAACAAAATTTCTTATATATATATATATATATATATATATATATATATAGCATGTACGGGTGCACAACCAAAATAGCACCGAGTGTAATCCATCTCTAAACCGAAAATACATCAACAAACAAACTCTAGATGGCCTCTGGCATCCAAAAAAATCATGCTACAACAAATACCTACGTATCATCAAAATCATTACCTATATTGGGATCTTCGTCATTGATATCACCCTCTAAGCATTAAAATAAGATAGGAAAATATAGCATGTCAAGTCAGGATTTTGTTTGAGTGATGGGTACATTTTTAGTAGGGGTAATGATAGAGGAGTTATACAACCAATGGCACTAACATCAAGGTACATAAAGGGCTTGGTGCTCTTGATTAAATATTAGTTCCATACCCTTGTACATGACAATCCAATGGGAACGTTGCAATCCCCTCGATTCTGAAATCCTGAATTTTTTTTTTAAGTTTGTTGGATTTTGAGTGAGATCTAAAATTCTACTTTCTCCATATGAAATCCAATGAGATCAAAACCACTCTCAAACATCCTGAGTCATTTCATGGTAATGTTACTTTAAGAATTTAATATTACTATGAATTGCATAGCAATAATAGGGCCATAGGCTTGAATATTAGGCTTCCCCACACAAACGTTCTTGAAACTCAAAAAGAGGTGCTTCCAGGAAAACCCTTTTGGGGAGACACGTCCCCCACTCTAGGGAAACATTCCCCCCTGCGTCTCCCCATGTCTCCCCAAAAGTGGGATGTGGGGAAACATTTCCCTAGTCGTCCCCCCGTCCTAGGTGCATGGGATGCGTGGGGTGTGTGCACCCCACCCTAGGGGACGCGTCCCTGTGGAACACTAGAATTATTTTGTATTTTCCCGGGGAAATGTGTTGTTGCCCAGATTTGCAAGCAGTGCAATTTCTTTCCTATGATTTGAATGGATATGTTTTTGGTACTTTTATCTATGTATTCCTCTAGGTACTCAACAATAATATACAATCAAAGAACGTGCCCAGTCAATGTTAGGCCTCTGGTCCTCGTTTGACTTACAAGGATCATCTATGAAGTATTCAATTTCATTAGTAAATCTTGTATGTGAACAAAAAACATTCTTGTATGCCTATATCATTTAATGGTTACTTTTTTCAGAAGTCACCTTTTTTTTCATGTGTAAATTAGTCTAATTGAGTACATCATTACGAGTAAAGCTTTTGATTCTTGAACAATGCTTAGATTCTCCTCTGCACCAAATCCTTAATCGACCCGATAGTCGTGTTTAACAGATAAATGTTTTTACTATCCATAATGCTCAACTGTACAGATCCAATTTGGAATGTCCCCTCCTGTAGACCACATATTAACTTATATCTGAGGTGATTAAAATTATAGCATTTTAAATCAACCTTTGAATTGCCTAACAGTCTTAAAGATACAGGATGAAAGGCAAGTTATGGTTGACACCGTTAAGGAAAGAACTTTGGAAAGGTCTTCTGGGTTCTATTATTATGCAAATAATTGCTTGCATTCATCATAGAAAACGGAAAGGCCACATAGATACATTCAAATATTAGTTTTATCTTCATGGTCAATTTTGTGAATTTATTATGGTACTTGTTTATAATATTTTATGGAAAGTAAAAGTAATTCATGCGCACAAGCTAATGTTTTACAAGGGGATAATCCACCAAAATTCCTTTTATATGTTTGCTTGTACAATCAACGTTCATAAATTTTTTTCATGGCAAGCTACCCTTTAGGTCAGTTCATTGTTTCTTCACATTGGTTCTGGGCTGAGACCAATGTTATCAGAACCCAACCAGTCATTGAACTGGAAAACCTTGTGGATCGGGAACCGGTCGGAACCAGAAAAAACCCAGTTTACCAAAAACACATACAATATTCATATTTTAAAGAAAAAACAGATATATTCATGTGCATCTATATGAATCCAAACCATTTTTACACAAATATGCAAAAGTTCTCATTTATATAGCAAGTAATATTGCATATAACCAAAATAGCACTTAGTGCAAAACATCATTGAACCAAAAATGTTACAAACATCAAGAAGCAGACTCTAAAAGGGTTTTATAGTCCAAAATAACATCATGACCATAGTATTATACTATAACCTACAATACTACAAGCTACATCTACAACAAATCAATGATCAAATCATCAATCATCATCAGAATCATCATCCTGATCATCCTCCTTAGCCTCATCTGAAGAATGAGTAGCATTCAAGTCTACAATGGGATTATGACTTGATTCCCGTGGCCCTTGATTTACCCTCTAAAATTTTGGAGAAATTCAGCTCCAAAATCCTCTGAAATCAACTATATAGAACCACCCCCCCCAAAAAAAAAAAGTCTTCCCCTAGTTGCAAAAACCACTGAAGAAAATCGAAAGATCTCTGGGGAAAAAAAATCTTTGAAGTAGCTCGAAAATCTGCCAACCCAACAACTCTCCAAGACTCCAATCAACTCTTAAAATCTGCAAAAAATATCCCTCAAAACAACCTTATAAAAAACTCTTTGAATTCTCCTCGACGAACTCAGCTCAAGAATTGCAAGAGATTCGAATGAATAGTGTGAGTGAAATAGAGGGGGTGGGGGTGTTCAAGTAGCTTTTAATGCCCAGGCTTGTGAACTGGTGAAACTGGTCCGGACTGGTTCAGTGTCGAAACTGGCCAATTCGGTGCAGAAACTAGCCAGTTCGGTGCTGAAACTGGCTGGTTCGGAATCGAATCGGTCATTTTCGGTTCGGAGGGCTGGTTCAGACTGGTTTTGCCTCCAAACGATCAAACCAACCATTTTTTCACAACCGGTTCGGTTTCGATAACACTGGTTGAGACAAATTATCACATTTTGAGGTCAAAAGGGATCTGTTAGATTTTTCACCTAATAACACCTCAGTTCATGTTACCCTGTAGAGATTAAGGGGAGTTTCCATTACTTCTTTCGAGAGCCAGGAAGATTCCACAAATTTTTCCCAATACCTAAACCATAAGTGTCTAACTCTTTTCTTGAGGGAAGCTCTAGGTCTCAAGAGGCAACTTTTGCGGCGTCCACCCAAGGCAAAACCCTATTTTGCTAATCACATCCTTCTTTCCTTGGACCTTGGCAGCAGATGACTTGACTATAGGTAATGTGCAAAATCCCATGCGACATCCACTCTCATATTGGTGTGACCTGACACTTATTCTAAACCAGTGTTGCAAACATCCTGATTTTATCGCGAAATCACGATTTTTTGGCCTAGTCGATGTTTGCCGATTTTACTGATATTTTGATGGTATCTTAATTTGTCGATGTTTGCTGATTTTTATCGATATTTTCCCAATTTTTATGATCTTTTGGTTTTCTGGACTCTTGTGGATTTTATTTCGATTCTGATGTTTGCAACATTGTTCCAAACCCATAACTAATAGAATGGTACCTACCATGGCTTTGGGGAGGCTTTGTTCATGGCATTATGTTGTGGCTCACCCCTTCGCCATGCCAAGTACTCATAGGTCCATCACCAGATTCTTCCTGATGGCCTTGAATGTCAGAAAAGTTGTGGTAGACATTCCAATTCCACATAGGATCACACAACTTGTTGCCGCCAGTGTAGGTTTATCTCTAGAAGTGTAAATATTTGAAGATGTTCTATGCTTGATGCAACTTTACTTTTATCTCCAATGTCAGTCAGTAATCACATAAACAAGAAAGTAAAGTGCTGATAGAACATACCAGTAGATTGACAGAAGACAAGCTAGAAAAATATAAGTGTGTTGGTGTGTTATGGCGGTCAACAGGTTGCTTCAACCAGCAAAGTCTCAATACGGTTAGCCAACTAGAAGTGTCACACACATAGCCCTTAAAGACAACTCATCAAAAATCAACATAATTCAACAAAATAATTCCACATCTAGATTTCCGGCATCATCCAGATTTATGGCATCCAGATTTACAAAATCCATTTCCGGCATCATCCATATTTACGGCATCCATTTCTGGCATCATCTAGATTTACGGCGTCATCCATATTTACGACATCCAGATTTACGGCATCCATTTCTGGCATCATCCAGATTTACGACATCATGCATATTTACGACATCCATTTCTAGATCATGAGGATGTGTGTGATGAGATGATTGAAATGTCCTCCAATGTTGACTCTATTTATATCAATCACTGAGGGTGTGTGACACATTTGTTGGGGGTGTAAAACCTTAAGGCTGACCTGCACATATTTTGAAAGTATTAAAAATAAATTCAAAATAAATGTTTTGCTCATCGGATCAAGTTGATCTTTAGATCGATCTTTCACCTCTTCGAAAGAGGAACCCGATAAAAATATTGGTGTCTTCATCTGAGCATCACAACATGGAGTTTGGACCTAGTTGTCCAATTTTAACACTCCCTCTCAACTAGGGAGAACTCCATCCACCGTGCAATCAAACATTGTGCGTCATCCCACAGTAACTTGCTTTGCTGGCCTCTTTATTTCAGAATAGAAGTGGGTCAGTCACAAAGACATCATTCCCGGCTGACAGATTCAACCCAGAGGTCCGAAACCTTTATAGGACTCACAAAGAGTCTCATACCAACCGGGAGTCGGTTTATCTGACCCGAAGTCAGTAGGAGGTCCGAAACCTCACTTGGACTCAAGAGAGTCATATATACTAACCCGAAGTTAGTCTCACTAACCTGAAGTCAGTTGGAGGTCCGAAACCTCACATGGACTCAAAGAGTCACATACCAACCCAAAGTTGGTTTCTCTGAACTGAAGTCAATAGGAGGTCCGAAACCTCACATGGACTCAAAGAGTCACATACCAACCCGAAGTTGGTTTATCTGACCCGAAGTCAGTAGGAGGTCCGAAATCTCACTAGACTTGATCCCAGATCAAGTGGTTGGACACGTGTCATCCTAGATAGAGAGTACGACAATCTTTGATGTGTCCATCAATCTTTGCTACTAGTCTCTAGCTTTTCCCACCTCATTGGCCAAATGAGAGGTACTTCCCATGAGTCCGGAACTCAAATGGGTAGGATGCATACGGGGCACAGATCATGAGAGGTGAACCAACTCAATCATAACGGTGGGGCCCAAGCACACCAACAAGGTTCGACAAGCCTAGCCCTGCGGTTGCTTATAGCTCCGAGAAGCTATCCCCAAAGCCCCCCATAGCTCCCAGAGCTCATCGTCCAACAGGACCCTCAGAATAGGGTCATTCCACGATACCAAGATTCTCACGGAAGGTTAGGAACATGACCTTCCCCAAGCGCATTGTGAGAATATCCGCGACCTGCTCATCAGTTCCTATATGATCGAGCCTTACGGCGCCTCATTGTACCATATCCTGGATAAAGTGGTACCAGCCATCAACATGCTTGGATCGTTCGTGGAACACGGGATTCTATGACAAACGAATCCCCCTCTAGTTATCACAAAGGATAACGGTGGCATCTAGCACATGCTCGAACAACTCACTGAAGAGCTTTCGCAGCCATACATGTTACAATGTATTCGGCCTTACGGTGCTCAAGGCTACCGACTTCAGTTTCCTGCCTGAAGCAGATCTACTTGTGAAGTAGCATCCAGATGTGCTCTTGCGACCCACCACACTGCCAGCCCAATCAGTATCAGAATATCCATGGAGTGTCAGAGTCTCGGCAGTGTATCTCAGCCCATGGTCTATCGTGCCTCAGAGATATCTCAAGGGTTTCTTGGCACCAACCCAGTGAATGTTATGATCAAACATGTGTTGAGTCAAAGTGTTAACTGCACAACATACGTCCGGACGGGTGTTCACTAAGAACATCAGGGCCCCTACGAGTTGAAGATACTCAGTAGGATTTGCTAGCATGGGCCCAACGGCGCTGCCACTCAACTTCTTAAAGTTGAGCTCCATTGGTGTCGACACAGACTTACAGTCCATCATACTAAATCTTTCCAGAAGCTTCACAATGTATTTTCCTTGAGAAAGGAAAATCTCGCCAGGTCTCTGCCAAACCTCCAGGCCTAGGAAGTAGTGCATTAGTCCTAGGTCCTTCATCTCGAACACAGCAGCGAGCTCCCCCTTGCATTGAGAATGAGAGGGACAACACCTGTCAGGAAGAGGTCGTCCACATACAACACCAGAATGAGAGGCTTCTCTCTATCAACCTTGAAGTAAAGGTTCAGATCAACATTACTACGAGGGAAGCCTGGCTTCACAAGGTAGCTATCTGTCCTCTCGTACCAAGCTCTGGGTGCTTGCTTCAACCCATAGAGGACTTTCTTCAACCTGCAAACATGGGTGTCCCGATCCTGGACTTCGAACCCCAGAGGTTGCTCCACATACACCTCTTCCTTTATTGCACCATGCAGAAATGTGGTCTTCACATCCATCTGATGAAGACTCCATCCTTGCGTAGCAGCAAGGGTTATGATAGATCAGATGGTGGTATATCGGGCCACAGGTGCAAATATATCATCATAGTCTATGCCTTCCTTTTGAGAGAAGCCATGGGAAACAAATCTTGCCTTGAACTTTTCAACACTTCCATCAGATCCATGCTTGATCTTGTAGAGCCATTTCGAGGTGACAACTGCTTTGTCCTTCGGTCTTGGAACCACATCCCAGCCATCATTCTTCATTATGGACTCATACTCTTCATGCATAGCCTCCTTCCAGACTTGATACTTTACGACTTCCTCAAAAGATCCAGGCTCAGATTGTACAATAGTACTCATGGCTGCTAGATACCCTTGGTATCTACTTAGCTTCTTGCTTTCACAAATGTCCCCCTTTGGGGCCATATGTCCCTCGGCATCCTTGAGAGTGTCCCTGAGCCATGATGGTCTCTTCTTTATTGAAGGAGGTGGATCAATCGGGTCCATTGGTCCTTCAACATCGGGCATCGTCTCATCCTTCGGTTCTTCTTGATTTCCAGGCCTTGCTTCATGATCTTCCTCAGATCTCGAAAGATTGACTACCTTCCTTAGGGAAGCATCTTTGTCAAAGGTAACATCGTGGCATATCTCCACTTCCCTTTGACCAGGCACATATACTTTATAGGCTTTCGAAGTTTTGCTGTAGCCCACAGACATTGTGGTCTCCCTCTTGATGCTAGCTCCTCTGCAAAAGTTCTTGAACTCGTTTGTCTCATATAATAAGAACATCCTCCCAAGGATGTCACGGGCAGCATACCAGACAGATCAAAATGTACTAATTGCAAGACATCAGATGTCTTTGTGACACTTGAGGGGAAAGGTCCCCTTGTATGCTTTCCTTCGACACAACCCTGACATACACCTTCATGATTATTTGAGAACTCAGGCATCCCCGTCACCACCTTCCTTGCTTCGGGAAGGGCCTTGTAGTGAAGTTGTTCAAACCTTCGGTGCCATAGTTCAGTTTGTCGGATAGTATCACATGTCATCGCTCCCAATGGACTTCCTCCGACTTGGTAGAGTGTACCAACTCTAAACCCAATCGTGATAGCTTCCTTGAATCTCTTCTTCCACATGCGCACCTTCCATCAATGAATGCCACATTGAAACCTTTGTCTTCCATGGCCGAAACAGACACAAGGTTCTTCTTCAAATTAGGTACATATAGTACATCTTGCAAGCGGAGGACTTGACATTGAGACAAGTGGAGGGTCACAGTCCCTGTCCCTTTCACGGGATGTGTGGCATTATCTCCAAAGATAATTTGTAGATTAGTATCCTTCTCAACCATATCAGTAAGTGCTTCCTTGAACCCAATGATGTGCCTTGAGGCACCACTATCTATCAACTAGACATCCATAGTGTCGGGTGGAGATGCAGCAGAGAGGGCAGATACAAGAATGAATTCATTTCTTTTATCATAAAAAATATTTGATTCCTCATACCTGGAATTTCTTGACCTTTTGAAAGGTTGCCCATTTCTGCCGGAGGGAGCCTTCCTTTTCTTGACCTTCTTGAAAGGGCATTCTCTAGCATAGTGACCTAGCTCAGAGATGTAGGCAACCAGATTCTTATGAATTGAGTCCCTGATCATCAGCTTTGCTTTGATTTCCCCCTTCTTGTACTTTGATTTGGCAGCAACAGTTGTAGTGGATGGAGGCTCTTGGATTTTACTCTGCACATAGTCCATGACATCTTGGTCTTCCAAATTAAGATCCAATTTCATCTTCCAAGCATTAAGTCATCCTTCCCAGTCAATTTTTCATCAGGCTTAAATCCAGTGTAGTTTGAGGAACCCATCCTCTTCTTTAGTGATTGCTACAAACTAGGGCTTTGTCTTCACCTCAGCTCTGATAACATGTAAATTTTTGAAGATGTTCTATGCTTGATGAAACTTTACTTTTATCCCCAATGTCAGTCAACAATCACATAAACAAGAAAGTAAAGTGCTGATAGAACATACCAGTAGATCGACAGAAGACAAGCCAAAAAAATATAAGTGTGTTGGTGCGTTACAGCGGTCAATAGGATGCTTCAACCAGCAAAGTCTCAATACGGTCAGCCAACCAGAAGTGTCACACACACAGCCCTTAAAGACAACTCATCAAAAATCAACATAATTCAACAAAAGAATTCCACATCCAGATTTCCGGCATCATCCAGATTTATGGCATCATCCATATTTACGACATCGATTTCTAGCATCATCCATATTTACGGCATCCATTTTCTGCATCCTCCAGATTTACGACATCATCCATATTTACGGCATCATCCATATTTACGACATCCAGATTTACGGCATCCATTTCCGGCATCATCTAGATTTATGGCATCATCCATATTTATGACATCTATTTCTAGATCATGAGGATGTGTCTGATGAGATGATTGAAATGTCCTCCAACGTTGACTCCATTTATATCAATCATTGAGGGTGTGTGACACATTTGTTGGGGGTGTAAAACCTTAAGGCTGACCTGCGCATATTTTGAAAGCATTAAAAATAAATTCAAAATAAATGTTCTGCTCATCGGATCAAGATGATCTTTAGATCGATCTTGCACCTCTTCGAAAGAGTAACCCAATAAAAATATTGGTGTCTTCATCTGAGCATCACAACATGGAGTTTGGACCTAGTTGTCCAATTTTAACAGGAAGATATTATCAGACAGTGTATTGACCCCTTCTCAGTGATTGATGACTCTGTTGGGGAGTTCTCTTTTTTTTCCTCCCCTCACTTTGCTTCTTCTATTTGGATGCACCTTGATATTTGTATTTTATGTTCAACATGGGTTTTTTTATCTCAATTAATTTTTTTAACTATGGGCTAATACTGTAGCTTCTTTTGCTCTTTGTAGTTTATTGATAGGAGTTGCTTTTGCACTTTCACTATGTATTGCACTCGTTGTACTTTTGAATTCTGTTGACCCACTATTGTGGTCATTCGTTGGATTTCATATCCTCTCTTATTAGGATTTCATATTGCAAAGCGTAAACATGGCAAAATATTTAATGACAAAACCTTAGCATGCATGGTGAATGGCCACGCTGAGCTATATTTAGCGCTAATCCTTGTTGAAATCACTCACAAAAATAGACAATAGATTAGATGAATGTGATATCCATTTCCATTAACAAAATATACATATCAATACATTTCACCAACCCTTGGTTTTCATCTTCCAAGAGGTCTCTTGGACTTCTATGACTGTTGGCATTCCTCCACGCCAATCATAACAAATTAGGTGTCCAACATTCCCCCCCCATTAATCTAAAGGGGTGTATGTGAGTCCAAGAAGAGAGCTAAAATACAAAAGTGTATGGCAACCAATGGTTGGATGTGCTCTTCGAAATGGTGGTTTAAGGAAGACGATAGACCAAATGAAGTAGCAGAAGCTAAAGTCTTCTATTGGTGGTGGTTTAAGGCTGACCACCAATTCTGGAACTTGGCTTGAAGCAGTTCCTGGAACAATTCCGAATCTGGCTAGAAGTTGAAGTCTTCTGCGAAGTGGAAGTGCTCCCCGTTGATGGTATAAAGATGACCACAAACTGATGAGATGCATAGTAGACACTGAAGTCTTCTACAGGTTGTGGTTTTAGGTAGGCCACCAACCAAATCATGCTCATGAAACATGACTTTGTCTCAGGCTATAGCTCTGACTCTGACTTTGACTTACTCTAGCTCTAGGATTTGGCTGTAGGCTTTGGTTTAGGCTGTGGCTCAGGTTCGCTCGATATATATTTGAAGCTAGTAGTTGACCATGAATTCCCCCTTTGTCAGATACAAGGTGAGAAGATGAATATATCTCCATTGCAAAATGTGTCAATACTCGAGATTGAACTCTGAGGTATGGCCGATATACCTTCTTGGCTGTTGAAGATTATTGCCAAGAAGGGATCCATCCAAGGTGAATCTTTCTTCTTGTAGGAGTCTTGTCTCTGGAACATCTTGAATGATGAGTATGTTTTCCACAATGCTCACAAGGGTGAAGATCAAAACACTGATCTTTCACATGGCAAATCTGATCACAATGTTGGCATTTGACAATATGAAGTGGCTATGGAAGAAGAGTAGGATGTGGAACAGGTGAAGATGAACTTTCTTGAAGGAACCCAACACTCTGAAACTGAATTGGTTTGGAATAGTCTGGAATGTGAAAGAACACATCATTTTCATATCCGAGAATGGTTTTGTTCTTGTTGCTGATAAGTTCTTTCCAAGGTCTAATGATGGGCTTGGGAAGTGCAAGCTGAACCTCTGCATCTTCATGTAAATTTGGTCCGGAAATGTCTTGACTGATTTGATCAAGTGTTGGTTGCTAATAAGAGTATTTTTCAAACTCAAAAAGAGAATTGTTCTGAACAAAAACTAGTTCAGAATGATGACTTTTCTGTTGTAGTTCATCTTGTTGAAGATGAGATTCAAGCTGCAGAAACTCAATCTTTTCTTGTGCATTTTGTAAACAGATTTGAATATTAGTGAGATTGACTTTACTGATTTTGATTGTATCATGAACAATAAAGTGTATTGATTTATTCAATAAATCTGATGCCTTAATTATGGCCTTTTTCTCAAAGCACAAAAAACACTTGCTATCAACTTTGTAAAGAGTGTCGACTTCAACGAAAAATGCACCTGTTTACAATGTAATTCAATTAATAAACTTACAAAAAAACTATTTGCAAATTACTAATATTCAAGATTTTGTAATTGATTGCAATATCGGTCCAATTAGAATCTACGTGGAGAAGTGTAAGCCTTCAAGGTGCAAATGAATACCTAGTGTTGGTTGATGTAACTCGGGCATGTGTTCTAGCCTCAGGTGGTGTCAGTGAGGCTAGGAACAAAAGAGTAGAAAATATCTCCAAGCCCAAGTTATTCTTTTGTATGTAAATGTCTTAATTAAATTAATTAATCAATTTTAATTATTTTCCTAAGTTTAACTTGGGGAAATAAATAAATTAATTAATAATAATTTAGACATGGTCGATTTTCCTCTAGAGACTTCTAGTAAGTTTCTAAGTGATCTTAGCCATCGATTAGATCATTTCCGATCTAGATCTTGGCCGTTGATTTCTCAATGAGAGATTATATAGGAAATTGATGGGTAGTCTTGGAGATCAGTTCATTGCAGTGAAGAGAGTGCAGTGATAGTGTAATGATTGGCCCCATGAGGGTTTGAAGCAATAAATATTTTCGGAGGTTTCTTTCATCAATATTCTTCCAGTTTCGAGATCCGGAGGAGGATTTCTCTCAAAGTTATTCTGCAGACAAAGAGGCTGAGATTCCTAGGAGAGATCGTACGAGATTACCAGGAGGAGGTTGTATAAGTTTCCAGTTTAGCAAATCGAGATTTCTATTTGCAGAGCGAATTGCAGGAAATTAGTACGATTGCAGAAAAGGTGGATTGCAGGAATTCACAGCAGATTGCTGGAATAGTAGTGTGAATTGCAGGAAAGGCCGTGTCAGGTTGCAGAGGGAGGTCGTAAGCCTTCTAGTGGTTAGATCGACCTGTGGAGGTGAAGAAATATTTTGCCGAAGCTTTGATGTGGTTTGGCAAGCAATTGTAATATTTATCAATTGCATAACTTGTTGAAGATAATAATAAAATCCTCAAATTTGAAGAACTGGTTTTCCCTTTAGGGTTTTTCAGGGACGTTTTTTTGTCCAAAAATAGTGTCCATTTTGTGATTGGTTTTCTCAAGTTTTCTATCAGAGTTTTTGGAGTTTATTTAATTGGTGAAATTTGTAGTTGTGTTTTATTCATTTTTGTAGTATATAATTTACTGGGACAAATAATTTGTTTAAAGTTAGGAGAATAATAACCAAATTAACTGCAATGGAATTTTCACATGGTATTAGAGCAGATTTGGAGTGTGGGGGTTTACTAGAGTAGATCAATGCAAGGGTTTGGAAAAGGAAGCCAAGGGTTTAATACCTAGATCGATTTCCAGACTTGGAGGAATTTTACCATTGTTGTTTTCTGTAAGGAGGCCGAATTAACAAGTGCGAATTGCCTATTTACGAGTGTGTGTTGTTGGAGACACATTCGTTTTCCAGTTGCCAGATCAATTTTCTAGAGGTAGTGCGAGTTTATGGGAGGGCCAGTGCATAGTTCCAGTGGGCAGTGCGAGTTCATAGAGGAAGTGCGAGTTGTCGAATAGCAACTGAGATCACTTGCAAAAGGAGAACATGAGGTTTTCCAAGTGCTTTTGTTAGCTAGTAGAAGAGATCATTTTTATTTTCTCCCGAGGGCTTCAGCATGATTGAGGGATCAAGATAGGTTGGATGGTGTCAAGGACCACGTAGTTCCACATTTAGCGGAAGAAGATACAACCAAGAAGGTGTGGGATGCCATCAACAAACTTTTCCAGGATAAAAATATGAATCAGAAAATAATTCTAAGAGAGAAGCTTAGAAGCACTAGACAAAATAAGGGAGAAAATGATGTCCGTTATCTCACTCGCATCAGGATTGTCAAAGATGAGCTAGCAACCATTGGAGAGAAGGTCAAGGACAAAGAGCTTGTGAGAACAACTTTGAATGATTTTCAGAAGTAGTGGGATGTTTTTGCGCAAGTGATTAGTGGAAGATTTGATTTTCTTAGTTGGGAATGCTTGTGGAATGACTTCACACAGGAGGAGCTTTGATTGAGCCTTATGAAAGGAAACAGTGGTACTAGTAGTAGTTCTGAGCATAAGGGAGATGACAACGAGAATGTTACTATAGTGAACAAGGGAAACACGAAGAAGAGATCCAGCAAAGGGAGGAAAAGAAGAAGGACGTGTCGAAGATCAAGTACTATGGTTGTCACGATTTTGGCCATTACTGCAACAATTGCCTGCACAAGAAGAAAGGTGACAAGAAGGCCGAGAAGCAGGCAACGACAACCGCATATGAGCTTTCTAGTTGACTGGAGGATGAGTTTGCCCTCATCGCTTGCAGCAACAGTCCGGGAGAGCTGTGGCATAGTGAAATGGGCCATGTGGTATTCAAGGAGAGAGGTGTTGCAGATGTGAGCACGAAGCACGATGGTGTTGAGCGTATAACACCTTCCTCGCTAAGAGGGAGTGTTGGTTGATGTAGCTTGGACATGTGTTCTAGCCTCAATTGGTGTTATCAAGGCTAGGAACACAAGAGCGAAAAATATCTCCAAGCCCAGGTTATTCTTTTGAATGTAAATGTCTTAATTAAATTAATTAATTAGGTTTAATTATTTTCCTAAGTTTTAACTCAGGGAAATAGATTAACTAATTAGTAATATTTGAGACATGGTCAATTTTCTTTTAGAGACTTCTAGTAAAGTTTCTAAGTGATCTTAGCCATCGATTAGATCATTTTAGATCAAGATCTTGGCTATTGATTTCTCAACGAAGGATTATAAATGAAATTGATGGGCAATATTGGACTTCAATTCATTGCAGTGAAGAGAGCACATTGATAGCGTTAGGATTGACACTAGTGAGGGTTTCAACAACAGTTGAAGCAGTAAATATTTCTAGAGGTTTCTTTCATGAGTATTCTTCCAGTTTCCAAGATCCGGAGGAGGAATCCTCCTAGAGTTATTCTGTAGACAGAGAGGCCAAGATTGCAAGGAGATGTTGAAATATGTAACTAGGTTCACTCTTCATAATGACATATCTAATCACGATTTTATGAATTTATGAAAAGAGAAAAATATATTTATTATTGTGAGTCTTGAGGCATGGATTTCATGCTCAAGAAAATTTATTTTATAGGTCAAGCACCCATTGAGTGCTTCTCGGTTTGTCATAAAGTCCTTGAGTCATTGTCATGTATTAAAGACCCATTTGGGCATGTTACATATTGTAAAAGAAAATTTATTGAGTCAAAAGACCCTCCAAGACCTCGTCATGGCACAAAGATCAAGTTGGCGTAAAGGAGCAATTCGACCCATTGAGAAGCCTATATAAAGAAGACTTCTACCTCATTTGGAGACACTTCACTGTCACACACAAGTTCGATCATAAGGACTAGAAGAAGTGCGAAGAAGAGAAAGGAAGGAGGAAAAGTTGAGGTATTTTGGATTTGTTTTTGGGCTACTTCTCTCCACACGTGCAAAGGAATTAGGGCACACATTGTTGTAGTGAAGCCGAGTTGCAAAAGTGAATTTAGGTCTGAGTTGTAATTTTAGGAAGCTGAGTTCTCTAGAAGAGAGAATCTACCCAAGCGAAGAAGAGAAGTTGCAGTTTTTGGGCAAGTCGAAGTTGCAGTTGCAGTTTTTAGGCCAGTCAAAGTTGCAGTTTTAGGGCAAGACGAAGTTGCAGTTTCTGGGCAAGTTGAAGTTGAAGTTGCTGTGTAGGTCGAAGTTGTTGGAAGGAGAAGCTATTCAAAGAAGAAGCATTGACTTGGTCTTGGAGGGGTTCTGTGAAAATTTTTGAATAAAAAATTATAGAAACCCTACTGCAGTATCTCGATTTACTTCTCCTACTTGTGATTTAATTAGACAAGTTATTTTCAAAAAGTATTTAGAAAATATCGAAGTAAACACAACTAGCAACCTACACATTTATAGATCATTTATTGAAACATAGCGCACATATGACAAATGACACACATGATTTTTCAGACAAATGTCCCTGGAAAAACCCAATGCGGGAAAACTAGTGCGACAGTTCTGAGTGTTTATTATTATGAAGCAACAATATTCTGAGTACATCTAGGGTGCCATAATCCGGCTCACCCAATAGAGAAAACCTTGGCAAACAGAGATAAATGTGAGTTTTACCTCTCTGTAAGTCTTGGCTAATCCGGATCAGTGATTGGTGAAACCCCAGCTAGCTCTGTGTAGTCTCTACGCTGCCACTGCATGGCCCTTGCTGAAGGACTACGTCACCATTCCTTTGCGTTGATCAGCTTCTCCCAGAATCGAGTTTCAGCCCTGTCGGCTTAGAAACCCCGATTTCTAGCTAATTTCAGACTTTTTCTTGGAGGCTCTGCGCTGCCCTTGCGTGAGCACTGCGTCACCCTCTCTAGGGTCTTCATCACACCTTCTAGTGGTTGCGTTGCCTCCTCTGCGTCTCTGTTGCCCTTGCTCTGCTTTGTACTCTTGGTCCTCTGATCAATCACTGCATCTGCCCCTCATTGCTTCTTTGAATCACTCAGATCTAATCTTTGTCCGAGCATTGCTCTGTTAGAAGAATTCGATCTCTTAGACTCTGTGTGTGTTCTCCAACTGACCCCAAGCCTTCATTTAATACTTTTTTCTCGTTGAGAAATCAACGTCCATGATCTAATCACTAATCAACGACTAAGATTAGAGAATACTTGATCCACGTCACTTAGAACATTCTCACCACGTGTAAATTAATTCACTTTAATTTTTCAATTTCCCTAAGTTAGACTTAGGGTCCCCATTAAAAAATTTAATTATTTGAATAACTTTTACACCAGGTGGAATTTCTCCAAACGATTTTTGGGTCTTGGAGATCTCATGTGTTCTAGCCCCTCCACGAAGCTTCAGAGCTAGAGCACATCCGATGCTACCCAAAATCTCAACACTCCCTCTTAGTGAGGAATGTGCTCTAACAACACTTCACCATTGAAGCATCAACCTGATCTCTGGCATCGGTCTCCGCACTGTTGATGCTTGGCCTGCTACCCTCCATCCACTGCGTTGCTGCTTTCCGTACTGTTGCCCATGTCACTGCCACTGACACTGCCACATCTGTACTACAACTCCCTCTCAAATTTCTCCATCATGCTGCCCATAACATTGCCACTGCTAACTGCTGCACTGCAACTCAGTTGCTGAGAAGTAAGTCACTGAAGGACAATCACCCAACAAATGACAGACAAGTCAGTCTGGCTATATCTCATCACTGAAGCACCCTTTGCTGCTGCTCTATGCTGTCTCTCTGAAGCACTGCGCTGTCTGTTGTTCTGCACTGCTGAAATCCCATCAACCTTTGTGCTGCTGCTTCCATGCTCCTACTGCCACTGCAGTGCGCTGCTCCTCCCCAACATACTAGCACTACCTTTGTGCCAACCATGATCTTCTGCACCACTGACTTCAGTCATCCTGCTACTGTCTTAAGGCTCTTGTAGCTTGTATGTGATCCAAGAGTTTGGGCACCTCAAGGATCCTGCCTACACCATCTGTAGTTGCTCTACAGATCTATATCGCCCCACCTCTTCTCTCGAGGCACGTGAGCACTCATGGCCACATCATCTTCGCTTCCATTGTCCCCTCTAGCTGCTGCTGCCTTGGAATTTGAAGCTTCCTTGTCCTTCCTCTTAGGACAAGTACTAGCGAAGTGTCCAAGTTCGCCACGTCTGAAGCACCAAACCTTGTATAGGTCCTTCTTCTTCCCTTGCTGCCATTTTCCCTTAGATGCTAGGGCTGCATCTTCCTCCTCCTCCTTTATCTTGAATCCTCCGTTGTTGAATTCCCTTTTGGTCACCCTCCGGATCTCCTCCTATCGAAGGATTGCCCACATATCTCTCCAATTTGGTAGTTGTGCTCTGCCCAAGATACTCTAGACGAAGGTCTCCCATTCATCGGTGACTGCATTCAGGGCAATCCTCACCATGAGCCCATCATCCGAAGTTGCCCCCATGGTAATTAGCTGGTCTCGAATAGTCTGCAATCTGAAGAGGAAGGGATCAATTTCCTCTCCCTTGTGCATCTAGAACATCTGCATCTGGTTCTCCAGAAGCATCTTCTGCTGGACGAAGCTTCCTTGATACAACGTGGTCAGAGCTGTCCACATCTCATTTGCCGTCTTCTTCTCGACAATGTGTGGGACCACGTGATCCTTTACTCCATCAATGATCAACTGCTTAGCCCGTGCCTGATTTTCATTGAACTTCTTCAGAGCATCCGCATCGGTTGTCATAGCTAGGACATTCTCTGCGTGGTCTCTGATACTATACTCCTCGAGGACTATCAGGGTTATGGCTTTCCAGATCGCAAAGTTAGACACACTGTCTAACCTATCCTGATCTCTTAGTCTGTACGGGCCATCTCTGCTCAAACAGTTGAAACAGGTCCTCTTCTCCCTTCTACCATTGCTGCATTCAATAGAAGATCGGATCTAGGTTTCTTGGCGATAGAAACCCTCTAGAGAAACCGCTCCATCTGACAACTGATTTCCCTCCCGGAAATCCTGTGCCAATTCTGCCGAATCAACCCTCTATGATCACCCTCCTGATCGAATCTCAAATTTCTTGGCAAAAATCTGTTGAGGGATTGTTTCCCCTTACTTTGTCACCTTTGCTAGGCATTGTTTTGCATTGACAGAACCAATGCCCCACCAGCAACTTCGAAGATCAGAAGCTGCACTTCCAGCCCTGACAACTGGCACAGGGTCTCTCCAACACGGACTGCGTCACCCTTTAGGGTCTGCGTCAGCCTAGCATGAACCCGACAGGCTTTGCGTCTCCCACTAGGGCCTGCGTCAGGTCTGCGTCCCTTCTGCTGGGTCTGCGTCCCTCCTGGTGTTGCGCTGCCTTCTCCCGGATCTGTGCTGCTTCAGTTGTCCTTCCTGCAACAAAAATCTTCAGTCTCTTGCCTATGGCTTTAGCTTGATTTGCAATCGCTTTGATACCATGTGAAAATTTCTGAATACAAAATTACAGAAACCCTACTGCAGTATCTCGATTCACTTCTCCTACTTGTGATTTAATTATACAAGTTATTTTCAGAAAGTATTCAGAAAATATCGAAGTAAACACAACTAGCAACCTACACATTTACAGATCATTTACTGAAACATAGTGCACATATGACAAAGGACACACATGATTTTTCGGATAAATGTCCCCGGAAAAACCCAATTCGGGAAAACTGGTGCAATAGTTATGAGGGTTTATTGTTATTAAGTAGCAGTGTTTTGAGTACATCTAGGGTGCCATAATCTGGCTCACCCAACAGAGAAAACCTCGGCAAACAGAGATAAATGTGAGTTTTACCTCACTCTACAAGTCCCGACTGATCCAGATCAGTCACTGGTGAAACCCCAGCTAGCTTTGCGCAGTCTCTACGCTGCCACTGCGTAAGCCTGCGTGGCCCTTGCTGAAGGACTACATCACCCTTCCTTTGCGCTGATCATATTCTCCCGGAATCGAGGTTTAGCCCTTCCGGCTTAGAAACCCCGATTTCTAGCTAATTTCAGACTTTCTCTTGGAGGCTCTGCGCTGCCCCTGCGTGGGCTTGCGTCACCCTCTCTAGGGTTTGCATCACACCCTCTAGTGGCTGTGCTGCCTCCTATGCATCTCTGTTGCCCTTGCTTTGCTTTTGTACATTTGGTCCTCTGACCAATCATTGTATCTGCCCCTCACTGCTTCTTTGAATCACTCAGATCTGATCTTCGTCCTAGCACTGCTCCGTCAGAAGAATTCGATCTCTTAGACTCTCTGTGTGTTCTCCAACTGACCCCAAGCCTTCCTTTAATACTTTTCTCGTTGAGAAATCAACGACCGTGATCTAATCACTAATCAAAGGCTAAGATTAAAGAAAACTTGATCCACGTCACTTAGAACATTCTCACCACGTGTAAATTAATTCACTTTAATTTTTCAATTTCCCTAAGTTAGACTTAGGGTCCCCATTAAAAAATTTAATTATTTGAATAACTTTTACACTAGGTGGAATTTCTCCAAATGATTTCTGGGTCTTGGAGATCTCTTGTGTTCTAGCCCCTCCACAAAGTTTCAGAGCTAGAGAATATCCGATGCTACCCAAAGTCTCAACAGGTTCTTGGTCAAGGGTCTAGGTCTTGGAATTCGTCAATTGAAGATTCTATAAGAAGAAGAATACTTGTGGGTTTTCCTCTCAGGTTGAAGAGGTTTTGGCTCGGGCTGATTGCCTACATCTTGTGTCCTTTGTCTCATGGTTCTTTATGGTTTGGTAGATGTTTGATGAAGAATAACACATAATAATAATCAAGTACAAGAAGAACCTAATTAAGAAAAATAAAATGTCCCTACAAGCAGTTATCATTATAGGAGAAATCATCTAATATCTCTGCCCTAGATTTCTCAACAGGAGAGGCTGTATGAGATTGCTAGGAGGAGGCCGCACAAGTTGCCAATTTAGCAAATCAAGATTTCTAGTTGCAGAGCGAATTGCAGGAAATCAGTACGATTACAGAAAAGGCGGATTGCAAGAATTCGCAACAGATTGCTGGAATAGCAGTGTAAATTGCAGGAAAGGCTGTGTTAGGTTGTAGAGGGAGGCCATAAGCATTCTAGTGGTTAGATCCACTTGTGGAGGTGAACAAATATTTTCCCGGAGCTTTGCCGTGGTTTGGCATGCAGTTGTAATATTTATCAATTGCAGAACTTGCTGAAGATAATAATAAAATCCTCATATCTCAAGAATTGGTTTTCCCTTCAGGGTTTTTCCATGGACGTTTTTTGTCCAAAAATATTGTGTTCATATTGTGATTGGTTTTCTTAAGTTTTCTATCATAGTTTTCGCAGTTTATTTAATTGGTGAAATTCGCAGTTGTGTTTTATTTGTTATTTGCAGTAAATAATTTGTTGGGACAAATAATCTGTTTAAAGATAGGGGAATAATAACCGGATTAATTGCAATAGAATTTTCACACCTAGATTTATATGTAGGTCACTTTTAGAAGAGAATCGCCAAGGTAAGAGGAACCATACTACTTCCTCCATTAGTTTCCTGTCAGGTAGTCAAAACCTATTGAACAGTTGGTTGATGTGGTCCATAGACTAGGGATAGAGTTGGAGGTAAGAATGGATGGCTTGTGCCGTTGGCTTTGAGGAAAATGGTCAAGGAACCATTAAAAATCACAGCAAATGCTACCAAAGGAAAGAAGTCTATCGTAGCTGTGCCAAAACTTGGAAACCTTACAAATTCTTCTTTTGCATAGGCACTACTACCGAGTGTCCTACAGTGCATAAACTCTGGTCTTTGCCATACCTCAAGGTTTTATATGCAGGATGAAGCCCCACGTGTATCAAGTTGACGCTTAAGAAGATCACATGTCAACCAAACCTAGATGCTTGAGGTCTGGAGCAGCCTAGAATTGGGTATGTGAATAATTGGTTAGACATGCACATGAAACATCCAAAATTATCAGTTCCTTCTAGGAGTTAAGTTGCATTACAACTTTCACAATATAGCGGTCTTGTTTTGTCTTGTGGCAGAAGAATGTTACCCTAGTGCACGTCTCCATGTCTGTACTAGCAAGCCGGTTTCGCAATAGCTAGAGAAGTCCTCACCACTGCCTTGTGTGATGGAAGTGGCGTCAAAGATCACTCTGATGACTCCGAGAGAGTTACAATTAGTGGTTGTCAAGTCATGAGCAAACTCAATAGAGATAGTGCATCATCTCAAGAGGCCACAAGCTCGAAGTTGTGGGTACAATGAATATCACAACTACATGTACAAAATCTGCAAGCGACTGCAGTGAAAAACAAATACCATATACAAATTGCTTTGACAGTGTGAGGAGGGTCTTGGCGACTATCACCAGGCAGATGGCGTGCAACTGCTTCATTAACTCCATGTCTCTTATTCAACCTCTCGATCCCCCTTTGATCATCGGCTTGCCTAGAGCCTTTGGTGTTCAAATTACCATCAACCATTGTTGTACCACCTTAGCAAAAGCCCTGTTCACTGGTCATTGATCTGACTTGGGTCAATTTATGCATGGATTTGGAATCAGGTGAATCTGTAGTCGACTCCTTGCCATCCCTTCTGAGAAAGCAGGTGCGAATGATTGTTTTAACCACTATTGAATCAACTGCTTATTCTGCTTATACTTCTACTTTTATGCTGGATCTGCTCAAGCTAAAGGAATTGGCATCATGTGCATGTGAAGGTTTGGTTGCTTGTGCAGGCACAAGTGCTTCCAATAAGGCACACCACCAGGACAGACTCACTGAACGAATCATCACTTCACGCTCCAAGAATAAGGTAGATGAAGAGGGTATTGAAACCCCCCAAACAAGTAAACTGCAAAATGATGGTCACCAAGAGATTCTAGCTCAGGAAAACGGGAAGGAGGGCAAACTCAACAAACAAAACTAGCACATAGAGGTCACTAACGATAATAGAGAGGCTGCCATTATATCTCTCTGCTTAGCACTCTAGAAACTTGCGATATGTCTCGGGAAAATGCTGGATGTTGGATTATATGTCTTTTGAACGAGCAATGTATCATGAGATGTATGACGATAAGGGTTTTCTGCAACTAGATGCTCCACCAAACACAAATTCAGGCAAGACTAGAGCGACTATTCCAGATCATGAAACCACTCCTACCAGCTGGCAATGTTGAAATACTAAAAAATCAGACACACTCAAACAACCTTAAGTTTACGGCCCAGATAGCTTGAATTGATTCTCATATAATGCGCAGAAAAGACAGAGACAATATGAAAGCAATAGCATATATGGGCGGGAGGTTTCGGAATCAAACACAAGATGGGAGAGATTAGAGTAATGCCTAACACTATAAAAAACATATGTAGATTTTGGTAGAGAATTATTTCAGTTACTCAGCAGAGGGATGGATGCAGAGGAGGAGACTGCGACGAGAGGGTGAATAGGTACAAGGGGTGAATGCCACTCAGAATAGAAGATTCGTTGGAGTCGACAGCGTTGCAAACTTGAGAAAGGTAACTGGTCTCTGCGCTGAAAGACAGAGAGAGGCAGGGATTGCAGAGAATTGGTAGATAGGATCATAGGAGTTACTGAGCAGGACAGATGAGCAGAGAACCTGTGCTTTGATACCACTGTTGAACTCACTCACAAAAATATACAATAGATTAGATGAACGTGAGATCCATTTCATTAATAGAATATACATATAAATACATTTCACTGACCATTGATTTTCATCTTCCAAGAGGACTCTTGGACTTCTATGACTGTTGGTGTTCCTCCACACCAACCTAATGGATTAAGTGTCCAACAATCCTCACCAGGTCAAAAAAAGAATAATGTCAAGGCAAGTCTAGTTCTAATGTTTTGTGTCATCTTGTGCTTTAAATGTTGCATTATTATCAATGACAATTGTAAGCAAATGATGCATCTTTGTAGTTTGTGTAAGCAATGGAAAATGCAGATTTGAGGATGAAATCAAGATATTATAAGGACTACATATAGGACAATTTCTTTGCAGCCAAGGCTTTTGGATGTGAAATTTGTGATCAAAAGTTTATCTGGATTGAATGTGTTGGCCCATGCCTTAAGCGTTCATATTTAATACATGAGAAAAGTTTTGAAAGGTGGAATGTCAAGTTCAAACTTCATTAGTTAATTGATATTCATTCTCCATTGGTTAAGTTTGCACTCGGCTGCCAGTTCATTTATTAATGGTGCTGGAATTTCGTAAATTGTGATTTCTAATGCAATTCATAAATTGAGATTTTCCAGATCTTAACACTATGAATTCTCCGCCTTAGGGCTGTTATGAAATAAATTTAAAACAACAGTGGCAGTGGACAACATTTCAGTCTTTAGCAACTCCAAATTTCTAGGTATTCCATGAGAAAAGACACCAAAGTGTTCTGATATTCATTGGTTAATCGATATTCATTCTCCATTGGTTCTGTTTGCACTCTGCTGCCATTCCATTTGTTGATGGTGCTAAAATTTCGTGAATTGAGATTTCTAATGCAATTCATAAATTTCACTTCTATCCTAGAGGTTTTCAATCTTAACGTGATGAATTTTCAGCCTTGGGGCTGTTATGAAATAAAGCTAAATCAACAGCGGCAGCGGACAATATTCAAATGCTCAACAACCCCAAATTTCTAGGCAATCCAAGAGAAAAGACACCAATGTGTTCCGATAAGTTTGAGCCCTCTAGGTCATCTTATCATATGTAAACCAGATCTAAAAACTCTTATTTATAGCAGTAAATACAACAGCAAGACAACTCTTATCTTCTTCAATTACAATGTAACATTACTTAATATAATCATCCATAACTTATGTCAAATCAGCAAGACATATATAGTTGGACATTACAAACCATGAAGAACATAGATGTTTGAAAATAAAATCTACAATTTACACAAGTACTGGACAGCTGAAAACTTTATTAATATCCATATAATGAAGTTCATGTACATACCATAGTTTTATCACACGAATAGTCCAATCCACTAGCTCTTCAAAACCCTAGCTAGGGAAAACTAAGAAAAGCCCTAGCTCAACCACGGAGTGCCAACAAGCATGAATCACTCAAGCAAGAATTTGAAGACAAGACATTTCCTCCTTTTCTTTTTCTTCTCCAAGTACAATGTATGGTTTCATTTGAAAACCCCAATCTCCAAATCTCCAAGGAATGAAACCCCTAACCCTAGACTTCAAGATACTCCAACAAGCTCAAGAAACCCTAGTGACTCAGAGAGAGAGAGACCAAGTATAAGTGAAGATATAAGAGACAGAGAGAGACCAAGTATAAATGAAGATATAAGAGAGGGTGATTAGTGTGTTCCTTTAGTCACAATTATAATACAAGATGAATGTGAATGAATGAGTAGGAGACTCTTCTTCCTTTATAGATATGAGAGATAGAGGAGGCCAACAATGCATATGTGGGTTAATGCCCTTACAAGCAACCTGCAATAATCACGTGCAGGCTCATACAAGTGGAGCACTACAGTCCAAGGTGATGTATGAAATAATGACTCCAAGGTGATGTAGCTACAGTCCTGCATCGTAAGCCCATACAGACTCCATCTCTTGTCCCATGACATGTACTCCATTGGGCCAATTCCCCCTTGCATGGACACTGCTACAATCTAGTTGTCCTTGAGCCAGCTCCAAGTCTCTGTACAAGAATCCAAGCTACCTCATATTGTCTAGGGCTTGATGCCCTCCTCTAGGATGCATAATGCTCTACCTCCTAAATAGGATGGTTTCCAAACAAGCAATCATGTCGATGTGGCCATCATGAAGGATGTCACCCAAGCTGTCAAGAGAACTCTATCACCCTTGAGAAGAATGCAGCTTGCCAAGCAAGCAGTCAAATGAGGTGAAGCAGTCTTCAAGTAAGCCATCTCCAATGTGCGAGTCCATCATGAACCATCTTCTATGTGCAAATCCATCTTGAACCATTGAGGGGTTGAGCATACACCATTTGCCCCAATCCTGATGAATCACCCCAAAACATGGTGTAAACACTTTTAGAGTAACTCAAAAGATAACAAATGGGTCTACAAAAGAAACTACCAGCTGTGTTAGTTTTAATATCTCCAACAATAATGAGACACACAACAATTCCTTTATTCTTGGATGCCTTACACTACTATGACATACCATTTAAAAAAAATAGTTAATTTCGTATGGGAAGCTTATTTGGTTTTTCGAGTTTAGCTCATCCAAATGTGAAAGCAATGATCACTAAGGAAAAGGAGAGAACAATCTGATTGATTATGTTCACATTTTCATGTTCAGAAGGCAGTTGCCTTGGTATAGGATTGTGAAGAAACATGGCAGTGATATTAATTTTTTTTCTTTGAAAAGAACTGTAGCTTGTCATTCAATTATTCTGCAGATGGTTCAAGAACATTAAAAAAAAACTGTATGGAAGATGAATAGTGGTGTATAAGGTGCCACAATTTAATGAGGAACATGGTACTTAGTCCGGTGTTTTTTTCCCTTTCTTCTTTTTGATCTTTTCCAAACTCCCTGGTGAAGGGTTTATGATAACTAATTATAAATCAGCATTCTGAATCAGAGTTGGCTTCTTATCAGTCTAAAAAGATTCAGGGTGATGAGTCCATTTTGTTATTCCTATTGGAGTTTCATTGAGAGTTATCTGCCACATGGAGAAATCTCTTTATTCAGTTCTTCTTGGACCTTCAAGGACATCTGTAAATCTTCTTTCTACACTTCTGATACAATATTAATATTGTTCTGTCTCTGTTGCGGGCGAATACTTTGCTCTCTGGTCATCTTCATTGTCTGGCAGCAGGGGCTCATATGGCTGCTAACTTTTAGATTTAGAGGATGGCCTTTTTTCCTTTTTAGATAAGCTCTTGCTTGGAATCGAGTCTTGAAGGTGGCTCGCTTGATGGCAAATCTAGCATTGGAAAGCTAAAGACTCTTCTGTCCCCAATCAGTAGGTCCAACCTCCAAATAATCAAGGTGTTTCCCCTGAGGTTCAGGGTTAAGGAACTCACATTTCACAAAATGGATTTGATCTTTATGACATAGTGAATCGCATCATAGACGATGGATATAAACAAAGGTGGGCAAAAGAAGAATAATAAAAGGAAGGAGGGGAAATCTAGTCATCCTAGGTAGGAAAAAGGTTAACAAAGGTGATGACTCTAGTTTGCACTGTAGATCATACAAGGAGGTGACTGAGCAAGCTTCATGATGTCCACATGTTACTTTGGGAGAGTTTGTAACTGGTAGATTGTAATGAGCCAGTGAAATTTTTTGTCCTAATTTATCCTGCAATAAAAGTTTCAATAAAAGTTTGTGTCACATGCAATCAAATAGTGACCATATAAACAGATGTGAGTAAACAGTTCTACGATTATCGCTCACAATATAATTTCTGCAATTCGTAAGTATGATTGTAACAACAGTACTGTGAGAAAACTTCACTGTGCAATATCAGTTCACCAATAACAGTTTGTATTTAATATTTATATAACTGTATGAACAATCCCAGTCCAATCCGAGTGTGAACAATTCAGCAATCAACATACGTCGACAGAGTTACAGAAAGTAAACCTAATTTGACCTGGTGACCCTATCTTTTCAAAACAGTTTATATATATATATATATATATATAAATCCTCTGTGCGAGGATCCCAGAATCCCTTCTGTGACAGAATGCGAGATTCAGAAAATGGCTCTAGCTGCAGAGGTGCCTTTGTCTTTGCAAAATGAGAAGAAGACCGACCTGTATATGAAGCTTTCCTGTGCAGAATGACGCTTGATTTCAGAACACTATGACTTACACGCTAGTCTCCTTATTTGGTTCCAATCCATTATTGTCTCTACAAATTTCGCTGCCCTAATTCGAGGGTTCCTTGAGGCAAGCGTAGGGTGGATGAGGAACAGACAGTTCGTTGTCTCCTCCAATTTTTTGCTTGACTTCTGCTTCAGGCCAATGTTCCACCAAGTCCCTTGGAGGTGGGAGCGAGGGGGGGAGGGAGCGCGGGAGCGGCCTATGCAAAAGCTCCCTACCAATTTTCAGGAAACGTGGGGGGACGTCGGGGTCATAAATTATAAAATTTAATATTTATAATGTAATTGTATTTTTGCAAGGAATGTATATATAGTCATCATACACTTACATCATGAAAGATAAATCATAAATGATAAAATTATAAATCGATGAATGATGAATCATATAACTGAAACAAATTTAAAACTTAAAACTTAAAACATACATCATACAATCATACATGTAAGTTTGTAAGTTTGTAACTGTATAATCATTAATGTAACTACTAACAATGTACAATGAAAATAAAGTTTAAGATATCATATGACATATTATATCAAGATTCAAAATAAAGTTTAAACTAAAGTTTACAACTCAAGTCTGAAACATAAAACTTAAAAGCAAATAAGTTATGTATGAAGCATAAAACATAAAACATAACATATGAATATCAAATGATATCATCATAGTGATAAATAACCATAAATGCTCAAGGTAATGCCCAACTAGTCTTTGCATCCAGCTTCTGCACAAATATATCAGGATCAACCATGTCACCATCTGAATCAGAATCACTTGGATTTTCAAACATGCTAAGTGGCACACCAACTTTTAACACGAAACCATAAACTAAAAGGGGCGTGAAGGGGGGTATGCGGGGGCGTGAGGAAAATGTCCCCTAGAAGTCCCCAAGACCCCAGAGTGCGAGGGGGCGAGGAATCTAGACCCCTAGGTGGGGGGGCGAGGAATCTAGACCCCTAGGTGGGGGGGCGAGACCCCGTGTAACACTGCTTCAGGCCCACCTTTTCGCACAACTTATCCAAGGTAAGATTATAGAGAACTCACGGTTTAGTCCAGACGGATGATCCCCTGTAACTAACAAGAACAAAAACAACCAGAAATTTCGCTAGTCATCCAGATGATGAACAAATGTCAGATAAAGATCCCAAAGCTTTCCTAGAAACTCGTTGTCTTCTCACGATATCCTCTTGTCAAATTCGCTGGACCAATGGACGCAAGGATCATCAACTTTGCTTGTGGAATTCTTTGTTGTGTGCGGTCCCAACTGATTTGTTATCTCAGAATAGCTCGTCTTAATTTTCCGTTTTGTTAATTTTCCCTTCGCAACCCCTTTTTTGGGTGGGGTCAAGGTGATCGAGCCCTCCAGGTTGTCTAAGAAGTGCTCATGTGCATCTACAAGATAGAAAAAGGACTTCGCTGGCCTCTATTAAAATATAACCATGACCACACAGAGAGAGGCCTTCACCGTTCTTTCAAGATGATCTTAGAGGGATTTCATTGCCCTATTTAGAATTTTCGCTTCTTTAGGAGCACAAAGGATTCCCGTTGCTTTTAAGTTTTAGATTGTTCCTGTTCAGAAAAATCCAATACCCCAGAATTCATTGCCCAACCGAAAACCCCTTGTGCCAAAACAGAGAAAAGAGAGAAAAAGAGATGTCAACCAGGGTGGGATTTTTCACCACTGAAATTGACAAGAGAGAATGGGGTCTTAAAACCCTAAAAGCCTCGGGCTAAAAAAAAACAGAGAAATGATCCAATTCTAATGATGCTCTAATTGAGACCATCCCTGTTGTATTTATAGATTTCCGAGAGGGGTTTCTTCACTTAATTGATTGAGTAAAATACTCTCCAAACCCCACCTTTAGGTTTCTCTGTCCAGCTGCCCCAAAACTTGCCAAGACATCGGGTATTTTTGGTTTTCCCTTTTATTGAGGACTATAGCCTACGGGGATTGATAGGCTTTTTCTTTCCTTAATCGATTAATTACTCAGGAACATTACATAGATTCTTGACTTTATAATTTAATATTCAATATAAAACTATTTATAGTATCGTCTTGTCTCGAGTCTTCTGAAATAGGTATCTTATCACTTGATGGAATTTATTATTTAATCGATAATATTAATAATTATATGCTTTTACGATTTAAATTTCACATTTTCTTAAGCTTATTCTACGCACGTGCTTGTGTGCGTGTGTGCATGTTGTACAAATATTTACGTTCTTTGGCTTTTAATGCAAAATGAGAATTTTGCCTTACAAGGAGGTTTCGTGGATCTTAACCCTATGAATTTACAGCTTTAGGTTTGTTATGAAATATGAAAAAGTAACAGCTACAATGGACAATATTTCACTTTTTAACAACCCCGATCAACAAGGCAACCCAAGAGAAAAGATACCAAATGTGTGCCAACAAGTTTCAGACCTTTAGGGCAATCTTATCATGCATAAACGAGATCTGAAAATCACTTTGTAGCAGCAGGAATTACAACAGTAAATCTGCCCTATTTCTTAAGATTGAAGTTAAAACCCTTAACGATTTCACCTTACTTATGTCAATTTGCCAAGACATAAAGTGCTGGAGATTTCCAAATTGTGAAGATAAATTTAGCTAAAAATCAAATTTTCTGTAAGACAATTTCGGATTGCTGAAAATTTCATATTTATTTCTGCATACCAGAGCTTCATCCCAAGGTTAGTACAATCCTCTAGCTCTCTGAAAACCTATCTAGGGAAAATAATGAAAACCATAGATCGTCCATGAACTAGCATCAACACTAGCAAGCCTCCTTGGCAAGACGTCCCCTCTTCTTATCCTCATCAAATGACAAATCCCTAGCTCCATGTTTTCAATGGATGAAACCTTAACCCTAGTGTTTATTCAAGATGCTACAAGTATTCCAAGAAACCCTAGAGCTTCGAAGACAGGAGGGATAAAGTACAAAGAAAGAGAGAGATGTGTGCTTGTCTCCTCAGATATCTATTGCAAGATAATGAGTGATGATCATCTCCAAAGCCTATCTCACAAGAACAAAACCAAGCATCTCTTAAGAGCAAGATCTCAACAGAGATGTCCTTGTTAATTTTCTTGAAACTCTACAAATACTTAGATGAATCACTGAAAAGAAGGAAACAGAAAACTGAAACCAAATTTACTTTCACCAAGATATAGAGTTTCTTAACAATTTATAAGCAACGGAAAAACACCAAAGATAAAAACACATGCACACAAATTGACCCACCTTCTTTGTTGTGGCTTTTTATTGATTGTTCTTGAGCAATTGGATCTATTAAAATTCACGTTGCTTTCTGCAGCCAACAATCTGTCTCTGAGAACACAATTTTCTTCCTGCTAAATAGCCTAGAATTGCCTTGAGAATCCCCTGATCCATGCTCCTATTTCCTTGCGCACTTCTCCTATTTCCTAGCGCACAATTGGGATCCAAATTTCTAGCGCAAACTCCTATTTCCTTGTGCAGTTTTGGCCTCCTATTTTCTAGCGCACAAACTCCTCAATCCTGCACACCTCACACACAAAGAATGATGGATTCTGTGCCTTTGTCTTTCTCTTTATAAATAAAATTCGAGCATGCAAGAGGGCTAGTCAAATTAGCAGTTCACACTAGAGTCATGAGTTGCTTTCGCTAGTTGATTGGAGCAAATCCTAGTGAACTAGCTTGAGTTCCTCCTTGATTCTCTCTAGTTGTGATTACGAGTTAACTGAGAACTAAACTCGTTATCTCTCCAATCAACACTGAAGTATTAACTCGTTCTAACTCAACTTGTAACTGCCACCTCGTCCTGTAGTCAAACTGAAGAAGACTCCATGTAGCTGAAGCCCAACACTATGCTTTCTGTAGCCAACAATCTGTCTCTGAGAACACAAATTTTCTCCTGCTGAATAGCCTAGAATTGCCTTGAGAATCCCCTGATCCATGCCCCTATTTCCTTGCGCACTGGAGCCCGTATTTCCTTGCGCACTTCTCCTATTTCCTAGCGCAAAATTGGGCTCCAAATTTCTAGCGCAAATCTCCTATTTCCTTGCACACTTGTGGCCTCCTATTTTCTAGTGCACAAGCTCCTCAATCCTACACACCTCACACACAAAGGACGATGGATCCTGTGCCTTTGTCCTTCTCTCTATAGATAAAATTCGAGCATGCAAGAGGGCTAGTCGAATTAGCAGTTCACACTAGAGTCATGAGTTGCTTTTGCTAGTTGATTGGAGCAAGTCCTAGTGAACTAGCTTGAGTTCCTCCTTGATTCTCTCTAGTTGTGATTGTGAGTTAACTGAGAACTAAACTCATTCTCTCTCTAATAAACACTGAAGTATTAACTCGTTCTCTCTAGTCAAACTGAAGAAGACTCCATGTAACTGAAGCCCAACACTACGCATGCGATCCTAATGACTATTCCAGTAAACTGTAAATCAACTCATCCAAATTGAATTCTATTGCATGAAATTCACACTCATGCTAGAGAAAGACAAACTCGTGGTCTTCATTGGCTAAGGCAAAAGGCAGGAGATTTTCCATCGCTACATTTTCAACAGTCCTCCCTAGTTTTCTTAACTTCTCCTTGGGTTTTTTCATGAACCCTAGCACTTTAGTAAAAAAAGATAGGTACAAAGAAAATAACACACTGATGATAATGAAAGGATTGTTTCTTTTATCTATATATATGAGAGGTAAGGGAGGCCAACAATACATATGTGGGCCCAAACCCTTACAAGCAACCTACTACAAATAGAGTGAGGCTCACACATTTGAAAATTGAAGCACTACACTCCAAGGGTACACATGTCGATCTCCAATATGATGGCATAGTCATACACAAGCAAGGTTTCAATACAAGGGTTCTCAAGATTTGTCCAATGCCCCCCCTACAAACCCACAAGGGCTCCAATGCTCCTCCTAGGCCACGTATTTCACTAGGTCCACTCCTTCTACATGAACACTGTTGTAACCTAGAAGCTCCCAAGACAACTCTAAGAGTCATGCAAACATCCAAGCTACCCCATGCCATCTAGGGCTCCATGCCCTCCTCTGAAATGCCAAATGTTTCTCTTGCAATATAGGGGATCCTCTCAAGCAAGCAACTGATCTTCATGTGGCCATCATGAATAATGTCCCAAGTTGTTTGAAGATCTCCAACACCAAGGGAGATTGTAATGCAAGCATCCAACTGAGATCAACCAACCACTAAGTAAGCCACATCTAATGTGCAAATTCATCATTGACTGTCCAAGGGCTAATCATACGACATTTACTCCACATCTCATGAATTACCCTCACACATGAATCACTGCCAACATGGTGTAAACATTTTTAGAGTAACCTCAAGAGCTAATGCATGTTTGAGTGCTTTTGTGTGAAAAACCTCTTCTATCCCACTATTACACCCAAAATGAGTTTTGGGTGAGCACTATAAGAACAAAGGATTGTTGAGAAATATAGCTTGGATAGGAACTCTGGCATATGTTCAGTGTGAACATGTGAGAAGTAATTGGAGCTATTCTTGAAAAAATTGATTTTGAAAAGTAATTCTAGTTTTGGAAAAATAATTTTATGTTGTGATTCACTTGAGTAAAAAAGTGAAAGTCTTATTTTTGGCAATTGAGTATAAAATTCTTCTTAGACTAGGAGTAGTATTAAAAACAGATTCTCCTCTAAAATTATAAAGATAGGGCAAGGTAGAGGTTATTATACAGTTCAGTAGTTGAGCAAGAGAGAGAGAGCAGGCAATCAGGGCAAAGGCATTATTGGGCAGCACACAGTACAGGATGGTTGTCCATACAATTTTACATAGTCGTACAAACAGCTGTGTATAGTCATATGGGCATACCATACAGGCTGCCCCAATGTCATACAACAATTTTTGTGGCCGTTTTGGGTTTTTCAGTAGGTTGTACAAGATTGGTTTAGAGTGTTTTTTTGGTATCCATGCATGTTTTTTTGGGCAGCATGTGGAGGTTTCCTTGTAAGTTTTTTCTTCGATGGAAGAAAAAGCTGATTTGAAGGAGTAATTACCTATGTATTTGAGATATTAATTTTTATGCTTCCTCTCTATTTTCTAGTCATCTGTGTGATTGGTGCATTCTCAGATTTTTTGTTTCTATTATTGAGTAAATTCAACATCTTATTAATTTAATAAGTATAGGACAATACTCACCTAGTGTTTGAAAAATTTAGATGGTATTAGAGCTACTCTAATTAAAAAATTGAAGAGTAGTAGTTCGTGTGTAGATCAGAGATGGCATCAGTGAGTCTCAGGTTCAAGTATAGATTGGATGGTGCCTATAATTTTCTATCTTGGAAGGGTAGGGTTACTCTCTTGTTTGAAAAGAATGATCTTTGGGACATTGTGAAAGATGCGGTGACACCATTGACAAATCAATGGTAGTTGTGTTAAAATTGGCAACTAGGGCCAAATTCCACCTTGGGACAGCTCATATGATGGAGATGATATTTTTATTGGATTCCTCTTTTTGAAATGATATATTTATTGAATTCATCTTTTCGAGAGGTCCAAGATTGATCTAAAGATCATCTCATTTTGACAAGCAGAAGTGGAATTTGGAATTTATTCTCTCTCATAATCAAATTGTCAAGGTCGGCCTCAGTGAAATAAAGCCCAAGAGATGTGTCTTCACACCCTCAACGATTTGTATAAATCATAGTATTAAATTTCGGAACTGGTGATCGGACTGGTGGACCTAATGAATCGGGTTTCGAACCAGAACCGGTCAAACTAGGACTGGTCAGATCTCAATGAACCAGTTTTAAAAAAAATACATTAAATAATTAATTTTTGATAAAAAAACTATTTTAAAGATTTTCAACCATGATTCCAAGCCAATAGAGACAAAATATGTGAAGTTTGCTCATTTGTATACCATGTAAAGGTGAATATATCAAAATGGCACCGAGTGCAATACATAACATCGACAAAATACATAAGCAATGAGGCTTTAAATGGCCTCTAGAGTTCAAATACAAAGCCTACAAACTATGGGCCCATTGGCCTACTACAATTCCATATATGATATTAGTGATCAACATTATTACTTGAAACTTCTCATCGTGATCAAATTCAGTTGGTTGAGTCTTGACTACCAAACTTTGCAATTGCTCGAGTCACAAACTTCTCTATTGGTTCAATGACTCGAGTCTCAAACTTTTGAAGGTATTTTGCCCTAATATGCCCTATTACTTCATTTGGTGCTCCACATGGCTTTACATGGCCTCCTATTCCAACCAAATGTTACTTGAACCTGTAAATACCAATGTTGCGAACATCTTGATAAAATCCCGATTTTATCTCGAAATCATGATTTTTTGGCCTAGTAGATGTTTGTCGATTTTTAGATATTTTTATGGCATCTTAATTTTGCCGATGTTTGCTGATTTTTACCGATATTTTCCCGATTTTTTTGTTTTTTGGACCCTTGCCGATTTTATCTTGATGCCGATGTTCGCAACATTGGTAAATACCCCCTCTTGCAATAAATTTTTGGCAATATTTGCAGATCGTTTTGCCATCAATCATATGACAATGAGCCCATGCAGTATCCTTGGCTTTTGGAGGCATGATGGCTACTACTTAGCTCAAAATCTATGCTATTCCACTATTCCAACAAAAACTCAACACTCTCCAAGCTCTCGATCAAACTCAGAAAAGCTCCAAATGAGATGCGTGAGAAAAATGAGAGGGTATCCTTGCTTTTAAAGAATTGGGGAGAGTGTTTTTGGAGGGAAACAACCCTCCTTTTCCCTCCAAAACCACCCATTACTGGCCAAATCAGCGTCTGTGGGTCCCTTTTGCAACCTGGCAGGCTGCAGCTAATCGGCCAGTTTATGGATAAACCGGCCAGTTAGCACAGGTCGGAACGGAATTTTTGGTGAAATCCCTCCTTGAACCCGATTTTCAGGCCGGTTTGACTTGGCTGGGCATCTGACCGGTCGGTTTGACTGGTTACCAGTTCAAACCGTCTGGTTTTGAATACTTCGGTATAAATAGAAGTGACCTTCTCCTCATTTGGACATCACTCATCACATCACACATCTCTCTCTCTCCTCTCTTGATTGGTTCATACAACTTGGAGGCAACCTCTCTCTTCTTCGCACATGTGGGAGGTGGCCGAATTCTTCTGGGCAGAACAAGTCAAATTTTAGGAAAACAGATCAACATTGACCAGGGCTCATTTAACCTTAGTTGACTTCGATCTTGAGGGCAAAATTTTGATCTTTGACAACCACAGTCATTGGCACATAAATCGAGATGATTGGGATAGTTTGACCAACGTTGACTTTAGATTTGACCGCATAAATTACAACAATGTTTTACTGGATTGACCGAACTATTTTGGGCTGACTTTGACTCTCCTGGAAGGCCGAATTGGACCACTGTTGACCGAGCTGCTTGGAGGACATTTGGTGCTACTTTGACCAACTCATATGTTGGAGATGATATTTTTATTAGATTCCTCTTTTTCGAGATGATATTTTTATTGGATTCCTCTTTTCGAGATGATATTTTTATTGGATTTCTCTTTTCGAGAGGTCTAAGATTGATCTAAAGATCATCTCATTATGACAAGCATAATTGGAATTTTGAATTTATTCTCTCATATTCAAATTGTCAAGGCCGGCCTCAGTCAAATAAAGCCCAAGAGATGTGTCTTCACATCCTCAACGATTTGTATAAATAGGAGTGACCTTCTCCTCATTTGGATGTTACTCATCACATCAAATATCTCCCTCTATCCTCTCTTGATTGGTTCGTACAACTTGGAGGCAGCCTCTCTCTTCTTCGCACATGTGGCAGGAGCCAAATTCTTTTGGGGCAGAACAAGTCAAATTTCAGGAAAACATACCAGCGTTGACCAGGGCTCATTTGACCTCTGTTGAATTCGATCTTGAGGGAAAAATTTCGATCTTTGAAGGCCGTAGTCATTGGCACCAAAATCGAGGTGATTGGGACAATTTGACCAGCGTTGACTTCAGATTTGACCGAATAAATTACAACAATGTTTTACTAGTTTGACCGAACTATTTTTGGGCTGACTTTGACTCCCTTGGAAGGCCGAATTGGACTGCTGTTGACTGAGTTGCTTGGAGGACTTTTTGGTGCTACTTTGACCAGCATTGACTTTCTGGTTAGGGCTGCAGTTGACTGTTATTGACCGCTGATTTTGACAGGATTGTTTTGGGCAAGCAAATTTGATATTTGTACTCTCTCTCTGCTGAACTATTGAAGAATAATAAGAAGAGTTGATCAAAGGGTTTTCCCCACATTAGGGTTTTTCCCTGGCATCCGCCAATTATTGTGTCATCTTGTCTTGGCTTGTTTTTTGCATTTTGTTTATGTTCTATCTTCATTTACTATCAATGTGATTAAGTTAATGTGATTGCTACGGGAAATAATTGGAAATTGATATTGGGTTACTAAGGAATATTGAAGTAAATTGTGCTAAGCGTAGAACATACCATTGTTATCCAAAATTAACATGGTATCGGAGCACATGTGAAGACAATGCCCAAGCAAGAGAGAGAAAAGCAATCACTAAGATCTGTTGGACAAGGACAAAGATTCAATCGCTTCCTCATCTTACTTTAGATCTGAGGATAAGCTCAATGATAAATCTGATTATCATACATGGAAGATGTCCTTAGATTTGACTTTGGAAGAAAATGATGTCATGGATTATGTGCAGGGAAAAGTTGCGGAGCCTCCTTCAAATGCAACAACTGCTACTAAGAAAAAGTACAAGAAAGGCAAGGTCAAAGCTAAGAAGATCATCATGGATTCCATTCAAAAACATTTGTTTGCTTACATTTCTGATTTGGGCACATCTAAGGAGATGTATGACAAGTTGGATGGAATGTTCAAAGCCAACAATGTAAACCAAATCCTCTTCCTCAAGGACAAGCTAAAGGACGTCAAGATGGACAGACGAGAATCCATCCAATCCTACTTCATGAGGATTACCAAAATAAAAAATGATCTTTAATCTATTGGAGAAGTTGTTGCTAATAGGGAGCTCACTCTTATTGCTCTTGGTAGCCTCACCCGAGCATGGGATGTGTTTACCACCACTATCCTCAACAATGATAGGATTCATGGTTTTGATGAATTGTTGACTAGATGCACTCAAGAAGAGACAAGAATGATGGAGAGAAACAAGGCCTTAAATGGGAATGATCCCACTGCATTCTCCACTCAATGCTAAGAGGAAGAACAATGCTGGTCCAAACAGACAAGGTCAAGGAAGGTAGAGATTCAAAGAAGGAAGAAAGGGAAGATGCTTCAATTGTAATAGGTTTGGCCACTATGCTAGAGAGTGTCCTCATAAGAAGGATACACCACATGATGATGATAACAACAACAACCACAACAATTTCAAGGGCAATGACAATCAAAGAATAACAGGTTCAACAACAACAACAAAGGAAAGAGAAATGCTTTCGCTGCATGATATGGAAATGGTAGACCTCCCAAAAGGTTGAGAAACTCCAGGTATGAGGAAACTAATGTTGTAGACAAGCAAAAAGAATTTTATCTTATTTCTGCGCTCACTACTGCCTCTCCTCTGGACACTTTGGATAATTGGTTGATTGATAGTGGTGCCTCGGTGCACTTCACTAGGTAGAAAGAGGCCCTCTCAAATTTGATTGAAAAAAAGACTAATTTGGAGATCATACTTGGGGACAATGCCACCTACCCCGTGAAAAGGACATGGATTGTTACTCTTCATTTGAATCAAGGTCAAATCCTTCATCTACAAGATGTATATATGTACCTGACTTGAAAAAGAACCTAGTATCTATTTATGCGATGGAAGACAAAGGCTTCAAAGTAGCATTTGTTGATTGGAAGGTACGTATTTGGCAAATGAACTCGAAATATGCATTTACACTCGTATTTAGGGTTGAAGGTCTCTATCAGGTTGGAGGAAGTCCTTTGGGAGCTATGACTTGCGACACTTCTTTTCAATCCGAATTATGGCACCAGAGGTTTGCTCACCTTCATTATAAAGCCCTATCTGATGCAAGGAAGATGGTCACAGGTTTTGCTTGAATTCAAAGTAGATCATGAAGGTGTTTGTCAGGGTTGTGCAATTGAGAAACATACAAGGGGACCATTCCCCTCAAGTGAAAGTAAAACTACAACATTCTTCAATTGATCCATTCTGATTTATATAGTATGTTTCTCGTAACATCTTTGGGAGGATATTTTTACTATGTTAATTTTGTGGATGACTTTTCTCGCAAAACATCGTTCCATTTCTTGAAGAAGAAGGACGAAGTGTTCAAATGGTTTCGCTCTTTCAAAGCCTTGGTTGAAAATCAGATAGGGAAGAAGATCAAAATATTGAGGACCGATAATGGAACTGAATATGAGTCAAATGAATTCAATGACTATTGTAGAGAAGCTGACATTAAGAGGGAGACCACTACTTCATATACTCCTGGGCAAAATGGAGTTGCCGAAAGGAAGAATCAAACCATCATAGAATCTACTCGTGCCATGCTTCATGACCAAGGTCTACTGAAGTTTTTACGGGGAGAAGCTGCCAACACTGCTTTGTATGTTCAAAATAGATGCCGAAATCAAGCTTTGGATTTCAAAACTCCCGAATAAGTTTTCATCGGTAAAAAACCTGATGTTTCTCATTTTAGAATTTTTGGTTGTCTCGTATATTTTCATGTGCCGAATGTTTTGATATTTTGATGCTCTATGTTGTTACAATCACTTAAATTCATATCTTCTTTATGCTGCAAAATAATTTAAGTAATTGTAGATAGAACATAAACCATATAAACCATATGCCCAATGAAAGACAACCAAGAACTCAATGAGACACAAAGAAGTTAGGTCAATGACCATGGCAAAACCCACAAGGGGAAAACCCAACTAGATTCTTCTTCTATTATAAACCAATTGTTCAACAGAGATACAAAGTAGAATGAGCTAATGAAATAGTTCACCCAAATTTGAAGAATATCTCTGAAAGCAGTAGTTGATGCAAACACTGAATCACTTTGGCTCTCCAAGATCTGCTCTTACTCTCCAAGTCTATCTCTCTCATAATCTCCTTCAAGTCTCTCCAACTCTCTATCAAGTTCGAATTCACAATGCACAAGTAAGTGAGGTGAGATGATATGAGACACACACACACACACGCACACATATAAGAGGGGTAATGAATTATTCACATAAAGGAGGAGCAATACGCATGCCTTGAGGAGGAGTTACATATGCCAAAATAGGATTGTAACTTATGTCATAAAGGAGAGGAGTGTAACTTATGCATTTAGGAGAGAAGTGCAACTTATGCATTAAAGAGGTGTAAGAGGAATCCTTTTATGACGAGTCATTCAAGTGTGTAAGAGGTGTGTAAGAGCATTAAAGAGAGAGAGATAGAGAGGAATGAATCCATTAAGGGAGAGAGAGAGAGAGAGTAACATATGCATTAATTGAGGGGAGTTACATATGACATGATTGAGTCTCATGATTGAGAGACTTGAATTTCTTTTTAATAATAATAATAATAATATTAATGATTAAGTTGAAATTGAACTATTAGGATTGATTGGTGATCAAAAGGGGATTTCCATCAACAATGCTTGATTACCAATAGATGCAAGATGATTTACTATTTTTGGAACGTCATACTTGATATTTTCTATTTTTAGTTTTTCTATTTTTAGAAATTCATTTTTGAGCTGCTAATTTTCAACACCGAAAGAGAAGAGAAGCAAGCTAGATGCATCTGGGAAGAAAGGAACATTTGTGGGCTACAGTGAAACTTCAAAGGCTTATAGAATCTATGTGTCTGGTCAAAGGGAAGTAGAATTAAGTCATGATGTCACCTTCGATGAAGATGTTGCCCTTGGGAAGGTTGTAGATCTTCCTATTCCAAGGAAGGACAATGATGAAGATGTAGGAAAGAAGGATGAACCTTCGACGGATGAACCAATGCCTGATGGATGCCATTGATCCACTTCCTGGAGAGCCCTCTACCTCAAGAAAAAGACCCTTGTTGCTCAAAGACACCCTCAAAGACGCTGAAAAACATGTTGAACCAAGGGGAATATTTCGTGAAAGTAAGAAGCCGAACAAATACCAAGGGTACTTAGCTGCCATGAGCACCATTGTTCAATCTGAGCCTTGTATATTCGAAGAAATTATGAAGCACCAAGTATGGAAGGATGCTATGAATGAGGAATATGAATTGATCATGAAGAATGATGTCTGGGATGTGGTTCCTAGACCCAAGGACAAGTTTGTGATCACTTCAAAATTGTTGTACAAAATCAAACATGGAGCTAATGGGAGTGCTGAAAAGTTCAAGGCTGGGTTTGCTGCTCGAGGCTTCTCTCAAAAGGAAGGGGTTGACTATGATGAGATATTTGCACCAATTGCCTGATACACCACTATCTGATCTATCATCGCTCTTGCTGCCTCTCAAGGATTGAGCCTACACCAAATGGATGTCAAAAATTGCTTTCTTGCATGGCTTGCTTAAGAAGGAAGTCTAAATAGAGCAACCCAAAGGGTTCGAAGTTCAAGATCGTAAGACACATGTATGTAGGTTGAAGAAAGCCCTCTATGGGTTGAAGCAAGTCCCAGGGCTTGGTATGAGAGGATTGATAGCTATCTTATGAAGCTGAGTTTTACAAGAAACGCAGTTGACCCGAACATATACTTCAAGGTTGAAAAGGACAAGCCTCTCATTCTGGTACTTTATGTGGATGATCTCTTTTTGACACGTGCAGACCCTCTCATTTATCAATGCAAGAGGGAGTTGGCTTCCGAATATGAGATGAAGGACCTAGGGTTGATGCACTACTTCCTAGTCTTGGAGGTCTGGAAAAAGCCAGGAGAGATTTTCCTTTCTCAAGGAAAATATGTTGTGAAGCTACTCGAAAGATGTGGGATGGTGGACTGCAAGTTTGTGGCTACTCCAATGGAACTCAACTTCAAGAAACTATGTGGAAATGTTGTTGGGCCCGATTTAGCAAATCCTTCTGAGAATCGACAACTTGTAGAGGCCCTGATGTTCTTGGTGAATTCCCGTCCGGACTTATGCTTTGTTGTGAACACATTGGGTCAATTTATGGTCGAGCCTCATCACATACATTGGATTGCTATCAAGAATCTCTTGAGATATCTCCAGGGTACAATCAGCTATGGACTGAGATACACTGTCGAGAATTTGAGGCTACATGGATATACTGATACTGATTGGGCTGGCAGTTTGGTGGATCGTAAGAGCACATTTGGATGTTGCTTCACATTGCGATTTTCTCTTAGATGAGCAGGGAGCAAAAATCGGTTGCTTTAAGCACCGCCAAGGTCGAATACATGGCTTCTAGTATGGCCTGTTGTGAAGATGTCTGGTTGAGGAAGTTCTTTAGTGAGCTATTTGAGCACGTGCTGGATACCACCGTGATCTACTGCGAAACCAAAGTTTGATTCGCCTTTCAGAGAATCCTGTGTTCCAAGACCGCTCCAAACATATTGATATTAGGTACCCTTTATCCGGGATATGGTACAATGGGGAACAATAAGGCTCCATCACATTAAGACTGATGAGAAACTTGTAGATATTCTAACGAAGCCCTTAGGGAAGGTCAAATTCTTAGCCTTCCTTGAGAGACTTGTAGTCGTGGAAAGACCCTCCTATGAGGGTCCCACATGAGTTGGACATTGAGCTCTGGGAGCTTGGGGTTCTTCTTGGAGCTATGAGCGACCATATGGTGAGTGGTTCACCTTCTCCTAGTGGGGCATTGTGTACAGAGTGAGTGGTTCACCTTCCGCTGTGATACCCCATGATGGTTGACATGTGTGTAGGGTGAGTGGTTCCCCTTCCCCTATGATTGACATATGCATAGGATGAGTGGTTCACCTTCTCCTATGGCATATGAGATGGATGAGTGGTTCACCTTCTCCTATGGCATATGAGACGGATGAGTGGTTCACCTTCTCCTGCTGATGCCCCAACATACATCCTACCCATGTAGTTTGGGGCACATGGGAAGTACCTCTCATCTGGCCAATGAGTCGGGAAACGAGGATAGGGACCATAACACTACAAATTGATGCATCGTGTATTGTCGTACTCCCTATGCTAGGATGCATGGTGTTCAACAACTTGATCTGGGATCAATGGATGTTCTACCTCTGGACTGACTTGTGTCAGTGGAGAGTGGCAAGGTCTTGTGATTCGCTCTCGATCAATTCTTCTTCATGATTACTTCATGGTTTAGCAGAGCAGGGATGACAAAGATGATACAGGATGGCATGATGATTAGTGACAACCGATGGATTGGCAGGTGGAATTCTCCCTAGTTGAGAGGGAGTGTTTAAATTGGCAAATAGGGCCAAATTCCACCTTGGGACAACTCATATGATGGAGATGATATTTTTATTGGATTCCTCTTTTTGAGAGGTCCAAGATTGATCTAAAGATCATCTCATTCTGACAAGAAAAAGTGGAATGTTGAATTTATTCTCTTTGATACTCAAATTGTCAAGGTCGACCTCAGTCAAATAAAGTCCAAGATATGTGTCTCCACACCCTCAACGATTTGTATAAATAGGAGTGGCCTTCTCCTCATTTGGACATCACTCATCACATCACACATATTTCTCTCTCCTCTCTTGATTGGTTCGTACAGCTTGGGGGCATCCTCTGTCTTCTTCGCATGTGTGGGAGGAGGTCGAATTCTTTTGGGGCAGAATAGGTCAAATTTCAGGAAAACATAGCAGCATTGACCAAGGCTCATTTGACCTCTATTGACTTCGATCTTGAGGGCATAATTTCGATCTTTGAAAGCCGCAATCATTGGCACATAAATCGAGGTGATTGGGGCAGTTTGACCAACATTGACTTTAGATTTGATTGCAGAAATCACAATAGTGTTTGACTGGTTTGACCGAATTGTTTTTGGGCTAACTTTGACTCTCCTGGAAGGCTGAATTGGACTGCTGTTGATCGAGCTGCTTGGAGGACTTTTTGGTGCTACTTTTACCAATGTTGACTTTCTGGTTAGGGTTGTAGTTGATTGTTATTGATTGCTGATTTTGACAGGACTGTTTTGGGCAATTAAATTTGATATTTGTAATCTCTCTCTTTGCTAAATTATTTAAGAATAATAAGAAGAATTGATCAAAGGGTTTTCCCTACATTGGGGTTTTTCCCTGGCATCCGACAAATATTGTGTCCTCTTGTCTTGGCTTGTCTTTTGCATTTTGTTTATGTTCTATCTGCATTTACTATCAATGTGATTAAGTTAATTTGATTGCTACTAGAAATAATTGGAAATTGATATTGGGCTACTAAGGAACATTGAAGTAAATTGTGCTAAGCATAGAACATACCATTGTTATCTAAAATTAACAAGTTGGCAACCCACAACAAGGAGGAGGTAATAGCCAAGTGGATGATCATGGATGCCATTAAAGATCACTTGATCTGTCACATATTTAAGAAGAACACTGCTAAAGAGATGTTCGATGAATTGGTAAGCCTTTGCTAGTGATGAACATTAACAAGAAGTTGCGGAACAAACACAAATCAATAGTGATGACTACATCTAACACCATTCCAATTACCTGATGAAGATCACAAAGATTCCTGATCAACTTACAACAGTTAGGGAGAAGGTGGAAGATGTTGAATTGGTGAGCATGGTACTAAATGGATTCTCAGTTTCGTGGGAACCAGTTGTCCAAGGTGTATGTGCTCGTGAGAAATTTCCAAGTTTGAAATACTATGAGATAATTCAGGATGAGACTCAAAGGGAGTCAAAGGCCAACAAGAAGTTTGGTGATGAGAACTTGGACCTATTCGATCAAAGGAAAAGTTTCCAATAAGTTTAAGAGAAAGAGTGAGGAGTCTGCCTCATAACCAAAAAAGGACTTTAGTAAAATCAAATGCTTTATTTTTCATAAGTTTGGACATTATGCATCACTGTTTGAAAAGGAGGGCAAAGGGAAGCAACATTAGAAGCAAGTAGTAGCCTTAGTAGAAACTCAGATGAACGAGTTTGCCACTAAGTTTGAGAAGGAATTCTCATTGATATCTTGCCTTTCTACTAACACGATTTTGAGGAATGCATGGTGGTATATGGACATTGGGGCAACTTCTCATATGGCATCAACTCGACGATTATTTTTTAATCTAATAGAGCAGGACATAGGAGCTTAGGTTGAGCTTGGTGATGGTGCCAAATATTTCGTAGTGGGGGTTGGTCTTGATTCCTTCAGTTCGAGTCAAGTAACTTGTTAGAATTTAATGATGTGTTATTTCTTCTAGGTCTAAAGAAAATTTTGCTTTCAGTTTCAGTTTTGGAAGATAAGGGATTTGTAGTGTTGTTTAAGAAAATATAAGTTTTTATCAGGTTGGAAGAATCTAGCCTAGAAGAAGCACATGTGATTGGGGTTAGAGAAGGCAATTTGTATAGGTTTGAGGGTGAACATGTTCGAGCCTTGGTTTGCAACAGTGATAGTTTGTGAGTTATGGCATAAGAGGATGTGGCACTTGCATTATAGTGTTTCCTATTTCGAGGGAGATAGTCATAGGATTTCCAGATTTCAACATTGAGAAATAGGGAGTATGTAGAGGGTGTGTGCTTGGAAAGCATGCCATGGCTGCTTTCCCAAGCAATAAGCATAGGTCTAAACATATTCTAGACTTGATTAATTCGCATGTTTGTGGACCGATGTTAGTGGCATCAATTTTGGGAGGTATGTATTATGTTTCTATTATTGATTATTTCTCTCGCAAAATGTGGATTTATTTCTTGAATACAAAGGATGAGGTCTTTAATGGGTTTCAAGAGTTTAACGTTCTTGTTGAGAACCAAACATGAAATAAGATCAAGGTTTTGATATCAGATAATAAGGGTGAGTATATCTCCATTGATTTCAAGGATTTGTGCAAGTAGGTAGGAATGAAGAGGGAGTTGATAGTTTCGTATAAACCACATGGGTTGCGGGGCGAAAGAATTGATCCATCATAAAGATTGCTAGGCCCATGATCCATGACGGAGACTTGCCATGTTTCTTTGGGTAGAGGCATTCAACACAGTAGTATACTTCCTAAACATGTGTCCACATAGGATCTTGGAGGATAGGACACTAGAGGAGGCATTCACTGTTGTGAAGCCAACCATTTCACATGTTTGGTTGTCCGATTTATATTTATGTACCTGTAGAGAAAAGGACCAAGTTGGAGCCCTCCAACAGGAAGGGTTTATTTGGGGGCTATAATGAGACATCAACAACCTACAAGATTTGTATTCCATCATAAAGGAAAACAATAGTAAGTAGGGATGTAAAGTTTGAGGAGCACTTTGCATCCAGGAAGTCGCATGAGCCCATTCTAGTGATAGAAGATGAGGAGGAGGAAGCTTCAAAGGTTGAGCTAGGGTCACCCAAGACAAAAGAAGTTTTCAGCTGAGGAAGTCAACCTTCAAGTTAGAAGGAGGCATTAGCCCCTTCTAGTTTTGTCATAAGACCTCAATGGTTCACATAGACATTATGGGATGCTCACGAGCATGTTGAGGCTCTTAAGAGTACATTCAATGAGAGCAAGCCTCCAAAGAAGTTTCTCGACTATATTGCATCAATGAACAACATCATTGATTTTGAGCCCTCTAGTTTTTAGGAGTTAGCAGTTCAACAAGTATGGTGGGATGCCATGGTGGAAAAGTACACCTCCATCATGAAGAATGGTGTTTGGGCCATAGTGCCAAGACCAAAGGGGAAATCAATTGTGAGTTCAAGGTGGCTCTACAAGATCAAGAATGTTGCAGATGGTGGCATTGAGGAATTCACGACAATGTTTGTGGTGAAAGGGTTCCCCTAGAAAGAGGGAGTGGACTATGAATAGACTTTTGCTTCGATCACATGATACACTTTAATTAGAGTTGTTATGTCTATTGTCTCAGTCATGGGATGGAGGATACATTTGATGGATGTGAAGACTTCTTTCCCTAATGGGATCATTAAGGAAGAAGTGTACATGGAGCAACCTCATGGCTTTGAGGTACATGGGAAGGAGTCCCATGTTTGCAGGCTTAAGAAGGCCTTGCATGACTTAGGTAGGCACTGAGAGTGTGTTGTATTCCATGATCAATGGATACTTTCTTAATATGGGATTCACAAAAAATGAAGCAGATTCGAACTTATACTTCATTTTGTTGGGATTGATCTACTTATTTTAGTGTTGTATGTAGATGACTTGTTTCTCACAGGTGTAGAGAATCCCATTGTAGCATGACAATGGAGTTCGAGATGAAGGACATTGGCATGATGCATCACTTTTTGGGTTCAGAGGTTTGGCAGAAGCCAGGGGAGATATTTCTTGGGTAGGGTAAGTTTTTAGTTGATATCTTGAAGAGATTTCTAATGGATTACTTCAAACCTATGGCCCATTCCATGATGACCAATCTGAATAAGGTAACAATTTCAGATTCAGAGTTGGTGGATTCCGCGTTGTATAGGTAGCTGATAGGTTCTTTGATGTATTTGTTTAAAACCAAGTCACATATATGTTTTGCAGTGAACACCTTGAGATAGTTCATGGTGGAGTTGAGGCAATAACATTGGGTAGTAACAAAACATGTGTTCAAGTATTTGAGGGGCACAATGGTGTATGGTTTGAGATATCTTAGAGATTGTGAGGTGAAGTTGTAGGGGTATACAAACTCAAATTGCATAAACAATGCAGTAGATAGGAAGAGCACCTCAAGGTAATGTTCTAGTTTGGGATCAACGATGAGGGCCCAGTTCAGTAGGGAGTAGGCTTCTGTGGCACGTAGATCAGCTGAGGCAGAGTATATGTCAACTAGTACAACAAGTTGTGAGGCCATTTCGCTTCACAAGTTGTTTGTAAGCTTATTTGATCAGGGGTTGGATCCCATGGTGATCTACTATGGAAATCAGAGTTGTGTCAATCTCTCTAAGAATCCAATGTTTCATGACAAGTCCAAGCATATGGAGGTCAGGTATCATTTCATTTGAGATACGATTTAGAAGGTAGCAATGAATCTCTAGTATGTACTCACAGATAAACATGTTGATTTTTTGACCAAGCCCTTGGCAAAAACGGAAGTTTGAGGCATTTAGAGAAAAACTTGGATTGGTGCAGAATTCCTTCCTCGCTAAGAGGTAGTGTTGATAATTAAAGCTCAGATAGGGACTTCTGCACATGGTCAGTGTGAATGTGCGAGAAGTAGTTCAAAATATTTTGAAAAATTATTTTTGAAAAGTAATTCTAATTTTGGAAAAATAATTCTATTTTGTAATTTACTTCAGTAAAAAGTTGAAGTCTTATTTTTAGTAGTTGAGTCTAAAATTGTGCTTAGACTAGGAGTATTCTCCAAAATTGATTATTCTCTAAAACTATTAAGACAGGGCAATGTAGAGGCTGTTACACACACTAGAGTCGCTGAGAGAGAGAGAGAGAGGGAGAGAGAGAGAGAACAACTAAGTCACAGGACACGTCCTCCAGGGTCACGTGTCGGACACGAAATACGACCTAAAACGTGTCCAATACGTTTTTGGTCGTGTCCTCCGAAATTGAATACGTACCCTCCGTTTTTGCATTCGTGTCCTTGGATAGAATACTCGTGTCCTAGGTTTGGAATACTTTCCCTAACGTATTCCCCGCATTTGAACACGTTTTCCACGAAAAAATACAAAAATGACAAAAAATTCGTTAGTTTTTCATTTCATCCATTAGGTCTCTCTAGGAGCTCTCAATCACTAGTCTCCCATCCAAAGGTATCAATTGGCTATCAACTACCTACGTCCCTGCTGCTGTAAAAGATGAGGAGACTATCCAGCAAGCACATGGAGATTGGAAGATGGAAAATTTTGAATTTGTGTTCCCGCTGTAGGCAGACATCAAGCGAGAAGTTCTTCTTGGAGAACACTTCTTTTATTAATCTCAGGTTTTTAAATGTTATGTAAGGTAGTTTTGCTCTTATATCAGAATGTGAGGATCCAAACTAGTCTGTTTCATAGTTATAGTTTCAAAACAATAATATCAGATCAGCTTTATTGGCACCATTTTTGAAATTTTAGGATTTCTTGGAACACTGACTTCTGAAAGTCCCATTTTGTATGTATTATCATACTATACGGTGCAACTGCAGAAACTTTTTAATGCAAATTTTAACCATTTCAGTGGAATTAATTTGAAAAAATAAAATGAAATAAATAAATAAACTAAAGTCTAAAACTAAACAGAACCAGATCCTGTAGCCTCTGATTGATGATGCTTCTGGAGCCTACGACTAATCACCACCTACCTTGAATCAGATAAGCTAAATTTCATCTCATTCGTGTGGGGAAAAGTGATCAATTAAAAAGAGGAATAAATAAAACGGAAGCCATTATGAATAGAACAAACTGATAAATAGATAGACTCATTCTGCTCTCTAGAAGGAGTTCAAAATTCCTTCTTTTCCATTTTAATGAGGCTGCGATCTCGACTCTCGATCTAGGGAAGTGTTGTTCCTTCTCCCTTGAAATAGTTATGCCTTTCCTCGTTTTCTAGGTGTGTTGAATTATTTCATATGTCTATAGCTTGTGATTAATGATTTTTCTCGACCCTGTGACTAATGTCCACCTACCTTGTATCAGATAAGCTGAATTTCATCTAATTCATGTGTGGAAAAAGAAATCGACTCACAGAGAAATGAATAAAGCTAAAGCCATTGTGAAAAAACGATTAGTCATGGGAACGGGGATGGGGGTATTTGAATTAAATTTTAATGACTCATGAGTCATTGACTCATTGACTAATGACTATTGTTATAACTTATGGTTTTAATGACTATTTAGTATTTCTTATGTGCTTGTAGCCTTGTAAGTTGTATAATTGTAATTTACTAATTTGTTAATATTAATTTATAAATTATTAATTTATAATATATAAATTACCTATATATATATATATATATATATTTTAAATATAAATAAAACGTGTCCTTCATGTCCTGTTTTCGAGGTCACGGTGTCTTGTGTTGAATACTCGTATATATATATATATATATTTTAAATATAAATAAAACATGTCCTTCATGTCCTGTTTTCGAGGTCACGGTGTCTCGTGTTGAATACTCGTATTTACGTGTCCTCCGTGTCTCGTGTCCTCGTGTCATGTGACTTAGGAGAGCAAATAGTTACGGAAAAGGCATTCTCACGCAGCACACAGTACGAGACAATTGTTCATACAGTTCCTCATAGTCGTAAGGAATTTCAATAGGTCCGTACATTCATACAGATCGACCATATAGGAATTTGGAAGCCCTGCAGGTCATACATAGGTTTTTTGCTAAGTCTGTTTTTTCAGCAGGTTGTACAAGATCAGTTCAAGTTTTTTTTGGTATCTGTGCATGATTTTTTTTCTGCAGCAATGGATGTTTCTATTTAATTTTTTTTGGATGGAATGAAAATCTGATTTGAAGGAGTAATTACCAATGTTATCGGAGCTGAACTAGTCAGCAAACTGGAGACTGGGAAAAGCTAGACCAAAAAAATCAGTCGACCAAAAATTACTTAAAATATTCAAATTTTAAAGAAAAACATGTATATTCATGTGCATTCATATGAATCCAAACCATTTATACACAAATATGCAAAAGCTCTTATTTACGTAGCAAGTAAGGGTGCATGTAACTAAAATAGCACTTAGTGCAATACATCTCTGAACCAAAAATACATCAACAAAGAGGCTCTAGATGGCCTTTAGTTTCAAAAGAAAATCATGCTACAACAAATACCTACATATCATCAAAATCGTTGTCTATGATGGGATCCTCATCATCAATATCACCCTCTAAGCATGAGATTAAGATAGAAAAAACTTAAAATGTTGAATAAAGATTTTGTTTGAGTGATGGGTACATTTTTACTATGGTCATGATAGAGGAGTTCAACAATCAATGCCACCAACATGAAGGTACATAGAGGGTTTGGTGCTTTTGATTAAATACTAGTTCCATACCCTCGTACACAAAAAAAACCAATGGAAAAGTTGCAATCCCCCACCAATTCTGAAATCCTAAATTTATTTAACCCTGCTGGATTTGAGTGGGATCTAAAATTCTACCTTCTTCATATGAAATCCAATGAGGTCGGAACCACTCTCAGACATCCTGCGTCAATTAATGGTAATGTTAAAAATTGAAGTAAAGGTTGAAAATGAAAGATAAAGGAGAATGCCACTTAGTCCTTTTAATGAAAGACAAAGGAGAATGTCACTTTGTTCTTTTAAAGAATTTAACATTACCATTAATTACATAGCATTAGTAGGGCGGTAGGTTTGAATATTAGGCTGCCCCACTCATAAATTATTGTTTCCTTAAAAAAAATTGTGTTTGGAGGGTCCTTGGTTGCATTGTATAGAACCCGGCTGGTTCGATACCGAATTGGCTGGTTCCATACAAGGACTCACTGATTTGGTAACAAACTGGCCTTTTCTGGTTCTATGCGGCCAGTGGAACCTGTTTATGCACCAAAATGGTCAGACCGGCTGGTTCCACTAGTTCTGGTCTGGTTCTGATAACATTGTTAATTAAGTATGTGTGTGAGAAATTAATTTTTATGCTTGTGCTGTATTTTCCAGCTATCTATGTGATTGATGAATGCCCAGATTTTTTTTATCTCTGTTATTGAATAACTTTAAGATCAGATTTTCATTTATTTAATTAAAAAACATAGGACATCAGTCAGCTCTCAAGTTCTTATTTATTGTGTTGGCTCATGCCAATAGCACAGTGTTATACCTAGAGACTGCCCATGGTCTCTTGAATGGGTCAAAGAAAGGAAATCAGACAAGTAAGCAGATATAATTTACAAAGGGTCAATCACTACTATCTTGGAATGGATTTGGAAAAATAGTAACTGCTAGTTGAGTCATAGTGTCAGGTGACACACTGACAACTAGCTAAATGTCTGTTCAGCAGTGGAGAAATCTGATAGTGATGAGGCCTACATTTTGAATGAATCTCGCCGGATAAAATTGTGTTAATCTGTATTGTCAACACTGAAACACAGTCATGCCCTGGTTACTCAAAATCTGACCAAGGGAGAATTCTTTACTCCATGAAATTTCGGGGTCAAGAACAATTCAGGTTCACAAAAACGACATTAATCTAGGGGAGAAAAGCTCACAAAACTCTATGAAAGTGACTGAACGGACTGAGTGAAAGGGCTGCAACATCAACAACAAAAATCAACACAGAAAGAAAGACAACTGTGGACCAATGATTAAATTTTTCGTTCATTTTCAAGGCCTTCTTTGGCAATTACAAGTAAAAAGAGATAGAATCTCAATAAATCCAACCTCTCATCACCTTTGAATTAGTTTAGCTGTTCAACCTCCTAAAATTTATCTGAATAAATCCAACCTCACATCACCTTGGAATTATATAGCTGTTCAACCTCCTAAATTTTTTCCCCTACACCTAGAGATGCCAACATGTGCCGTATACAACATAGAGTAGGAGTATCCCTTTTGCACTGGTTGCATCTTTATTTTCTGCTAAACATAGTAAAACCCTCTTAGCCACAACTGTGGCATACTCTTCATGCCAACCCACCTGGAATGTTACTCTGCTACTTGTGACTTACCGAGATAAATAAGTTACTGCTGCTAACAGTGTGCACGGGTTTAGCAATGGACCAAAGAGAACCTTCCTTGGATGCTGAAACCAGTTATCAACTTCTTAAATTTTTTCTACACATATGCTGCGAGTTTAATGCATGACCAAGCCCAAGAATAAGCTGAAAATGCTTACATTGGATGTTCGAGAAACTGTAAATAGTTTATTAATACTACCCTCCAGCTAAATGCATCCCTGCCCTTGCTTGAAATAGATCTAAAGGCTAACGAAGAGTGCACCCACCTATGTGCTGTCCATATGCTGAAAATAACCCAGCACTTCAACTATGGGAATGCACCTTTATGCAGTCTTAAAATAGAAGGTAACCCCCCTTTACGCATACCCTTTCAAAATGTTGTAAAAGGGGTAAGTGTGCTCTTATGTAGTACTATCACTTATGAACCAGACGTTGGCCTTCTTTAGCTTATCAAAACAACACATACCCTCCTTTCACCAATGCACCCTGTGTATATGTACACGTTCATTCTTTATCTTTAAAAATCTAACACCTCCATGGCATTTTCAATCAGCTACCAGCTGTCAAGTTAAAAGATTCACAGACTCATGATTCAGATATTTGATTTATCTTCTGCCATATGTATGGGCTATTGAAAGATTCCCTGTACCAACGAATATCCTTGTTCACAATTTTAACTTATCTGCGCATTATGCTTCTTTGTGTTTCCCTACTGACAGTAACTACAAGTTTCAAAATTTTCAGGCAGATACTCTAACAATGACAAGTCTGGAAAGTACACAGCCTCACTCTGCCTTTACTGAATTGAGTGCTTGCTGAACCAGGAAACGACTGCTGACCCAATGCTGAAGATGCAACCTGAAGTACTCTTCCGATTTGTAGAGTTCCCTGCCCATTCTGCATCTGTGAAGCCCTCAAGCCTCACTCCCTCAACCTGTCTATACCATAATCCATAATCTGCCGTGCCTTTGAGATACCTCAAAACATGCTTCACAACAACCTAGTGAACTCTGGTAGGATCCATTATGAACTAATTCAACTAGTTCACTGCAAAGCATATGTTAGGCCATGTGTTTACTCAGTACATCAACGACCCGATAAGCTGCCTGTACATTGTAGCATCTACTCGCTCTGCTCTGCTATTGTCCACCTTCCTTTAGTTTGTGACTAGAGGTGTGGTCATGGGCTTGCAATCTTGCATACGAAACCTCTTGAGAATCTCTATGGTGTACTTCCCCTATCCCAAGAAGATTTCCCCATCACTCTGCCATACCTCCAGCCCAAGGAAATAGTGCATAAGCCCTATATTTTTCATCTCAAACTCTCTTGCAATATTTTCCTTGCAATCCTGAATCAAGCCGTCTACTCCATTCAAGATAAGATTGTCAACATAGAGCACTAAAATGAGTGGAAGCCCTCTAAATGTGATGTAGTACAGGGTGGCATCCGTCTCACTGTTAGTGAAGCCCAATCCTTGAAGGTAGCTATCGATGCAAGTGTACCATGCTCTCGGTGCCCGTTTGAGCCCATAAAGAGATCTCTTCAAGAAACATACATGAGTGTCTCTGCTGAAGGTCTCAAACCCCTTTGGCTGCTCCATATAAATCTCTTCCTCAACCACCCGATTGAGGAATGTTGTCTTCACGTCCATTTGTCTTCACATTTTCCCTCTGGGCGGTGCACAATCTTCAAGACGTTGTTCTTCTTGATGGAGGAATATTCCTCCACGAAACTTGTTGAGAGGTTGCCTCCTCGAAACAAGAAGGCTTTGAGTTTAACAACTTAGTCACTAGTGCCACATACCCAATGTACCGCTGTGGCTGCTTGCTTTCCCTGAATGTAGAGCTAGGAGCCTCAACTCGCTCCTGGGCTTTCTGAATCAACCTCTTGGCCCACTTGACTCTCTTGCTCCCTGTGCTGGGAGTCACTAATTGAGTGGTTGCGTCCACTTTTCCTAGTCTCTCCTCCTCATCTTGTAATGACTCTTTGTCATTTTGCTGTATGGCTTGCTTGCCACGTGGCTGAGACCTAGTCTGTGAAACTAGCCATGGCTCTTGCTTGGGAGCAAGTAGCTCCTCCTCAAACACTCCAACATGCTCTCTCTCCAAGTACTCCCTCAGAGCTTTGTCCTTTGCAAACTTCACATCACGCCTGGTAACTGTCTTCTTGAGTGATGGTATGTACTTGTATGACTGAGTGTCTTCGAGTAACCCACTAAAATTCCCTTTTCAATTGTCGGCTCCAACTTCTTCCTGCTCTCTTTGGGAACATGGCAATAAAATCTTGTCCCCAACATGTAGAAGTGAGAAACATCAGGCTTCTTGCCTGTGAAAGCCTCCTCGGTATAACTCGTCCAAGCACCCTTAGTGGACTCATGTTTTGCAAAAATATTGCAACATTGCATGCCTCTGCCCATAAGAACATGGGAAGCCCTAGTCATGCAACATGTCTTTTCCCACTCCAAATATGCTACGGTTCTTCCTCTTACCCACCCCATTCTGCTGAGGGTTATGAGGTGTTGTAAGTTCTCTCCTAATGCCCTCCTTGGCACACGTCCCTGAAAGCATTGGAGACATATTCCCTACCATTGTCGCTCCTCAATGATTTGATCTTCTTCCCGATCTGGTTTTCTACCAAGGCCTTAAACTCCATGAACTTGGAGAAGAACTCCTCCTTCATAAAGAAGATCCATGTTTTCTAAGAATAGTCATCTATGAAAGTGACATAGTACTTGTGTCTCATAAGGGATGGAGAAGACAAGGGCCCACATACGTCTGAATATACCAACTCCAAAATCCCTTTGGTTCTACTGTCTCGACCCTAAAAAGATGACTTGGCATACTTGCCAAGTGTACAAGCCTTGCACACTTCATGCTGGTCAATACTACATGGTGGTAGCCCTGTCGCTATCTGTTGAAGGATCTTCAACGGCCCATGATGCAAATGCCCCATGCGTCTGTGCCAAAGCTCCCCCACGTCCCTGCCATGCTCACGCTTTGCCTTGCTGCTCCAGTTGCGTCTGTCTCAAACTGCAGCTTGTAAAGATTCTTCACCCTCACACCAATCTGCTTTATGGCTCCATAAGCTAAGTGCTTGAGGTAGGCCTTACCTTTGCTAAAATGACATCATAACCCTTTTCCTTGAGGGTGGAAACATAAACAAGGTTCTTTTTAAGGCTTGGAACATAGAGGACATCCTTGAGATGGAGAGAGTTACTAGGCTCCCTCTCAAAAATGACAATACCCATGTCTTTGGTTGAGTACCTGCCATCATCTCCATGCTCAATATGCAACTGCATGTTCTTCTCTTTCAACTCGCTGGAATAATTCTGGGTCTCAGTCATGTGAAAAGATGCTCTAGAATCAATGTACCATATGTTGTTTCCCACTGAGCTTGTCGTGCAAGCTATCAATGAGAAATCCTTCTCGAATTGAGAATTAAACACATCTACCTTAACTGATGTGGCCACATGGTCCTTATTGGATCCCTTCTTCTAGTTAGGACACTTAGTGGCATAGTGTTTGAACTAGTGGTAATAGAAGCATTAGATCTTGCTCAAATTATTCTTCTCCTTCTCCCCCTTCTGACTGGACTCAACCTTGCCTTGACTCTTCTTTCCCTTGGCCTTGTTTCCTTTGCCTGCCAAGGCAAAGTTCTCCTCGTCCTCTATCTTCACTAAAATTCTAGCTCTCGTCCCCCTCTAGATTTCTTCTTGGACCAGTCTCCCCACAACCTTTCCCAGTTGGGAATATTCTCTTTGCCATTGACTGCATCTTGGAAAATTTCCCATGACTAATGAAGTTTGAGTAGCGCAAGAATCACAAGGCCATTGTCTGCTACATTCTTGCCCACTCCAGCTAGCTCATCCTGAAGCTAGATGAACTTGGAAAGGTACGTAATGATGGGCTCTCCTTTGATTATTCAAATATTTCTTAGCTTGTCCTTCAATGCAAACTTCTTGACATCACTGGATCCCTGGTACAAATCCAAGATGACTTTCCACATCTCGTTTGTTATTGTCTTCCCATGGAGATGAGGGATAATGTGGTCTTTGACCCCCTTAAGAATGATCCTCCTGGATTTGGTATCATTCTTGTTACGCTGGATCAACTGTTGGGCATATGTGGGTGCAATTTGTAGGTTTTTTGCAAAATCTAGCACCCCATTATCATCCAACACTATGGAGATCCACTTCATCGTTGAATAAAAGTTAGTCTTCCTCTAAACAATGATCTGCCCTTAGTCCTTGGAACGACATACTGTTATCTAAATACCGTTCTTCAAAACTCTAGTGGAAGCCTACTAATTGATCTGAATTCTTCAGTGACTGAACAATTCTGGTGCTAGTCTTTATACAAAGCGTCACTATGATACCATGTTGATTTTCTTGAAACTCCGCTACTACTTAGATGAATCTATTGAAAAATAATGCAACAAAAAATGGAAACCAGATTTAACTCTCACTAAGATACAAAGTTTCTCAACATTCAATAAGAAATAGAAAATAATTGAGATAAAGACACATGCACACAAAATTGACATGCTTGTTTTACCCAGGGAACCCAAATTGATTTTTCTTTGAGCAAACGGATCTGTTACAATTCAACACATAGCTATTGCAACCAACAATTTGTTGTTGAGAAAGCGCTAGGCTTCTGCTCACTATTCTCAGCTCTACAATTGTTCTTGGCTTGCACTTGATCACTGCTCTCGACCCTTGAGAAGGTACTCCTGGCCTTGCTCTTGATCTTGACCCTGCACACAATTGTTCTCTGTTGAAAGTTGTCTCGAATTTCTCTATGAATCCTGATCCTTGCTCCACAATCCTTGCGCTCTCTTGCTCCACAATCTATGTGCGTTCCACACAAAGAATGATCAATTAAATTGTGCCTTCTCTTTTTCAATAGAATTCAATGTATGCAAGGAGGCCTGGTTGAATACCAGTTCACATTAGTGTCACCAGTTTTCTTTGCTAGTTAACTAGAGCAAGTCCCATTTACACTTGGACTAGCTCTTAGTGAACTGGCTCGAGTTGCTTCTTGATCTCCTCTAGTTGTGATTCAAGTTAATTGAGGATTCAACTCGTCCTCCCTTCACTTACCTTTGAAGTCTTAAGTCGACCTAATTTGTTAAGTCCCTATATTAATAGTGTAGTCCCTTATTATGTTAGTGTAGCCCCCCCATTGTTATTGTTGTAACCTTGTAACCCCCATATTGTTATTATTGTGCCCTTACATTATTATTATTAGGTCGGCTAGGATTACATTGTGGCCCCACTAGGATTACATTGTGGCCCCATGGACTCCTATATATAGAAAGGAGGTTTTGTCATTTGTATCATCCAAGAATTGTTCATTCATGTAATGTATTGGAGGTTGCCCCCTCGAAGTGGCTTATTTCTAAGGTGTTGATATCTCTTTTCTTCTATTTTTAGAGCTGGTTTTACAACATTTGGTATCAGAGCTTTGGATTCTAGGGTTTTCGTTGCTCCAAACCGGTCATCGTGGCATTTTCGCTATAACTTTTTTTCTACGAAGGTTCAGAAGCTGAAATTTTTAGAGTGCGAAGCCAAACTCCTGAGGAACATCGTCGCAAAATTTCAGAGCTTGGTTCACAATATTTTCAGAGATATGATCTGTGGAAGTTAGAGCTTTTTGCAAGCTCTTGAATTTAACCTAAAGAGGTCATCGCAAAATTTTCACTATAAATTTTTTTCTACGAAGATTCAGAAGTTGAAATTTTTAGAGAGCGAAGCCGAAATCTTGAGGAACATCATCGCAGAATTTCAGAGCTTGGTTCGCAATATATTCAGAGATATGATCTGTGGAAGTTAGGCCTTTTTCAGGCTCTCAAATTTCATCTCAAAGAGGTTATCGCGGGAAAATCTCCATAACTCTCTCTCTAAGCATTGGATTGGAAAGCTCTAAAAAGTGGCTGCAAGTACATGAGACTGTAGTTGCATGTCTATGAATTTCAGAGCAAAAGGAGGAAACAGTGACACGTGCCAAGTCATACAAGTTCGCTCTACTGAACCAATCCATAATTGGGTCATTGTGGGAGATTGGACATAACTTTGCCTTGAGGAATCCAAATCAAGTCAGACTTGTGGCATTTGAAAGAAGCTTCAGAGGACTACTACAGGGCTGAATTTCAGATATTGAGGATTTGCAAGTATAAAGATAAGTCAATTTCAATATCGAGCTCCTCAAAAGCAAGTAAAAGGTGTGTATTTTTTTTCTCCAAATTGCATGAGTCTGGTATGAAGAATCAAGTTGAATTGATACTAAGGGCATATTGTAGAATAGATATCAGTATTGGATTCTAAAATGGCCCCTAAAAATAATTCAACACCCATTAAGCCTTTAGAAGGCTCTACTATGACGCATGAAGAGGAAGAATTGCAGTATGAGATATCAAAATTACAGTACCAAGTGCAACAAATTTCGATCTTACGAAGAGCAACCGAAGATGACATAGATGGTTTAAAAGCAGAAATGGAGGCTAAGTTGGATGGTTTGAAGGATCAAATAATAGCTAATATGGATGATAAATTAGTGGAAGATCACATCGAGCATCAACAAGAAGTTCTCCAACTCTCAAAGGATAACCTAACATTGGTGCATAATCTAATGAAACAACAGGAAGATCAACATCACATCGAAAGAAGTTCTGAAGTAGTCATAGAAACAAGAACTCGACAAGTACGATCAATTCCAGAGTATCTTAGCAAGTGGAAGAACTTTCTTGTAGAAGATTCCACATGGGAGGATGAGAATTTTATACAAAAGCATCAAGAAATAATCAAGCGTTGAGGACAACACTTGTTTGAAGGAGAGGGGCATGTTAAGTCCCTATATTAATAGTGTAGTCCCTTATTATGTTAGTGTAGCCCCCCTTGTTGTTATTGTTGTAACCCTGTAACCCCCATATTGTTATTATTGTGCCTTTACATTATTATTGTTAGGTCGGCTAGGATTACATTATGGCCCCATGGACTCCTATGTATGGAAATGAGGTTTTGTCATTTGTATCATCCAAGAATTGTTCATTCATGTAATGTATTGGAGGTTGCCCCCTCGAAGTGGCTTATTTCTAAGGCGTTGATATCTCTTTTCTTCTATTTTTGGAGTTGGTTTCACAACATACTTGAACTTGACACTGCCACCTCATCTTGTAGTATAATCGAAGAAGACTCCAACGAACTGAAGCTCTAATAGTACACATGCAAACTTGATGACCATTCCAGTAAATTGGAAATCAACTTGTTGTAACTAATGTCTATCTCATGAACTCACATTCATGCTAGAGAAAGACTAATTCAAGGTATTCACTGGCTAAGGCACAAGCCAGAAGCCTTCCATTGCTACATTTTTAATAATGTCATAATAAAATATCGCGTCTCCATGAAAAGGTGCCCAAGATGACTTGAAATGCATGTCTTCTTGCAAGTCATGTCTCTCCATCCAAAAGTGGCATCTCTTCACTGAAATAACCCTCTCAAGTTAACATCATCTTCTAAAGACCCCATGTCATCATCAAATGCAAGCTAGGGCATGACATCATCAAGCTAGTTGATGATGCCATGATGGTAGAACGTGCAAAAACCTCTCCAAAATGATCTTAAGTCATCATCATCAAGAGAAGAGCAATGTCTATTAAGAAGGTACATTGCTAGCCAAGGGGCGCCCTGTCATCTTTTAGGGGTACACCTACTCCTAAGGCAATGTCCTAGCCCAAAACATCAACATCCAAGGTTTTAAGGAAGGTCTCATCATCTGTGCCAAGCCCTAATCACGGTCATCGTTCCTCAAAGGTGCCCCAACATCCTCCAAAAAATGTCGTGTTACCATGGAATGTGTCTAGACGTCCTTAGTGAAGTGTCAGAGAAGTAATACATCAACCCTTACAGAATCTTGAGTGCACTTGGAAGAATTATCTATTACATACTCAAGGATTTGAGTGAGATAAACATCATGGGTACAAGAACCATAAAAGAATCGAGGTGGACCATATTCAATGTTAAATCCATCAGAGTACTTTACACAAGTTTCATCTTCAAATATCTCACTAGCTTGTCATTGTATAGGAGTTGCTAGATTTAGGTATGGGAGGCTATCATATGCCTTTATTAGGTGCATCCAACCCCAAGGTGAGGAACAATTCCTAGGCCAACCCTTTCATATGATGGTGCAAGTGATGGATATTATGGCTTGGGGTTTACTTCATAAAGGTGTCATAATCTTATACTAGGTTATGTCAAACTATCATTCATGAGGGCCTCTCCAGGGAGAGTGCTTAGTTTCTTAAATTACTTCCCTCACCTTTGTTTTTCCAAGCTACTAATTTTCCTTTCTCTTTTCTTTACTTGTCTTGTTTAACAAGTTCCATTAATTATCATGTAAATATGATATAACCCCTTTCAATGATGGACAATTTATTTCTTCATAAGGGCAGGATGTTCCTTTTATTTTGATAGGCGTGAAATATGCATGGATATATTAGGAGTGAGTGGCTATATAAGAGGGGGTATAACTTAAGCTATAACTAGCTTTTGGTTGCTCGACATTCTTTTCCACCCTTTTGTGTTTAACATTTGGTTTATGCTTTTTCCTTTTTTGTGGTTGCATCAACCTTAGATATTTCTTATGTAGGGAACCAACATGAGTGACTAACAACAACTAAAGACAAGAGAACAAATGAGGGAAATGATGACAAGTGTTTAAGTATAAATATCATGGAAACACTACCATCATCAAAGCCACCTATTTGCGCCCCTCCTATATAGTGAAAGACAAACTTTAAGGAAGGTCACATTAGACTAGGAACAAATGATAACCATCTAGGTGAAATGAGGAAATAATTATACACCCCAATCATCATGGTCTATAATCCAATTTCAACACATGATCCATACTAGAACGCCAAAAACATGAAATGAAATCTCTTTCATGCAATAAGGATTAATGTACCTCAAAATAATTGACCCCACCTTCATTGGATGAATATGCTAGACAAATGAATGTATTGACTGGGGAATGGGTGAGATGCATTTGAGACCATCTATTTTTGTATCATGATCGGGGCTGCTGGTTGGCACTCTGCATTTGAGGATTAATTTTTTTCTACTAAGGTTATCCATGCATGGAGATGTGTAACATATCCCAACCACAACCAATCAAACTTGTAGTAATCACTTGGTTTCTTGTGTTACTTGTTCAACATGAGGATCAAATTACCAAATTTGAATTCCCTATCCTCAACCTTCCATTGAACACTTACTTGACCTTCCTCCAATAATCTATAAATTTACTATAGGCCTTCCTCCAACCTTTTTCCAATCCTATGAATGGATTGATCCTTGCATCTGAAGCATTTGAATTTGTAGCAAACTCTTGAATCAAATTGTATGCAAGCAACTATGGTTAATAGGAAGATACACTTACATGCCATAAACTAACTCAAATGGAACCTTTTTGTTTGCTCTTTTACAAGTGAGTCTATTTGCCTAGGAGCATACTTGAGCTTACTATGCCAACTTCTCTTGTTCCAACTAAGGATCTTGATGATTTTGATCAAGTTCTTGTTGCTAGACTCAAGAGAACGTGACAAGACAATGTTGTACTTAGCGCAAAAGTCAATCAACTCAATATATTGGAATGCAATAGGATTATCAATGACAAATCACCAATCACTTTATATCTTGTAATAATGTTTGCTAAAAACATGATTATCACTACAACAATATAATTTCTTGTTGAAATGGTTTCAGCCCAAGAAGTAATTAGTAGCATCGAAGATCCACTTAAGCCCATTATTAGAGTTTTCATGTACCTCTAATAAAATCAAGACTCCATTGTTGAAAAGGTGTCTCAACAAAAACAAAGTCCAAAGTCAAAGTTGGTAGTTTACATACTTGCAAATTGTTGACAATACTCAAAATCTCACATATAAATAAACATTAAAGAATAAATTCAACCAATAAAATTGGTTCTAAGAGTTTTGTGAGTTGTGGATCTGGCTAAAAAGTGTTGAGAAATCAATGCAAGTAGATTAGGGCTTGATTTCTTCTTTCTTGATAATTACTTGTGAATTATGTTGGCTTCTTTTACTTCTTTATTATATTATCTTTCATCAAGCAATTACCAAATTATGTGTGTGAAGATCACAAAAACATGAAACACAAGATGTATGCACTCTGCCAAAACAAAACCCCTCTCTAGGGGAAAGCCTAGTCAAAATCTCTTCCTTCAATAGTTTTTTCGGAGACTCTTCAACCTAGACACAGATCTCCTCCACACCAAGTCAACCCTCTCTTCTAGTAGCTTCAATCCAAACCTTTGACCTTGTAGCAACACTTCAATCTATGCAGCAACAACACTTCAATCCAACAACTTCGACTTAGGAGCATGCAACAATTGGCAGCACCAGAAGCAACTTCGATTTGACAAAGATACTTCGATCTCCTAAAGTAGCCCACACGAGAGCGAGATAGATAACCAAAAACTTCTATTTTGTCCTTCCCTTCTTTGCCAACTTCACACTCCTTTTAGCCTCCTTCTCCAACTTCACACTTTTCCCAACTCTTTTTAGGATATCGAACTTGTGAGAGAGTGTGTGTTCAAATGAATTCGAACTGCTTCAATATATAGCCTTTTGGTGAGGTCGAATTGCCCAATTTGAGGCCGACTTGGTGTTGAGGTGACATAATTATTTTTTGACTAAAAAATAAATATTTTTACATGATTCAAAAGCCCAAGAAGGGTCTCATAAAATGTACAATGGCTCTAATGACTCAATATTAATCTTAGGAGTCCATAATGGGGACTTTGACTAATAAAATGATGACCCAAACATGAAACCCATGCGTTAATAAGTCATTGTAACAATTATAAAAATTAATTTTGACAAGTACATTACATAATTACTCAAATACATTTATGAAGACCGAACCTAGTTACATTTTTCAACAGTCCCTCCTAACTAGGGAGGTATTCATAACAAGTACAAGGAAGATCTCAAACTATATGAACTATGAAGAGTTTAGGTATCGTAATGCCATGTACTAGATTCTTGACTAGGGCAATCTATCCATGGTCTCCAACAATTTAGGCACCACAATGCCAATCTATCAAAGTGGGACTAAAATGGACTAAAGCTTTCAGCCTCTCTAGGTACCATCATGCTTACTTGCTAACCATTAACCCAAGGATCCAGGTGCGTATCCGTGGTGAGAGCTCCAAGACCAATGCCACTCTCCCTACTTCGGGATCTAGACATCAACACATAGTGCCGACTTGATGTCCTCCAGACAATGTTTCACTCACAAAGCCTCAACAAATCTCTTACAAATATTTATCAACAAAATCAACAATATCTATTAACCAAGCATGTTTATAAGACATTCAAACTTCTTATTAGGAAGAGGCTTAGTTAGTATGTTAGCTACCTAATCGTCTGTCGGGACATACTCTGACTTCATGATCCCATCCTGCACCAAGTTCATGATGTAGTGGAACTTATTGTTGATATGCTTCTTCCTTGCATGAAACACAAGATCTCTAGACATCTTGATGCAACTTTGATTGTCACAGTGGATCACAGTAGGACCTATAGGGTTCTCGAACAAATATGTCAGAAGCTTCCTCAACCATACAACCTCCTTTCCTACTTCACGTGCGACCACATATTCTGCCTCAACACTACTCAACGAAACAAGATCTTGCTTTCTATTCATCCACGAGACGATAACAACTCCTAGACTAAAGAATCCACCTGAAGTGCTTCTTCCATTGGTCCCACTGCCACCCCAATCATAATTTGTGAAGCCAATCAACTTGACTTCCTTGCTATCATACTTTAGGTAGTGATGTATAGTGCCATGAAGATACCTCAGTATAGGCTTGGCAACTATCCAATGTTCACGACGAGGCTCCAACTGAAAATGACTAAGAATGTTTACATCAAAACATATATCTGAGCTAGTATTTACCAGATACATCAAAGAACCTACCAACTTTCGATAGGAGTTACAGTTTACGAGACTTGAGTAAGAACTCCTCAACTTCTTGAGATTGGTGATCCTAGGAATAGTCATGGGCTTGGAATCCATCATCCCAAATTTTTGCAACAACTCGACGATATACTCTCCTTGCCCCAAATATATCTCCCCAGGTTTCTGCCATACTTCCAGACCTAGGTAATAGTGCATTAGTAGATCCTTCATCTCAAATTCAATTGCTAGCATCTTCTCACATTCTTGAATTATTTGCTCCACACCAGTGATGAATAGATCATCCACATATAGTAGAATAATGAGTGGCTCATTATTCTCAACCTTGATGTAGAGATTTGGATCACCAGTACTCTTCACGAACCCAATTCTCAGAAGGTATGCATCCATTCTTGCATACCATGCCCTAGGTGCTTGCTTCAAACCATATAGGGCCTTCGGGTTTTTCAATGTATACTTCCTCATCAATAGTCCCATTCAGAAATGTCATCTTCACATGGATGTGAAGATGACATTTCTGAATGGGACCATTGTTGAGGAAGTATATCCATCCCATGGTGGCAGGGAATGAAACCAAGGATCTAATAGTAGTATATCTTGTAGTGGGGGTAAAGGTTTCTTCATGATATATGACTTCCTTTTGAGAGAAACCCCTTGCAACAAATTTGGCCTTGTATTTGTCTATACTCCCATCGACAACATGCTTGATCTCATAGATCCATTTAGAGGTGACAACCAATTTGTCACTAGGTCTAGGAACGATTTCCCAAACCCCATTCTTCATGATGGATTGATATTCTTTGTGCATTGCCTTCTTCCAAACTTCTTGATGAGCAACTTCTTCAAATGTAGATGGTTCAACTTGAATTAACTTCGTTATATATGCAACATATCCAGAGTATCTCTTCGGCCTTTTGCTTTCTCTAAAGGTTCCTTGCGCAGCTCCATGTACTTCAACATCTTCAAGGGTAGCTTTTAACCAATTTGGCCTTTTCCTAGTGGTCGGTATGATCACAGGTTGAATAGGCTTACTTGGTCCTTCTTATTCTTCTTAATTTGTAGAGGGATTGTCGTGGTGTACTTCTTCTTCGAATATAGGTATATCTTCATCATTGGAATCAAAAGGGACATCCTTGGATCTTTTGTAGGCTTGATTTTCATCAAATATAACATCCCTGCTTACTTCAATATGTCTTCCTTCCTTGATATAGATTCTATATGATTTTGAGGAGAGACTATAGCCAATGAGGATTCCTTTGATGCTTGTAGAATCTAACTTCTTTCGCTTGTCTTTTGGAACGTGGATGTTGGTAGGTCTCCCAAAGATTCAAAGATGATCCACACTCGACCTCTTTCCGATGAATGCTTCCTCAGGTGTCATGTTCTCAAGAATTCTATGAGGTCTTCTACTTTGAATGTATATCGCTGTCATTGCTGCTTCTCCCCATAAGAATTTTGGTAAGTCTTGATCACAAAGTATTGTTCGAATACCTTCTTCAATTGACCTGTTTTTTCTTTCAACCACTCCATTTTGTTCGGGATAGTAGGGAGCAATGAGCTCCCTCTTAATTCATGCTTCGTTAGAATAAGTAATCAATTATTTAGAAGTGTATTCCCCACCATTGTCAGATCTTGGGGTCTTTATTCTTCTTTCGGTTAGGGTTTCCACTTCAGATCTAAACTCCTTGAACTTCTCAAATACTTCTCCTTCTTCTTGAGAAGTAGATCCATTCTATGAATGTTACATAGTAAAGATGACCTCCAAGTGATTTGTCAGACATGGGACCCCACACATCATAATGAATGAGGTATAATATTTCTTTAGACCTTGTTTTACTATTTAAAAATGGTTTTCTTGTATGTTTACACAAAGAGCATCCCTTGCAATCTCCTTCATGATCTTCTTTGATATTGGGGATGCCATGAACTAGTTGATTAAGAGTAGGAATGACCTTGTAATGTAGATGACCATATCTCCTATGCCATAGCTCAATGGGATTTATTTCCATATGAACCAAAGCTTCAGGAGATGGTGTAATGACTCTATATAAACTTCCTTCACAAACTCCAATAACCCTAGCTTTATCGATACTTGATTCTTTTCCCCAAACCAAAACTTTTCCATCAATAAAAGCAACTCTATCCCCTTTATCTTCTAAACAAGAAATAGAAAGCAAATTATTTTTCAAACTTGGAACATATAGTATATTGTTGAGATGTAGCTTAGCTCCATTCTCTAGCTTCAATGATGTTGATCTCAGGCCTCTAACAACATAGCTTTTGTTGTCTCCTAATTCCACTGCATGAGAAGATGGTTCGTTCGATAGAGTGTGAAGTTGTTTACTTTATCCTGTCATGTGTCTTGATGCTCCACTATCAATAATCCATGCATTGTCATCATTAAGAGAACCTGTAAGAGCAACCAAGAACCCTTGACCTTTGACCTTGTTGAATAAGTAGTGGAAGATCTTCTTGATCCAACTTCTTGTAGTATTGAATCCCATTCTTATATAACTTGTCATAGAGGGAGTAACCATTTCCTTCGAGCCAACATAGTGATCTTCAATCTTCCTTAACCTTAGCTCTGATACCATGTTGAGAAATCAATGCAAGTAGATTAGGGTTTGATTTCTTCTTTCTTGATAATTACTTGTGAATTATGTTGGCTTCTTTTACTTCTTTATTATATTATCTTTCATCAAGAAATTACCAAATTATGTGTGAAGATAAAAAAACACGAGGCAAAAGATGTAGGCACTTTGCCAGGGCAAAACCCCTCTCTGGGGGAAAACCCATTCAAAATCTCTTCCTTCAATAGTTTTTCCTGAGAATCTTCAACCTAGACACAAACCTCCTCCGCACCAAGTCAACCCTCTCTTCTAGTAGCTTTGATCCATACCTTGTGCCTTGTATCATCATTTCGATCTATTCAGCACTTTGATCTATGTTGCAACAATACATCGACCCAACAACTTCAACTTAACAACAAGAAACAACAACAACAACTTTGATTTGACATAGAGACTTCGATCTCCTAAAGTAGCCCACACGAGAGAGAGATAGATAGCCCAAAAATTTGATTTTGTCCTCCCCTTCCTTCTTTGCCAACTTCACACTCCTTTTAGCCTCCTTCTCCAACTTCACACTTTTCGCAACTCATTTTAGGATATCAAACTTGTGAGAGAGTGTGTGTCCAAATGAATTCGAACTGCTTCAATATATAGCCTTTTGGTGAGGTTGAATTGCCCAGTTTGAGGCCGACTTGATCTCCTTTAGGCCGACCTGGTGTGGAGGTGACATAATTATTTTTTGACTAAAAAATAATTCTTTTTATTTGAATCAAAAGCCCAAGAAGGGTCTCATAAAATGTACAATGGCTCTAATGGCTCGATATTAATCCTAGGGGTGCACAATGGGGACTTTGACTAATAAAATGATGACCCAAGCATGAAACCCATGCTTCAATAAGTCATTGTAACAATTTAAAAAATGATTTTTGACAAGTACGTTACATAATGACTCAAATACATTTATGAAGACCCATCAAAAAGTGTCTTCCACAAAAGCCATTGTGAAATTCCTTCATAATATTCTTTGACTCATTTACATTGGTCCTATTTTGCAATGAAGCTTTGATTATACCATGAATAACCATCCAACATGGATAAAATTTTCAATAATGTAACTCTCTGAAGATGTTGATCCATGTTAGGTAA